>QNUK01000077.1:922500-1267500 GCA_013621035.1 Clarias magur
TATGTTTAAAATGTAAAGTAATTGCAAATGTTTCTTTCATGTCTTGCATTACATCATCTTTATAAATTGTTCTATTTTCACTGGGTTGACGTTTTCCACATTTTAGCTGCTTAGTTCTGCTCTAGTCTAGCCGTGCCTGAACAGAACCTTCACTTCTTTTTGCATCCGTCACTTTTTGCAAGAATTGCTCATAACTGACAATTAAGTTGCATGTAAAAATATTGCTCACAGCTTTTTTTTTTTTTTACACTTAAAAAAAAAAAGAAGAAAAGATTTCCAACATACAATGAATTTGAAATAGCTAACTGTAACATGCTCTTAGGTAAAGCGGCTTTTAATCCTCAGTGCAATGCCTTGGCTGCGGTTCACCGTGTATTTAGTGAGCAGCTGGAGACGGCAGGTGCAGCATCCTCTCACTCGGAGAGCGCCGCTTCAATTTCTCAAGAGATCACATGTTTAGCCTCATTAATGGAAATGAGCTTGAACTCGAATACGCACCACTTGTTTTCGCTCATACGCTTTAGCTTGTTATTTAATTTACCCTACCCGGGAAACTTGTTGATTTCGGAATCTATGCGGCCTGTTCCAGTCAAACCAGGAGCTCAGATTGTGCAGAATAACAGAACAGAGTAAAAAAAAAACCTTTATTTCTCTGTATAATCCCCCGCTACACTACTGCACTTATTCCAGGGTTTCACTAGTGCTTGGATCCCATCAAGGTAGAAAGTTTTCTCAGTATGCTGGAGCCATGATGCTGGGCTCCCAGGAACTCTGTTAATAAGAAAAAACATGTGGAAATGGCTTGAAGCGATGTCAGGACCTTAAGAGGGATGGATGTGGCAATAACTCTCTAAGAAGTGCCTGCAATTTGCAAATGGTGCACTGGGCAGTATGAAATTGTGTATTGTCCTGCAAATAGAACAATGCCTTTGGTAATCAAACCAGGCTGTTTTTTCCTCCACTTGTGGTACCTCTAAGCCACTTCATCCAGGATCATTATTCAGGGATGCACAGCCTTCTTTAAAACAGTTGAACCATTCAAGAGTCTCATCACTGTACTGTGCATGGTACTGTACTTTCTATAACACCTGCTCTTACAATAGTGCCAGATGCATTTAAACATGAGAAACATGCACTTAAAAAGATATAAGAAAGGAGTCTCCAGCATACAACAGCCAGAGATAAATCTGTATCATTTTCCTATAACAAAAGAGTGGTGTATATGGAATATGAGGAAACAAACGTTTACAGCTTCCATAATGTACCTAAAGAAAAAAAGAACTCATTAAAGGAATGATGCATTATTAGCTGTTCCACTACTTGCAGCTACACTACAAGGTTGTTGTAAAATGAAGACTGCTGTAAAATGAATGACCCAAGGCCCACGTTAGTGTTCATACCTTTGTTATCTATAAGGAAGGTATAAGAGGCCAGAGAGTCCTGGTAGTAGGTGACATCCTCAAGGATATAAGCAAGGTTCACATCCACTCCTACAACACCAAGCAGCAGGTTCCCAAAGTAGCACGGCCGGCTGACGGTCATAATGAAGCCTACAAGAAATAAATTTATGATATTTTACTGATCCGTAAGTCCAGATTTACTGATACTTTATTGATCCGGAAGGAAATTCCAGAAGATTGGCTATTTAAACATAGAAATAAGGTGTAAAAAGGAAAAAAACAAGCAACTGAAACTAAAAGAAATGTAGAGAGAAAAGACACAGACAGAACGACTAAATGGGTTGACATTGATGTCATAGCCTCTTGGACACCACGAGCATTAAAGCATCGGAGGAATTGTTGATGCTCTGAACCCAAGTTCGATACAGAAGCTGCTGCCCTATTAGCATAACAATTTAATAAATATGCTAATCCAATTTCATTTTTTAAAATTTTTTTTGAATTTCTTACAATTCAAAAAGTTGGTTTCAAAAAGGTTCGAGAGTAGCCACGCAACACGGCAACAGATGGCAACACAAGGCTGCACTCACAGTCAAAGGGAGCACTAGCCGTCATAAGTCAGTGTGCCAAAAGACATTGTCCAGTGTACAGCTGTACAAAACTTTTTGATACCCGCCCCATGATTTTGGATTCAGTGTTGTGTATTGCGATCCTTGTGTAAACATCAGACTCGGCACTGGTTGTGTCCTAACTCACCATCGCCCATCTGATCGGCATAGGGCAGGCTGAAGGAGGCCACGTCGATCATGCGGTTGGGCAGGTTGATGTAGAAACGTCCCACGCTGGTCTCCAAGTTACTGAGCTGGTTCAGAACCATCATGCTGCCCTTCACGACAGGGAGTGCGTTACGATCTGAAACGCTGTATTTCGCAGAGTTCTGCTCCGCCAGGTCGCGCATAAACGCCAACTCCTTCAGACCTGTTACTCCCTCTGTGTGCGAGAAACACAGTGCAGTGAATTACCGGTTCTTTGGACTGAAAGCCTAAAACATGAATATCTGCACTTCTGTCTATAAAAGCAAACCGACGGGTCAAAGAAATCAGACTGATAATCTTACCAACAGGCCAGTCGTAAACATGCATCTGTGTCACAAAAGGTTCACGTTTAATAATAAAGACTGTGTTTTGATGTGATAAATGAATTAGATACAGACTGAAAAATTGATTGCAATAGACCCCCCTAAAAATCTCTCTTTTTTTGTTCTTTCTTAGTCATTTCCAGCTGCTACTCCATTTCAGTGCGGCTGCAATACGACTGATCTTCTCATGTTTGCTCCAGTCCGAGCTACAGAACGATTCTGTTCTTCACACACCACCATGCTAATCAAATCCAATCATATTTCTGTCATCTACAAAACAAAAAGCCCTCTGCACCCTTTCATGTCACTGAGTGCCCTTTGATGTGTTTCCGCTGCCTTTCTCTTTCTTCCTTCAGACATCCTGTATTTTAATTCTCCTCATGCCCAGCTAATGTATGTTAATAACAGACTAATGCATGCAGAGGGAGAGCCAGGTGAGGAGGACAAAGAAGGGGGCTTTCTTATAATGCTCTCTCTTTCTCTCTCACACACACATATACACAAATACATATACAGACATGAAAGACTGGGAGGAAAGAAAAAAAAAAAAAAGGAAAATATTTTATAGAACTAAGAGCTTGTACATGCAAACATAAAGCTAATTGATGACTGAAATGAATGTGCTGGTAAACTACAATGATGGAGAATGAGAAAAAGCCTGAGTGTGTGTTACCGTTGATGAGGGCGTAGGTGAGGATCATTACGGAGTTGTTGAGGTGACGATTCTCCTCTTTAATCACGTTCAGAGTGGCCCTTTTCTCATGCTCCGAGGAGTCTCGAGAGGTGACGCCCGACGACAGGTAGATTATCACCATATCAGTGTCTGTGTGAGGGAAAGAGAGAGAGAAAGAGCAATAGGATTACCAAACCTCTAAGATTCCAAGTTCTTGGTTCTCCCTGTATCAAGTGTCTTACTCTGGTGAGGTCTGCCCATGCTGCTGGTGTTCCTCAGAAGCTGAAAGGCCTTCTGGAAGCCCAGGGCATGCTGGGTAGCGCTGTCTGAAGACTTAATGCTGTTAATGAACGTGCTCATCTTGCGCTTGGTCTCACTGGTGGCAGGAGACAGGAAGCTCTTGTAGCACTGATCCAAGGAGCAGGAGCGAACCGCATCAGCCACCGTCAACACCGAGATCTAGAGAGGAGGAGGGAAAAAACGTCTTATAGGCAAACTTAAAAGAAAACAAGAACATTTTTTCAAATATGAGAAATTTTATTTTTTTTTTTTTTTAAATGGAAGCATTGCATATAAAATCCTTTCAATCAGTTTGATAAACAAATTACTACTGAGTTTCATAACGCGCAACAAGTGCTTGCTAACTTACAGTAATTACTGCTGAACTAAATCAAGGCTGTCCTGATGTATGGCATATTTGGATCTGGTGAAATGGGGCTTGATACTTAAATCCCACTCGTGCATCTCTGTAAGAAATACAGGCTGGCTCGCTAATCGAAAGGGCTTACCAGATAAAAAGGAGAATTTCCAAACTGCATTTTCATGAATATTTCATAAATAAGGCTATTATAAAGACGGAATCAAACGTAATGTAAAAGTGAGCATAACTTTTCTTTATTAAGTGTATTAATTTTAAAGTAGCTCTTCATCTATATAAAACGTTCTACTCAACATGGTCTCCATCACAAGCCGTGCATTTTCTTCATCGTTGAAACGGACTCTCGAATCCTGTTCGAAAACCCGCCTGGTCACAGCTGACGGTCTCCTACTGCGCTACAGGATTATTACAGAGATCGACAAGAGAAATGCGCACAGATGGTTGAAGAAGACGGGGAAACCAGCACTGAAAACAAACCAAGCAGTGGGAGACCAAAGAGGATTAGAGCGTTGGGTTCAACGATGGCGCGATTGCATGGCTCGTGAGTGGGAGGATGTTGAGTAGTACCTTTGCATAGAGGAAGAGTTAAAGCTATGCACACTTTCAGAACAACCCTCATTAAACATCTAAACTGTGTTCTGTGGATTTCCTCACTTTATCATGTTCGTCGATGGAGTTGAGGATGACGAGAGCGGCGTCTCGGGCGATCTGGAGCTGCGTCTCACTGACGGAGGCGCCGTGGTCGACGAGCACCACCACATGCTTCGACTGTGGCCTCACCGCGGTTACATACACAGGCCTGGAGAGGGAAAAAACATTTAACATATGGACAAGGTTAAAATCTTCATACTAAAAGCTGAATACAAGAACAAACAGACAAGAGGACCCTCGAGTATCTCAGGTTTTGGAAGAGATTAAACCAAGAATGAGAGAAGGTGAGCAATCAGAGACCGAAAAGAATGATAATCTGGAGACTTGTGTTCTCCTGACTTTACCTCCAGCTATCCCTCTGTATGAGGTTTTTAATTTTTTATTCACAAAGCACAAAACAGATGTATATAGAAATCTGGGCCTGGATCCTTAATGAGCAAAACAGAGACATGAGAAGGAAAACCCTCCGAAAGCAATCTGCTAGGTTCGGTCTGTGTGATGTTCTTGACATATTAGTTGTTTCTTGCCAATAAATAATTTTTAAAGCTTTTGTAGACTTTGTCTAGATACTAAACTTCAAACTCAGAACGGACTCTCACCTGGTTTGGGGATAGAGGCGTATGTAATCACACATTTGCTTTCACACTGGACCAAATGCCATTCCATACATCACTTCTATACACATGAAGCTTGGTTGTGCAGAATAACAGAACACAGTTATGAGAGTAAACATTAGCGTTATTTTTTTATATAATTCTCTCCTACACTTATATCCAGTATGCACTTATTCTGGGGTTCACTAGTGCCTGGATACCATAATGGTAGAAAGAGCCATGCCTCCCAGGAACCCCTTTAATGGCCATTTCCTTTACTAGAAAAAAAAATGGCCTGGGTTGATTCTGTTTTTTTCTGGACAATGCACAACCTCATGCTGGGAAGTGCACCACTTGCACATTACAGGAGCGTATTGCCACATCCCCTGTACAGTCCTGACCTCACTACAAACATGTTTGGCCATTTGAGGAGTTCCACTGTCCAGACGTTAAACAGGCCTTCGGTCGTGGCTCCGTTGTACTGAGAAAACGTTCTACCTTCATGGTATCCAAGCTCTACAATAACACTGGGATAAGTGCATTAGCGCAGCAGAAATAAAGGGGGTTCATACAGTAACTGTGTTCTGTTATTCTGAACAATCAAAAGTCCTGGATAGTCTGCATTACATTTAATCTAGATTTATATACAAGGCATTCTGCATTGCTTCACTTTCCTCTACATCACAAAAACAGGAAGTGACATGGCAAGCTGAACCAATCAAGAACAACTTCCAAGCCTAGTCATCAAACCTCAAAGCCCCATTTCAAAAGGACCTGGGATCTGTCCTCTGGATCACTCCAAAGCTTAAAAATAGCTTTTAAACTCTGCCAAACTCTCAGTGCAACCAGGAAAAGAAGAAGAAAAAAATATACTGCAACTGTAAAAATAACCCAGAGAGCACAAAGGTACATTAGTGCTGCAAAAAAGTAGGCATGAAGGATGTTATTGTGTGGCATTACTATGCATTAATGATTGTTTGCGCAGAAGTGACAGAAACACATGCTCATTATTCATTCAAACAGTTCTCGGAGTGAGCAAACACATGAAAAGGCAATAAACAAGAGAAGGAGAGAACAAGACGAGCATAAAAATCCCACACTTCCCGCAGATCATCACTGGTGGCCTTTACTGAGGAGAACTCCGCACACCAGCCAGACGCACAGAGCCGATTTCACTGCTGCGTAAAACTTTACAGCTTCCTAGGAATCGAACCCAGACCCTGCCGCACAAAAGAGCAAACCCCAGTGGACCTGCTGGACACCGCGCTCGTGTGTTTATTACAGAGGGACGGCAATGAAAATCTCTACAGCGTTTAGTTTGCTGTTTTGTTTAATGGCTGATTTGACAAGTGGACTGTTGAACATGCTGCTGAAACCTCTGACTTTTATATAAAAGATGTGTTTGTCGTGTTTACGGCTGAACCTCAAGCTGTTTGTACAATAAAACATCTCCAGGAAACAAATTCCCAAAATAAATTGTAACTCTCATTTAAACTTTATGGTGGAAAATAATTTCACTTCTAAAGAATTATGCAATCAAAACTGTTTTTAGGCAACAAACAGTACTTGTATGGAAAAAAGTGTTTGTAATTTTTTCGCCACCTTTGTGTTTTCAGCGTCTTCACGGAGACGTGATTGTGCTTGTTTGGGTTGTGTGAGCAATTAACTTGCCCTGGTGAACTTTCTATATGCTGTAAGACGGTTGTAAACACCTGGTGACTCACTTTCCATCATGCCATGGCCCCGGGTCCGAGTGACTCACTTTCCATCACTCTTTTGTCCCAGTAGACGAGACCTGCTGAAACCACTGAACTGCACCATTTATTCAGAAGATTTCTTTTTCTCGGAAATGATGACGAAACTCTGATATGTTCTTGCCTGAATCTAGTCGGAAGTTTTGATCTGGTTTCTTGACTCCCAAAGGACTCTCGTGTGAAAACCCTGAGCTTACCTGATCTCGTTTACACTTCCAGTCATACCCAGCATGAGCTCGCTAAGTAAACAGTCACACCAGATTGATTTTTGCTATCAATGTCTATTAGGATTAAGAATCACCAGTCACCTCCCGATACAGTATTATCATAATACCGAGGTGCCGATTCGCACCATGATTTTATAAATATCTTGATTTGCTATTACATTGTTACAATTGTAAAACCTTATATGTAGCCCGCGCAGCGTTTAAACAATACAAACCAAGTTCGAATACAAACGTTTAGCATATAACTGAGAGGTCTGCATCTCTGTCCACCATAAACAAAAGCTCTATTCAGGCTGGATTAGTTATTACAGTGGAACATTTGGGATGTTCTTCCTTTCTGAACCCATTATATATTAGAAAACTGTGTCCAAAAAGATTTCACCACACACGAATCTTCAAATAGGCGAGCAGAAATTAACCATAACTTTAAAAACTGTGAAACGTGAAGTAAAAAAAATCCTTACAATGGCACCTAATTTCTAAGCAAATAAAGTGGAACCTTGGATTATGAGCATAATTCGTTCGGGAAGTGGGCGTGTGTTCCAAAACACTCGTAAACCAAATCATCATTTCCCATAAGAAATGATGAAAATTTAAATTATTCGTTCCACAGCCCCAAAAAATAAATACATAAAAATAATTAATACAATCTATAAAATTATATAAAATAAAACAAATTAATCTGCACTTTACCTTAAAAAAAAAAAAAAGTACAAATAAATCCTGTGTGAGAGTGACGCTCGGTGAGAGAGTGACGCTCGGTGTCAAAATAAGAGTCGCATGCATGATACTCGGCGCTCGTAAACTAATACTTGTTAAAAATTAACAAGTAAACCACACTCGTAAACCACGTTACTCGCAATCCGAGGTTCTACTGTAATTTACTCCTACCACACAGGATTAAAAATGTGCAATCAGTAAAAAAGCAGATCGCGTGATTTTTAATTCAGTAAATTACTAGAAGTGTGTTCCGTTTGAGCCACTCTTCTTCTGCGCTCTGAATCGTTTCTATCTGAAGCTGATGGATCGATCATCTGTCGCAGCAATCAAACCGGCTGATCGACCAGTTCATCTCTATTATAAATTTAAAAATAGTTTATATTAAAAACATATATATATATACAGTATATATTTAAAAAATGAGAGATTTTGGAATCAGTGTGGTGATGCATGAATCGTCAAAAACAAAAGAATCACGTTTCATAACTGAATAATTTTCTCCCTCTTCCCTACTGCACATCTGTGTGACTTGCATGCTTTTAACAATAAAAATATAGCCACTTGCAGTACCGTAGGTCATTCATTTATTCACTTCCAGAAAGTGCTTTATTTGTTAGGGTTGGAGTCCATCTCAGGAACACTGGGCATGAAGCAGAAACACACCCAGGAATCAGACGCCAATCCATCTCGGGAAACCATGAGCACTTTTACCACTTTAAAAAAAATGTCAGTGTGTGGTTTTTCAACACGAAAGTAAACTTTTGGTTTAAATTGTCACGTTCATGCTGCTCATTGCACGATTACTTGTTGTTGCACAATTAATACGGTTTGCACTGTTGTCAAAATGGCACATCACGGCTGAACTGCAATTAACCTTATTTCTTTTATTAAGGGTTGTTTAAAAATTTTTTAAATTTTATAAACTTTTGATCTTTGATTTATATGCTTTATTTATATAATCATTATACATCTTGCAGTGTTTGTTTTTAGATTCTCATTGCACTAGTCAGTTCTCACATGACCCTGTGTGTAAGATACACTACATGTAAGATATGAAGTGTGCAATCTACAACTTAACTTTGTGTTACTGTTTCTATGGCTGCTGGATATCTGGAATTTCCTTTGGGATCGATACTGATGAATGAATGCATGAATGAATGAATCTATTCATCTATCCATCCATCCATTTATCTAGAGAACCTGAAGGAAACCAACAAGGACCAATTGATTGAACATGTACTGTAACCCGATCTCAGGGTCAAACCAGGGACCCTGGAGCTCTACACGGTAGAAATATCTCCCATGCTGGAACAGCTATTTAAATTATCTGCATCATTAGATTGAGGGATATTTCAAACCTATAACATGGAGAGATATATAGCGTGCTTTATTAATCCCAATGGGAATTAGGTATATCTGCGGAATTCCTCTTTGACCACACAAACACAGAAGAACTATTGGCTGTCCCAGACTTCCCATTACTCACCTTCAGAACGATACTCCTCTGCGATTAATTTTCGTGTAGTTATTAAATAGTTTCAGGATGATTAAACGAATAACACACTGGGAACTAAAAAAAAACAAAAAAAAACAATTGGTGTGGTTTTGACTCTCACTGAGCTATAGTTCTTAATCTGGCTTATGTAACTGAAAGACTATTCAATTATGTTGGAAAGTCTCCCGAAAATTAGGGGGAAAGTGTTTTCATGGGGGGAAAGTGCGTCGCGATCCAAGTGATTATTCAAACATATGGAGAGCATTTGTCTTAGGTTTCATTCAGTTAAGTGGTCTAACTGCAAAACAAATAAAGACCGGGGCTTTGCATTCCGCACTGAAGTTCCGCACTCGGTGCTAGAGCGATACAAAGATCCTGGCAGTAATAATATTTCTTACAGGCTTTTTTCTTCTCCATCAAATAATTGTGGCTTTTTACTGAGATCTAAGTTGATAAGTAATGTACTCTCAAGCCTTTCATAATCTCAGTGTGGTCACATTGCGTGTGTGGTCACATTGTGTGTGTGTGCGCGTGTGTGTGTGTGTCTGCACCTGCTCCTGTGCTCGTATGTGCTTTTGCAGTAAAACTTGTGAGCAGGAAACACAGTGAAGATGCCCTCCTCTGAGCTGAAGTACTGCCACTTGATGCCTGGGTTCGACTTCAGGTTGTCTGCCAGCACTAAAACACACGAGAGAGACACATAAATAAGGACATGGTGGTCATTAGCTCTAGATCCAGCAGAAGTATATTTAAAAGAAATAAAGTACAGATTTCCATTTGCACTTCTACTACATAAACATGAACAAAAGCTCTATTCAGGTTGGATTAGTTATTACAGCGGAACCTCTGGGATTCTCTTCCTATCCAAACCCATTATATTAGAAACCTGTGCGTGCACGTGTCCAGAAGGATTTCGCCGCACGTCGTCTTCCAAGTAGGCGAGCAGAAATTATCCCTAATGTTAAAACCTGTGAAAGGTGAAGTGAAAAATCTCCTTACGATGGCGCCTGTCAAGGAGTGGACGAGGTTAGGCAGCAAGTCAACAGTTAGTTGGAAGCAGAAAAGAAGCAAACACAAGCATTCGAATCAGAGCCTCTCCAAAACAGCAGGCCTCTCTAGAGGTGTTCCTGGTGTTTAGTGATTAGTATCTACAAAAAATAGTTCAAGAAAAGGATAACCGGTGAACTGGTGAGGGGGTCACGGCCACCCAAGACTCCCTGACGCATGTGAGAAGCGGATGCTACTCTGTTTGGTTAAATGTTAAACCTAGAGCTTGCTGTATATCCGCAAACCTGTGAACGCGCTCAAGCTGACCCGGGTCCAGGACCAAAATGCCTACATTGAGCACATGCTCATCAGGACACAGGACATCACGGAGCAATAGAGAACAGTGAATCAGGTCTGATGAATGGGGTATGTGTGCACCAGGATGCATTATGGGAAGAAGACAATCCAGGAGAGAACGTGTGACGCTCTGGACAATATACTGCTGTGAATCCTTGGCTCCTGGCATACATGTGGATGTTACTTTGACATGTACCGCCTACATAACCACCAAGTTTCAACCATATTCCCTCATGGCAGTGGCCTCTTTCAGTAAGATAAAGCACTCTCACACTCCACAAAAATGTTCAGGAATGTTTAAGGAACACGACAAAGACTTGGAGGTGTTAACTCGGCCTGCAATCTGAACGCGTGCTGGAAAAACAAGTCCGATCCATGGAGGTCCCACGTCTCAACTTGCGTCCTGTAAGGATCTGCTGTTAACGTCTCGGTGCCAGATACAACAGCACACCTTCAGAGGTCTTGCGCGGTCCATGCCTCAGTGGGTCAGGGCTTTTTCCTGGCACACGGGAGACCTACACTATTTGTATACTGTATACCCACTTGGATTGAAAGATCCTATTACATATCTTGTGTTAAAAGTTGTTTCGAGCGTTAAATATAAGGTCACTTCAAGGAGGCGCTTTCTATTCTTTCCTGAAACGAAAACAATATTATCCAAACAGCACTCGAGAGTCAGCTGTAACGCCCATCACCCAGACCACTACAGCACTGTACTCTTGGCACACGGTAATGCTGCAGTGTTAATGTAGTGTGACGAGGCAGCCTGAATGTGTTTTGCTTGGACATGCCTCTGGTTTGTGAGGCCCTGGGCCCAGATTCAAACAGACAGGATCATCCTATCCAAACACCCCAATCACATCGCTCACTCTGCCATGAGTGTTTATTTAATCCGCGCAAACAAGGAACAAGGAAGACAGAGCGCGGGACGTGGGACAAATAAGCCTCTACACCTGGATAACAGTAGTGCTATAATAGTAAAGATCAGCTTCGGCTTTAAAACAAGTTCCTTATCGGTTTCATCGTTCCGGGATGTAATTAGTCCACTCTCAGTAGAGAACAGGAACTACTCGAGGGCCACACTGCCATGAGACGTAGTGTCCCGGAAGTTGATTTGGTAGGTAAGTCATGAATATAGTCCTCCGAGATTCATGAGGTCAATGATTCCAAAATAAATCATTTTTTAATAATGTTTATTTTATTTTAAACGTGACACAGAGGGCAGGTATAAGTACATGTTTCATGTTTCTCTCCAGATGTTAGGCTAGGAAACAACCTCTCCTCTGTTGTGCTTATTGGATGAAACTCAGATTACGAAACCTGTCGTAGATGTGATGCAGACGACACTGGAGGGAATTCTATGCTCAGTGCATTAATGCTATGTGTGCAGCAACATGTGCTACCTGGCATGAAATATAGTTTTGTTTTTTTCATTAGGATTTTTCCAGATTTTCTCCCTAATTTAGCCATAACCACTTCATCCCCCACCTCAAAGGCTACAACCACCAAACGGGGACGGCAAAGGCTAACGCGCGTTTCCTCCACCAACTGCATTGCACCATTGGGGGCGGCTTAACATACAGGGCGTGAGCTCATATGATCACCCATGATTGGCTGTGGAGCCGTGATCGATGAGAGAGCCTCAAGTGGCTCCCATCCCACTCCTCTCAAAGAGCTCGGGCAAACGGCTCTCTCTCGACCCCTGGCTGCTTGGAGGCTACAGCATCACCCGGGATTTATACTCGCGAACTCCGGATGACTTTACTGCTGCTCCACTCACTGCTGCATTCTTTGAAAAATGATGATAGTTCACTCACTCACATCATCTATACCGCTTAATCCTGTATTCAGAGTTCAGGGCACACGGCAGGGTACACTGATTGGGAGGATTGGGGGACAGTGTGCCAATCCATCGCAGGGCACACACTCATTCACACACTATGGCCAACTTGGGAATGCCAATTAACCTAACCTACATGTCTTTGGACTGTGGGAGGAAACCGGAGAACCCGGAGGAAACCCACCAAGCACGGGGAGAACTTGCAAACAAGATGGGAATCAAACCCGGACCCTGGCGGTGCAAGGCGCCAGTGCTAACCACTACACCACCGTGCCGCTTGATGATGGTGTAATATTACAAAAATAAATTGAGGCTAAAAAAAAAACAAGGGAAATAAAAAAATGACTACGACGTTGGAACATTTTTGCAATTTAAAACAGCAAAACTAACATCAGTGCAGCTTCTTCCAACATGGATGTTGTGCAAGTTGTTTTAAGTTATAAAAGGTACGTGGAGTTTTTCCATGTAGTATTTTTTACATTTAACTTACTTAATTTTTCCGTATATACAATCTATTGTACATAACTACAATTTTAATATAACCTTTCATTTAAAATCATAAATATTATTGTTATGAAACACATGTTATAAGGAACGGGCTACAGGAATGGTTTTCTTACTTAAGACCAGCATTTAAACAATACAAAATAACTACATACAAGCGCTTAGCATTTAATGGTAAATTTTGTAAATATTGTAGCAAAATCGAGGAAAAATGTAATATTAAATCCGGATATATATAAAATCATAATCAAAATTTTTACTGCATCAGCACATGATCACCGTTATATCGTATCAGGTGACGATTCCCATCCCTACACTATTACGTGTGTTCGGTTATTCAGCTCAAACAAAGGTCCCGGTTTGACTTGAACACACCTCGTAAAACAAGCCGAGAGTGAATGCTGCAGTAAAGACTAATTTTTAGGGTGTAAAAAAGACTTAAAATTTGCTTTGCACCGTGCAACTGCTGAAGACTGAATAACTAAAATAGTAAAGCTTGTGTGAGGAGGCAAAACAAGAGCAGAGAAACCGAATAAGAACTAATATATGATTGGGTCAACCTTCAGTAAATAAGGAGGCACAGTAATTCTGAGCAATCTGGATGCCCTTAACTCGAGCTCTTAGCAGGAAAGAGACGGCCAGACACATCCACCAGCACCCTGCACCATTAATCAGCACTGAGTGCATAAACAGGAACTTTGGAGCAAGTCGACAGATTGAAGAATCATATACATTCACCGCTCCACAACACTTAATCCTCCACTCAGTGTTTAGAGAAGCTGAAAACTACCACCATAAGGAAAAGGACTTCATTTCCTCGATCCCTGCCCTCAGGCTCCAAAACCATGCTCCTTCTTTCCATTTCATTACATCTCCTCCTTCTCTTCAGTCCTTTCGTTCTGTTAGACGAGTTAGACCTGTTATTAAAATGCATGTCATGTTACAACTGATGTCATTACATTATGATAAACACGTTAAATTAAGGCCGTCTGCAACTCCATGCCCAAATTAGCTGAGCCCTCTCTGATGTATACATGTCACTGTTCATAAGAGTGAAGTGAACTACTGTATAGCATGATGCCAACCAAAAACCTCCAAAGTGTTCGAGCATTTTCCATCGAACAGCGGCAAAACCTTATGAAACTGTAACATTTGCAAACACTGACTTTGCCTGGCATCTGTTACACTGACACATCGGAACAGGAGGCGCACTGGATCTCTGGGTGATGAGAATAACCTCCTGGCTTCTCGATTAATCAGATCCTGTGGTCCTGGCTTCTCGATTACTCAAGATGCCATATGCCTAGGTTCTCTATTTAATCAAATGCTGCGCTCTCCTGGGTTCTCGATTATTCAGATTCTGTGCTCCTGGGTTCTCGATTAAACAAAGCCCTGTGCCTGAGTTCTCGATTAATCAGACGCTGTGCTCCTGGATTCTCGATTAAACAAAGCCCTGTGCCTGGGTTCTCGATTAATCAGACGCTGTGCTCCTGGATTCTCGATTAATCAGATCCTGTGTTCCTGGCTTCTCGATTACTCAGATGACAAATGTCTAGGTTCTCGATTAATCAGACGCTGAAAGCTCCTGGGTTCTCGATTAATCACTTTTGGATTAAGCAGCTTATCAATTAATCAATTAATCAGATTCTGATTAATTGACTTCTTGATTAATTAGATGCTGTGTTCCTGACTTTTTGATAGATTCATCAACGGGTCTTTTTGTTACTTGTAAATCTTTTAAAGCTGTAAAAGCGTAGACACACTACATACTTAAAGTTGTGGGTAAAATCTTTCCACTTAAATATTTATTACAGCAAACTCTTTGAAAACGCAGTACACATTCCCCTGAGGTATATTTAAAATGATATGCAGAACACACTTCTCTTGTGGAGTTTGGCGTCTCCCATTATTTTACCCACCTGTTTACAGCAGTTAGTTTTGACAGCATTAAAATGATCTCCGTCCGTCCTTCCTCTTTGGAGGCACTCATGGTTTCTGCTCTATACGTCTATATCCTCTCTGACATCACCTCGTTTATCTGCTCACTCACACCCTGGTTAAGTGAGTCCCGAGCCTCACTTCATCTGAAAAGTGACACTCATGCATGACAGCCGAAAGTGCGCTAAAGCACTCTGGGGGAGTAAACACGCTGAGAGGCGAGGAGGAGAGAGGGAAAGAGGGGAGGAGTGTGCGGAGAGAGGAGAGTCTCTCATTCATCAGACAGAAGGCCGTAGCTCTCGTGTCTGCTCTCCACACTGCGTGTCTCTGCTCTGTCCTCAGCACTGTTTAGACTAACTGCACACAATCGTCCTGATGTTAATCTCGCCGCTGCGTGATAAAAAGCCACACTGTGTCCTGATTGCTTCAGGAAAAACAAGCTTTCTGAATGAAGATGAATCGGAATAATCTTCCTGCAGGGAGCAGGAATGAGGTGGGAGTAGAACAGGAAAGAAGTGGAGATATAGACGCGAGCGTCTGCGGAAACACTGCAGCAAGAACCAGCGCCTGCGGAAACACTGCTGCAGGAGACAGCGTCTGCAAAGACACACTTAAAGCATTGCTGCTGAAGGGAATACACAATCAGAATGAAGTGACACAAATCTCTCTCTCAAACACACACGTACTCATACTTGCAAGAGGACACACACACAACACACACATACCTGCAAGAGGACACACACATACACAAACACACACCTGCACGAAGACATATGCACGCACACATGCCAGCAAGAGGACACACAAACATACAACTGCATGAGGACACACACACCCTCTAAAAGGCGCTCACACACACACGCTCACACACACACGCTCACACACACACGCTCACACACACACGCTCACACACACACGCTCACACACACATGCAACAGCAAGAGCACAAACACACACAAACAAACACTCAAGAATGCTTACAAAGCAAAACCCAGCTTGGCAGGGCCTTCAACCCACAGGAAGAGCGCGCACACGCACACACAGCAAAGCATACACACAACAGCAAGACAATAAATACACCAACAGTAAGAGTATTAATACACAGACAGACAGACAGACACAGACAGACAGTCACACACAGACAGACAGACAGACACAGACAGACAGTCACACACAGACAGACAGACACAGACAGACAGACACACACACACAGACAGACAGACACAGACAGACAGACACACACACACAGACACACACACACAGACACACACACACAGACACACACACACAGACACACACACACAGACACACACACACAGACACACACACACCATCAAAACTCCAGAAGAAGTGTCTCCATAAAAGGTGACGTCAGGTATCCTCTTTAAAACTGTTGCCATAGAAGCAGATGGAATTGATAGTGGCCAGGTGTAAGTGAACGTTCTGTGTGTGTGTGTGTGTGTGTGTGTGTGTGTGTGTGTGTGTGTGTGTGTGTGTGTGTCACTCACCTGAATTGAGGTCTCGTCCCGGGTTGAAGGCTCGGCTGTTGACGTTGGGGGACAGTCGATCGCAGCTGATGGTTTTTGACACGTTTGTGTTAAAATTTCCATCAAACCTGCAAACAAACAACAAACAAACATCTCTGGTTAATTCTGTCTGTTCCCCATGAAGCTCTTCACCTGCATCTCTATAGGACTGATCAGAGCTTGAGAGGGAAAGGGTTTCTGGTGTTTCTATTAAAGTGGCCAGTGAGGATCATCTGCGCATGATGAAGATACACACGCTGCACATCTGTCCTAACACGGAGACATTCCTCAGCTGGATAAAATCAGACGTTAGCCTTGAAGGAGACGTACACAGACTAAGAGTGTAACATAAATCCTGTATAAGACTCCATCTCAGCTGTAAGTGAGAATGTTTATTCACACCAAACTGGCTGCATGTGTGTGTGTGTGTGTGTGTGTGTGTGTGTGTGTGTGTATATAGAGAGAGAGAGATGGTGTTTCACAGCTGTTCCTCACTATGCTGCTTATCTAATGGAGGACTTGTCTCCAAAGAGTTCAGTGTCGTCATCTAATCTGTGCGGCTCTGGTCTCCTCCAGCCACCACGCGCCCTCCTGTCACCTTTAATGACCAGCCCTCTCTAAAAACACCCTAATCCACCCTTCTGCCCTCTCTCTCGTCCTCCAGCTCCCCTCCCCTCCGCCCAACCGGCTGCCTCGTGATTGACGGTTGCTGTGATGTGCGAAGCGCTTTGAACTTCAGACATTTAATTCCCACCAGGCTCTCGTCATTAGAATTCTCCTTCAGTACACTTTTTACAAGTAGCATGCTAGGCAAATGCGCTAGATAAACAAAGAAAGAAAGGAAAAAAAGGAAAATACATTTGCAAACGCTTTGAATCGAACATCAGAAAAGAGCGGAGAGGAGGCGGAGCCCGAGAGGACGCCGGAGCAACAGACACGTGCTGACACACTCCACTTCCTCCTCGACGTGCAAATGAGGGTCTAAATAAAACCTGCAAGACAGCAAGCACTGAAAATTTATTATTATTTTTTTAACCATATCGGATACATATGAATCGTTTTAATGCTGAATATTGTACATTTTATTATTTAGCCTGAAATAGTAATCTCCATTTGTAACCTTAAAGGGAAAAGTCATAGCAAACCACTATTATAACCAAACTAAATTTAACATCTTTTAGTGAAACATGAACATCCCCAATCGGGGCAGGAGTATTCAACAGGAAAATAAATAAATAAATAAATCATGCAAAACGTGCTATATGCCATGCTGTTTGCCAGACCATCCTCACTGCTATTCATGGCAAGGAGTCCAAAGGAAGAAAACTGGTCCCCCACTTTTTCTCTATAATAATTACATGTGATTCCGAGAACCCACTTGACCCAAGAGTCTGGTCAGGTTTGATCCGTGAGAACAGATCGTTTCCAAGCCCGAGAACAATACGGTGGACTCAAGCATCGACTGAATCAGACATGGAGGCCAATTGTACCCGAGATCACCATTTAGACGTGCTGTCATCAGTGCTGAAGGCACGCGAGAGCGTCGCTCTTGAAGTTTTCTTTCTTTCCTGAAATCAATATTATTAGGCGGAGCGTGAAAGTTAACTTCTTGTCCTTCCTTGTTCTGTGCGTGCACATGCTCATAACACGGTTGCGTAAAATGGCAGACGATGCATCTCATGTGGAACTGTAATTTCAATTCTCCTGAATGTGGGCCCTCTATGATTTTAGGACAAATTATACTAATAAACCAAGAATAAAGGAAAATCTTAATGTGAAGAGCGTGACTGTCACAAGAAGGTAAATAGTCATTGACCTACAGTATAATGATAATGTACTTTTGTGTGGCGTTTGTAAGATTAATATATTCAGTAATAGACACTTATTGAACGTTCATGGACTCGTTTACTCAAACCGATGATCAATTACGGAATTATAACCAACTCCCATCACTGAGGTGTACCCCCCCCCCCCTTTAGTTCTGCTCCACATCTGTTTATACAAACCACTAAGATCATTACACCTGATCATCATCATCACCCCCCTATGTGCCTTTTTTTTGTTCAACCTTTTCCAGATTCACCCTTGCTGTTACAGTAAACTCCACAGTTGCGATAAGGCTGAAGCTGAAGAGCATTAGCGCGGTCATGTTGCGGAGCATGTGGTGTTGGGTGAGGGGACCTGGGATACTTTAGAGTTTTAGGTCATCTCACATTGTTGAATCAGGGCTCTGGGCAACGCAAATACAATACAACTTGCATATCTGGTGCACTAATTAGTGGCAGATCCACACATGTGAGATGTTCAGGTGTCCCCTAACCTTTGGCCATTTAATGTGCATTTAAAGTGCACACTTCTTAAATAACCCTTACTCTTTCAACCCCTCAAGCACCACCTCCGTTTCCAGGCCAGCAGCAGGTGCGCATCCGGGTTTTCACACAGTCCCCGCGTAACTGCACAGTCTTACACAGACACCAGATCTCAGACCTAAAGATCACCAGAGCCTGATCCCCCACTGGACGTGTCTCAGACACACTTCCAGACTCATTTAGCAGCACTTGCTTTGGAAGGTGATACGATCAGGTGGCCTGGGGCTGCACTCCAGTGCTAATATAAAGCTCTTACCTCCCTGGAGAGAAGCTCCATACAGCACTGCCCTACTCTCAGTCCTCATCCATCAGACTGATGGGTCATTAGGGCCCCAGCATCCAGAGGATAAAAGAGGCAGGAAATGCGGCCTAAGAAAAAGACGTGTGACCCGAGTATACCACACACTGAGTATCACCGGGCCGGTGCTTACAGAGACAGAACGTGGATTATCAAACTAATGAAAGGGCAGAGACGAGAGACAACTGGAATGCTGTGCATCTAGTAAAGCTGGGCTTCGTTTAACACTGACTAACTTTAACTAGTAACATATTGCACTTTAGGTCAGACATTCAGGCCTGCCTCTGTTTTTAGTTGGAGCCACCAAAACATCCCATGATGCTATTTACTACCGAGAGGCGCCAGGCTGAGGGTCTGGAATGTTGGTAAACAAGTATTTTTATGTGGACATGCCATTGTATGAAACCAGAAAACACAACGCCAATGTCCGAGTAATTCAGTAATGACCGATCAAAGTAGGCTGAATCAGCCGATACCGATCGCTGATCTTGGGTGTCTGGGGGTTATCGCCATTTAAAGCTTTCTGTCTATTGTGCGGCATTGTTTATTGTGTATAAACACTGAAGGCAACATATTCCATTCTTTTATTATTTCATATGTATTATAAAGAAACTGAAACCAATAGAATAAGCCTACGTTCGACTAAACCTTCGCAAAACATTTTCCCTTCCTTAACCAGCCTCAAGGAGCTCTCACACACCAAAATGCTTATTGAAAATACGCCTGTCCTGCTAGACCCATGATAACATGCAGCGCATGGAACAATGCTGCGGCAAATAAAAACTTTGCACAGAGCATTTTTAAAATACACACAAAATCACATCAGTCATCACATCAATTTGTACTGGGTTACCTGTTGGTCATGGATACTCATCAGTAAGCACCAAGGGCAGGTACTTCCCACAAATATCAGGATTTCTGCATTTTTAAGAGACAGTCTATTTCTCTTATTCCCTCTTGTGTGCGCAGCCGTCAGCCCGCATGCGAGGAGCGGTAAAGGAAACTCGGGACAAAACTTGGTCCCGCTCTTTATTTCTCTCTGCGGTATTATTTTTTTATGATAATGTTTTTTTTTTTTAGTGCTTTTACTCCCTGCAGAGCAAGGCTTGAGCTTTTTGAGGGTCGACTTGCTGTAGAAGATTTAGCTTCTCTCTTTGCGGATAACTTTTCATACTCAAATTATTCATCGTGTTGTTGTTAAGTAACAAATAAGATTTGTTGTTTTAAAGCTTTTGGCAGACGTTATCCCACGTGGTTTAGCTTTAAGAAAAAAATACTATTATTTTTGTTTTGTTTTTTAGAGATATTTACCTATCTAACACTTTTATAGAGACTTGGTAATATTCCCAGACTGGCGACGACATATTGATGTGAGAAACAACCGATCTGTAAAAATTAAATGATTATCCGCCTCTTTCGATCGGAGCACCGATTTTCAGTGCTGTTTGTGATGTTATAAAACAGACTCGGTCTTAATGCTGAACGATGCTAACACATGCAAAGTATTATTGCAACAGAGTATACAAAGTTATCACTCAGCATCAAGACTCACTATGTTAACATCAGTGATGAATAAAAGGTGTCTGTTGTGGCGTACGGCATAGTGCAGTCACGGTAGGGTGGCAAGAGGGAGCTTGGGTTGGCAGGAGGACCTGAACCGCTTCCAATCCTAGCAGTGTGACAGTTCATGCAGTACGCGGCTCATAAATTTTCTTCTTCAGGTACAAACAGCAACGCGAAGAAATAACATAACCCTGTGTGTATTTTCACAACCACTAACAACGTAATGTTCATCCAGAGGTTTCCTTAAAAAAAACCCCTCAAATTTCATTTTTTATATTTTTGCTGTAATTGGATTCTAAAGGACAATATACTGTAGTGTGCAAAAGTCTTGAGCCCCTGATTTCTTCATATTTTGCTCAAGACTACTGCACTGTACTGTAAATTTAGTCTTCAGCTTGGTTTTGCTATTAAATCAATAGGGAACCAAAGATTTATGTCAGAGTATAAACAGATTGTTTTATGCTGTGACATTCATTTTTAATGTCCTAGTATAAATTGCTCTCTTTTTGAAGGTAATTATATGGAGTTTACTTGTTGGTTACTGATTTGTTGGTTTGTTTTTGCTGAGAACTTAAAACCACTTAATATTTTTTATTAATTTTATTAGTTTCTATTATATAATAACAACAATAATAATAATAGTACAGTGGAACCTTGGACTACGAACATAATTAGTTCCGAAAGTGGGCTCGTATTCCACAACATGTCGTAAACCAAATCATCATTTCCCATAAGAAATAATGAAAACTCAAATTATTCGTTCCACAGCCCCAAAAAATAAATACATTTATATAATTAAAATTATATAATAATTAAAAATATATATTTTATATAATTATATATAAAATTTATACAATTTATAAATGAAAATAAAACAAATTAATCTGCACTTTACCTTTTTAAAAAAAGTACAAATAAATCCTGACAGATAAGTGTTTCCGTTGGTGCGCGGTGTGTGTGTGTGTGGAATTAGAACCTTCCCTCGGCTCGTTTTACACAGTAGGCGTAAAGGTGAAAAGGGAAAGGTGAGAGAGTGACGCTCGGTGTTAAAATAAGAGTCGCATGTGTGATACATGATACTCGGCGCTCGTAAACTAATACTTGCTCGGTTTCCGTATAAAATTTTTTAAAAAATCTTTGCTCGGTTTGCGGAACACTCGTAAACCACGTTACTCGCAGTCCGAGGTTCCACTGTAATAATAATATTATATGAAATTAAGCAATAATGTCATGAAGTGACTTTGAACCGTCTAAGAAAGTTGTTTTAAAGGAACCTAGTATTAATCAGAAAGAAATATAAATTCCTATCATAAAAAGAATCAGATAAGGGAATGCACGGCCGGGGGCTGGCCTCATTTCTCAATCGCTCTGCGTAGGGGAAGATCACACGGTTATTTGGAGACAGTGGCATGGCTGGATAAGTAAATGACTGGGATGAGCACTGAATGATTAAAAGCATTCTTTACATTTTCAGCTGAGCTCAGCGTGTGCTGGAAAACACCCAGGCAGGATAAGTGGCAAGCACATGATATCGATACAGCGTCCAACACTTGTTTTTTGTTTTGGGCAGAAATGGCAACTGGAAGAACGCAGATGAAGGATAACGTGCCCATGGGACTGTTCACACCATCGCATGCTTCTGATACCACGCCTGCTTGGGATGGTTCATGCCATGTTTCTAGCACGAGTGAAAACAGACCAAGAATCATCGTTTTAAAGAAAACAACAGGCTCCAAAATGGTTGGCCTAAATGCCCGAAGAGAACCAAAACATTCGCTCCCTTTAAAAGCAGGCACCGCTCTACATCTTTTCTTTTAAATATAATACTTAAAATAGTTTGCATTAAATTTTCCTCATAGGGTGAAAAACCCCTCTGTAATTTAGGGGGATTTAGTAAAACTCTGTGCACTTCAACTGGGATTATCCGTCATTATTTAAAGTATATTGGAGACCAGAAATATTTAAAATTTTGGTATAAATCAACGCGGCTCGGTTACCTCTCAAGTATAATTTATGGTAAAATAAATGTCACAGTCATATCCAGTACAAATTCACCTCCAACCCACAAGTGAAGGCCTGCAGTGCTGGTTCTGCTTCTCTCTCGGTGCTCGGGGAGAATTTTCCAAAACTGTCACAGTGAGAACTGCAAATTTTCACAAAGTGGTCCAAGAGTCTGGGAGTGTTTATGGAAAGCCTTTGAAGTTTTAGAAGCAATGTGCTATCAGACAGCTCAGTCTCACAAGTCAGGCAATTCTCTCCCTCTCTGCACACACACACACACACACACACACACACACACACACACGCACGCGTGCGCACAGACATACGCACACATACACACGCATGCTGAGGTTTCAGAATATATGGGAAATGAAATTCTCAGGAATGGTACATAAGGTTTCTGATCCGATTCCCAAATTTGAAGCTTTCACCTCATAAAGGAAAGTAAGATTCTAAGCTTTAGACGCTTCTGTAGTCAAAAATGTCAAGATCTCAGAGCAATGAAAACTGGAATGTGATTGGCTCTCCACATTTCAGTGAAACAAACTTTGAAACAGTGCAACACAATAAGCTTTATAAGTCATGGGTTGTAGTCACTGCAGTGAAAAATGGTTTGGTTCATGGCATAATCAATTTAGAAATGTTATTCAAGAGTTCAGTTTAAAATTTTTCCATAACCTGGAAAAGGTCTTCGGTTGGCTTTTTTTTTTATGTCAGTCAAATATCATTGGTTAAGGTTAGTGATGAGAAATACCAGACATTCTCTAGACCTCATACTTATGAAACATGAGGTCCAGAAAAAACAGACATAGGCAAAATAGCTATACAATTGTCTCACAAAAAGGCATTTTATATTTTTTTAAATACTATTTTCCTCTTATATTTTGAATTCTTTTTTTGCTTGAGGTTTTGTCTTATTAATTTGTGGCACGGCAAGCACAATCAAGTTTTTTTTGTTTGCAAGCCTACTTTGAGACTCGAAAGATGGAAATTCAATTCAGTTTTATAAATTCAATTTACCTTATTGTTTTTTTAAAACGCCTTTTCAGGATCAAAAGAAAATTAGTGAAAAGTTTGAAATGTGTATAATTCAAAAATATCACATTGTCCAACCCAAGGGCGACAGTGGAAAGACAGCAATAGGAAGAAACCTTGTGAGGTCGTCCACTGGTGTATGTTCCTCAAAATTAAAACCAACACAAGCCGACATCTGTGAGCTCCAGAATAAGTTCCTACACTGGAACGTGATCCATCTCAAACACATCATATACAAAACAACCCTTACCTTATATCATCTAATACTGTGTGTAGTGTGAAAAGTTTGGTGATGCACACGGAGCAGAGAAGTTCACTGAGGTTCAAGCCTCATTCATGGTGAACTCTGTGTGTTTGTGTGGGTGTGTTAGAAAGACCGGGAATGCTTTCAGAAACGGTTTATGGACCTGCTGTCGATTCATGAAAATTCTTTCTTGGCAGAAAAAAAAAAAAGTCTCATTCAGGATGTCACCAGAGATTACTTTAAAGAAGCAGAGGGAGGCTCAGTGTGGGAAAGAAAATGCTTGATAACGAGATGAAAGAAATGGCTAAAAAATGTCTGAATGAAAATGTGGAGAACAAAGTGAGAAAAAAGAGAAACAGAGAGAGAAAGAGAGAGAGAGAGAGAGAGAGCGAGCGAGATTTAAGAGATAACTATGGAAACTCTGCAAGCTGCTACCATTGAGATTAAACTTGAAAGCACTGAGCATCTCGCCTCGATGTGTGTGAACGGCGCCTCTGTTCGAGCTTCCTCTAGAGATAGGACGCTCCTGACATTTAAACACACCATGGTGGGTGTCTGTGTGTCTCAGTCAACTCTAAAGCTCGAAATCTGTTTGTCCTATTACAGCTCTAAACGATTCAACACACGCAGTGATGGACAAAACTAAATTAGCCCATTGCATGGGTTACCTTGACCAAAAAAAAAAAAAGAGAGAGAGAGAGAGAGAGAGACTGGATCATGTAAAATGCCCTTGTTAATCAGTAACGGTAATAAGTGTCGATAAAAGATCGTCAAAAAGACTGAAGAGAAAGTGTGTGTGCACGTGTGTGTGTGTGTGTGTGGAATTAAAGTAGAAACTAATCGCCCAGAACTCGTTCCCTCTACTCACTCCATCATTGAGGGGGGGATGGAGCAGCAGTCCTGGATGTCCGTGAGCGGGGACGTCAGATGGGCCGTGTACGACGCCTCCACCACCTGCTTGTTCCTGTTCACCACGTCCAGGTAGCGGTTAAACTTCTCCCGGATCTTCTTCGCCAACTGAAAAAAAAAACCCAAGATGAACTAAAATGAGCAGACGCAACGCACGGACACGTTTACACTCGGGTCGCGTTTACACATCGTGTTCAAAACTTGCTGAAATGACATCTCAAGTCAAAGAGTGCTTAATAACAAGTTCATTATACACATTAGATAATCGAGGATGTAATACGTGAGCTTTAGGGACATACTTCATCCAAACAACGACTATGTGGAACAGAATATTTATCCAAAACCAGCTATACACTTCTCAGTCCTACTTATCCCATGATCCTGTGCATAAACTTCGGTCTTTACACTGATCATGTTTTCAATTATTATTAAATATTTATTGTGCCACAATTTCAGTAGGTAAAATAGCTCCTCCGTTTCGTTTTCTTTATCACCCGTTTTTTTTTTCCTCCTCCTGGAGCGACACTGCAAATCGTTTACTTTAACAAGAAGGCACTTGTTTTCAACACAGAACGCTGACTTCCAAAAACCCTTGATAGGTTTATCGTGTTCAGCAGCGGCTTGCTTTGTTTCCAGCACTTTTGCATTAACTGTGGATAGCTTCAGGTCAATGACGGAAAAGATGATAATGTTCTCTTTTCATTTTTATCTTTTCATTTAGTCCACTTTGTTTGGTTTCGGCATAGCGTTCTAAGAAAGACGCTGACGGTGTGTTTAATATGTCCGTGAATGGAAATAGTGAACGCGCCTATACGCACACGTCTACAGGCTGGGCCATTTATATGGATACACCTTAATAAAATGGCAATGGTTGGTGATATTAACGTCCTGTTAAAACTGTTAAAACATCCTGAAAAATGGATTGGTCGTCGTGGGCCAGTTGAATGGCCCCCGAGGTCTCCCGATCTGACCCCCTTAGACTTTTATCTTTGGGGTCATCTGAAGGCAATTGTCTATGGTGTGAAGATACGAGATGTGCAGCACCTGAAACTACGGATACTGGAAGCCTGTGCTGGCATTTCTCCTGCGGTGTTGCTATCAGTGTGTGAAGAGTGGGAGAAGAGGGTTGCATTGACAATCCATCACAATGGGCAGCACATTGAACACATTTTATAAGTGGTCAGAAACTTGTAAATAACTCATGAAAGAATAAAGTTACGTTAAAACCAAGCACACCATTGTTTTTCTTGTGAAATTCTCAATAATTTTGATGTGTCACATGACCCTCTTCCTATTGAAAAAACAAATGTTGGATCCAAGATGGCCGACTTCCAAATGGCCACCATGGTCACCACCCATCTTGAAAAGTTTGCCCCCTCACATATACTAATGTGCCACAAACAGGACGTTAATATCACCAACTATTCCCATTGTATTAAGGTGTATCCATATAAATGGCCCACCCTGTATTTCAAAGAAGTTTGCAAGTGAAACATGTCCTTCCCCCAAAAAAGTAGACAGGCAGAGACAAATGTTTTTGATAAATGACAAAAAGAAAATGGCTTGAGCTGATCTCGAGTGAGGTTTATTTCAATTTAACCTAAGCAGATGTTTGGGTCTAATCTCACAGACCCACCCACTCACCAACCGTCCATCCCTCTTACACCACAGCCATGCTGATATTCAATATAACATGCCCTCACGTAGCATTGCTTAAATGTATACATACACACACATATACTTGAGAGGCATTCAAATCAACCCAGGAATTTTGATTGTGCAGAATAACAGAACACAGGAGCAAAAACTCCCTTTATTTCTATATTTAATCCCCTGCTATACTAATGCACTAAAATACATCTCCGTGTTCCACCAGTGCTTTTAGACACCATCAAGGCAGAAAGTTCTCTCAGTACACCATTGCCATGATCGAGCTGCCTGATACATATCTGAAACGCTGGCCTTCCAAGAACTTCTTTAATGGCCGAACGTGTGGAAATGGTTTAGAGCGAGATCTCAGCCGGGTTCTTGTAATGTGCAAGTGCAGTTGGTGAATGATTGTATGTACAGTTCCCACAGACAGAATCGAGCGGTCCACTTCCTGAATGTTCACAGGAACGCCTGCTGTTGGCTGCGAGCGGTATCGTCATTCACATGCGTGTTATTTCTTCATTGAAATGTTCGCAACAGGTGAAATGATTTACCGCAGCCAAAGAGTCTCATCGCTGTCCTGCGCTTATAGATTTCTGTAAATGTCAATAGGTTTTACGCCTCCATTCAACACCCTTTGCCATTTTATATAGTATACTGCAATATAAAAAATACTGCATATTTTTTAAATAAATAAATAAATAAATTTTTACAATAATAATAATAATAATAATAATGGCGCTACGGTGGTGTAGTGGTTAGCACTGTCGCCTTGCACCTCCAGGGTCCGGGTTTGATTCCCGGCCAGGCTTGTTTCCCGGTCATGTGCATGGAGTTTGCATGTTCTCCCCGTGCTTGGTGGGTTTCCTCCGGGTTCTCCGGTTTCCTCCCAAAGTCCAAAGACACGCAGATAAAGCCAATTTGAGTTCCCAAATTGCCCGTAGCATGTGAATGAGTGTGAGTCAGTGTATTTGTCTGTGCCCTGCGATGGATTGGCACCCTGTCCAGGGTGTACCCTGCCTGATGCCTCCTGGGATAGGCTCCAGGCCCCCCCGCAACCCTGAATATAGGATAAAGCGGTATAGAAGATAAGTGAGTGATAATAATAATAAGAGGAAACTAAGTTCCTGTTTGGTTTAGAAAAATGGCATTCAAGTCAATCTGGGACAAAGTGTTCGGCTAATTTATTCTTTAATTTTTTTTTTTCATTTTTATTCGTCTATCATCAGCAGTCAATACAAACTGACAGAAGGAACGGGGAAACAAGCCTGGGCTCCTAGACCTGAAAGGGTGTGGCTTCATGCCAATCCAAACTCTTCTTCACCTTGTTATTGGAACAAAGCACATTGATTTGTCTATGAATATTAAACCTTTACCACCACCACTGCGACGTAAAACCATAGGAAACACTAAAAGCTCTTCAATGGACTCAAAAAAAAAAAAAAATTAACACAAATTAACAATATCTATTTGGGATCCATAAATAATGCGATAACGTAAAGAGAAGCAGCACAGGCTGCATTCCAGATTACTTGTTTCATTAACGCTGCCGGTGAAGTGAGTGATTAATGTGCTTCCCCACATCAAAGCGAGCGAGCGTCAACCGCAGAGACTAAAAAAATCACATCGGAATTAGACATGCACTGCGAGTATAACCTACGCTCCTCACATGGCAGATAAATGACTGGAGGGAAAAGATGTGTGAGGTGTAGATGAGTTTTCAGATCAGTGTGAGAACTTCGGCGTGACTCCCGCGTGAGGGTTTAATGTTGGAATAACCGCACGTCTATGAACTCCGGTTTATTTATTCAGCAAGAAGTTCCCGGAGGGAAATTAAGAGCTCGAGCAGTACTGGCTCGGCAATAAGGGTTCCCCCAGGTGTTGAACATAAATTACGCGCGCACCAGCGTTTTTCATTCGACGTCGGCTCATTTAGCAAAGCGGCAATGCGCAAGAGCGCTGTTGGGATCCTCGCACGCACAAAAAGAAAAAGAAAAGAAAAAAAAAAAAGACATCAAGACTCTCAACCACATCACAAATCATGCACGCACATGCCAAACACAACACTGCCTTGCACCTAATACCTTATAATAGCTGCAGCATGACAATCAACCCACCTCATTTGTATAAAAAAAAAAAAAAAAAAAAAAAGATGTGCACCAAAAACACAGATGCTGTTACGGATATGGAGAAAAAGTCCATGACCCATTGACCTTCTGCACCTCAGCTACGGCTTGGCAATTAGAGGTAAAGCTGGCGCGCTGCTCGACCAAAAATAACACGGGGGGAAAGGAAAAGGTCTACGTGTGGCCCGGTATCAGGAATAACAAAAGGAGATCCAAACTGAGCAAATCCAAACATGCACAATGAAACCAGGTCGAGTGCAACAGACTTGAGAACTGATGAATAAGGTAAAATCTACAAGCAATAACAATTCCGTCATTGCATAAACCGATTTATGATTCCATGATTCTTCACGAGGCTAAAGTTTACACAAGGTTCTCCCTCAAAGCTTATAAAAGTGGAAGGGAGATCATAACGGGATCCACATACTGTACATGCACCTGCTAAATAAACACGAGAGCGAGGCAAAAAACAAACGCACTTCGGTTATATTAAAACGTCTCATCAGCGCTTTCCGTTCAAGGCTACTGTCTCCCTAGTCACTGCTTTGCAGGTGTCAATGAGTTACATCAGTTCATTTGTAACTGCTAAATGGATGCCCCAGTTGAGATTAGCACAATAGAAGAGCAGCGTGCCATGATTCATTTTTTTTTTTTTTCATCACTACGAGCCTGAGAGTAAACGGCAGTGTATGGAACGGAAACGTCCTCAATCACGAGCAAGAAAAAGTTCAAAAGTCAAACATCAGCTGGAAAATTTATGTTCAAAGTTTTCTGGGATTCTCAAGCAGCACCACTGGAACATTATCAGGGAAACGGTTCAACGATCAGCAGTGCTTGTTATAGCGAGATGCTTATTGAAGAGCTGAACTATGGATTAAATGCGGGAGACTGCTATGCCAGGGAGCTGTGATCTTGCATGACGATACACGTCTGCACACTTCAGGTGTTAAGGCATCCTCCCTGTAGTCCTGATCTCAAGCCATCGGACTTTCACCTGTTCGGTCCCCTGGAAGCAGCTCTACGAGGATGAAGATTCACTTCTGAACAAGAAGAAGAAGTGAAGATAACGGTTCAATCGTGGTTCGTACTGTAGCTCGGCCTAAAACATATTTTCTTTAATGGAAGAACATGAAAGCTTGCTGACAAAGTGTACTGAAAAGCAAGACGAGCATGTCGGGAAAATTATGTCTAATTCTACAGCCAGAGTGCAGATCATTTTTGACTCACCTTCGTACAGTAAAGAGAAACAACCATTCAACTAAAGGAAAAAGCACAGATTCTGTGAGAAGTCGTGGTTTGGGACACACAACCTGAATGTCACCGGTTGTTCTCAATGCCAACGTCGTACGAGAAATTTCCTTGAATTATGTCTGTTTAAGCAATTTTCACTAATTGCCCCTTTCCTTTAAAGAGTTAAATCTGGTGTTAAAATTGTGAACAGCACCTGAGTCTTTAACTATCTTTAAATCTGCCTCGGAGTAAATACGGAAAAATGATTTGCACAAAGCCAAATCTGATATCAGCCTTCACGCCGTTCTGTTCCGTGTGCCGTAACGGCGTCTGCAGAAACCCCGATGATTACGAGGCTCTTTATGGAACAGAATTACTAAATAACTCTCTTTATGAAGTCGCGTGAACAGATGTTTGTCTTTCGCAGCAGAAGCCTGCGACGTATAGAAATCTGTGGCCAGGATTAACGCGAGGGCTTTGAGTCCGTGCTGATTATAGGTTCTCTAAATCTATAATCTGATATCACAACGCTGATGAGATCTCAGTTCTGATTAGTGGCTCTGACAGTATTTCCAGCTGCACCAGTTTGATCTAATACTTGTAAATAGCGACTCTACAGTAAAACACGCTTTCACAGCGATCTGCACAACAGATATTCCGCACATACGATCTTAGATGTTTTCCTCTATTTTCAGAGCTTTGGAACACTCGGAGGTAAAGCTGTGACTAAGTTTTATGACATTCAGGAAAGAAGGGTTTGGCTTGTTTTTTCCCCTCAAGCTGCATTTTTGTTTTGTTTTATTGGCTTCACAATAAAAGAAAAATGGAGACTGTTAAGACAGAATGAATGTTTGCTGCAACTATGTTCGAGACAACAGGAACAATCTTTGTGCATGCGCAACAACACTACAACCCCCAGTCATTGATTATTTTCCTGTAACAGGATATTCTATAGCATACAAAATGGCGAGTGAAACTAGACTACAAGTAAAATTGGTCAGAAACCGAATCCATAATATTACTTGATAAACATGAAGCAAGTTGGGAGCAAAGAATTGTCCAGAATGACTCTGAAACTTAGAGCCTGTCCACACGGAGACGTGTTTCGCTGTATACGTATAAATTTTTTATCGTATTGGCGTTTCATCCACACGGATCCGGCGTTTTAGGAGACCGAAACCGCTATTTTTTGAAACCGGGTCCCAAGGTGGATAAATCTGAAAACGACCCCATTGCGTTTTCGTGTGTACAGCCAATCCGTATATTTTGTGAAACGATGATGTCATGCGCATGCTCAAAGTCTTCTTCTCCGTGTATAGTGTATCTCTATGGCAGAATTACAGCGCCCCATACTGGTCTGGCATATATATACTACACCGTTTTCAGTGGTTTCGTATGTACGCAGATATTTCTTGAGACGACGCCAAACGAGGGAAAAAAATGATCGGATAGAGAACGCACTGGCTTCGTGTGGACGGAGCCTTAGAAGTCAAGAATGTTTCTGGTTTCTGAGCATATTACATCTGGGGGAAAAAGGAAAAGATCAAAAATGCTAAATAGGCACCAATCACTAACTGTATGATTTATAATCAAAATAGCTAATAATCGACAGATTAATCACCTATCAAAATAGTTTTTAGTTGCAACCCTACATCTACACGACATGGTTTGGAGTGGAGGAACACCAGATACATTTCTCAAAAGAAGACTTGCTATGGCAGTCTATAAAGGAGACGGTCCAAAAAAAAAAAAAGCACATGGCCAGGTGTGCATGCACCTTTGGCCGTCTTGTGGCGTGGGAAACCGGACATGCGTCTGAAATGAAACATCACAATCATTAGTACTGAAATACGCCGCTTCCACAAACGATGAAAAGTAACAACAAGTAACGATAGGAAAATAACTGCTGAAATCCCAGGTGCTTCGTGTCTGTGTCACTTCAGCAGGCCGACTGCTTTATCGTGTACTCCCAAAGCTCAGACATTAATGCACTGGTAGTAATTGAGGTGCCAGAACACTCACAGTGCCAACAGACGACTTAATCTCTCACTAACAGACAGTAAACAGCTGCAAGAGTGCTACAGTATCACAGGAACAACTCGCTCACAGGGGGATTTTCCTGGCAAGGCAACGTCAGGCAAAAAAAATTCAAAAATAAATTTGCACCCCATCTTGGTATATTCAAACTCTGGGTGTTTCTAACTGGAGTGTGCTGCAGGTAATTGCATACCGTATACACCCAGACTATACCATATAACACGCCTGAAGACAGGCAGACAAATGCACATAGATAGACATGCGCTATATATGTAGGTGCACTTACTTATTACAAATGATATTTTGTCCCAAGCTTCATTGAAAGCTGAAATATGGAGCCTGTTGACTTTATTATTTGCCAGGAACGGTCCAGTCATTCATTAATCAACTGTAAATACGTCACGATTTGTATTAAACACTGCGTTTTTTAAAAATTTTTATCTTTCTTCAAAGCCAGAAGGGAAAATGTATAAATGTTGCATCAGATATTAACCATACTGTGCTAACACAGGGTGTCATTTCAATAACACTAAAATCACATTCTCTGAAACATCTAAACTGTCACGCTAAACTGTCAAAAGAATTTTTAAAAGAACTATAATTAAATGAAGACCGTTTGAAGGGTTTGACTGCAAAAACCTCAATTTTTTCCCCTCCAAAGACATACAACATATAATAGGTTTGGTTGATGGCTTCCTAGGGTCACAAAGATGTTAAAAAGCACAAATGACGAAATGTATTTTGTTTTGGTTGCAACAGTGTGGTTGTTCCATTTTAGATTTTTAGCAAAACACTATGAATCCATTTGCCCCCAACTTTGCCAAATGGATAAATCAAACTGCAGTTGTGTTTGTAGCTGTTTAGAGATGCAATTTAGTAATCGACCATACGTTGAAATAAAAAAAATACAGCATGTAAAAGCCATGCTTTGATTGTGTTTTTGTAGCGAGTTATATGGGGCAACCAGTTAGAACAAGGAGAAAAGTGTTGAAATTTGTTGCTTACTAAAACTTTTCAATTACAAAGAAATTTTAAAGCTCATGAGAGACACTGAAAATGGTAGAAAAACTTCAGGTTACAGCGTCATCCTCCTCCTCTTCCTCTACCAGTGTGTTCCTCTACCTTTGCTGTGTGTAATGTAGTCAGTTGTTCACGGTTTCAAAAACATTTGAGCTCCAAACTTCTTTTTACAAAAATATTAAAATAATAAGGATATGTAGATGTTTTTAAATTAAAGGTTTCATTACAGACAATTTTTGCACAGCAGAGGAAAATAATTTGCCAGCATGAATGAACGTCTGAAAATGATGTTTACCGCATTTTAGATTCAAACGTTTCTTTCACACACTATTATCTTTGGCAATGAGGAAGTGATGGCTTAGATGCAGCACAGAACCGCTTACTCTCACACACTGCTTCAGTAGCTCCAGTGTTTCAGCACAGACAAACACAAAGTAAGCTTCAAAGCGAACCAGACAGCCACTGTCGAATTTTAATTGGCATCCGCAGCCCCTGCAGACAAAACACACACACGCGCACACAAAGAGAGGGAGAGAATTTACTCACCTGCTGCACCTCGGTCTCGCCGTTTGAAGTTTTCTCCGTGTACACAAAGGAGTTGAAAATTCTCTGTGGGGGCGAGAGGAAGAGATAAAGGCTCGGTGAGATGCGCGGCCAAGAAAACTGAGAAGCAGGACCGTTTTATTGAACTAGAATGAACTGGAATGAAATATGTGAATCAAATTTCCTGCCATCTGTAACCATGAAGAAAAAGACCAACACAGAGACTTTGCTTGAGTTTGTTTGTTATTTTCATCACCAGATCAAACATGCTGCAGTTCATCCTAATCCACATTTAGAAAACTAAACCGAAAGAGACTTCAAAGCAATGCAGGAAACAATGAAATCAAGATGGAGAAAATGTGTACATCATCATATACAACGGTTAGATCTGCCCGAGCGTTCTGATTGGACGAGATGCGTTCCACGAATGCTGATAATGGACGGTAACACTACCAACCAAGGGCACTACTCGGTGCATGAGAAGTGATTATACACCTTACCTAGTGCACTAGCTTTGCATTTAACGCTGTTTGGGATTCAAAGCCGGATCCTGGAAGTTAACAGAGCTGACATTAAGCGTGCTGAATGGAAACATAAAGAGAAACTTACGAGATTTCCAGGACTGTCTACCAACCTCTATGTTTTGTTCTCCTCACCTTTTGGCTACATAGACCAACAGGAAATTTGGAACTACTTTCATCCCTGTTAATTATACTAACTGTCGCTCGCCAGCTCCAATAGGCGCAGAAGGTTATGTATTGGTGAAGCAAAATAACTGGTTAAATAAAGAAACCACTCATCATCCTATTATTTCATTATTTTTTGGGATTTCCACCCGATTTTCTCCCTAATTTAGTCGTGTCCAATTCCTCCCCGTCACTAGGGGGCTCCACTTTAAGCTACTACTACCACTCAGTTGGAAAGGCCGAAGACTATATCACGCGGTTCCTCCGAACCACGTGGCGGCAGCCGACTGCATCTTTTTCGAACTGCTCGCTCGCGCACCGTTGGGGGCGGCGTAACACACTCGGAGGACAGCGCTATCCGCTCCTTCCGCTTCTGCGAGCTCACAGACGCCCCTGACTGGCTGTAGAGCCGTGATTAATGTAGGAGCACTAAGTACCTCTCATCCCTCCCCTCTAAGAGAGCTCGGCCAATCAGCTCTCTCTAGACCTCCGGCTGCGAGCGGTTACAGCACCACCCGGGATCTCCGGATGGCAGGGCGAGCACTTTACAACTGCGCCACTCGGAGGCGCAACTCCATCTTTTGATAATAAATTGTGTTTGTGTAAAAACAATATCACACTCGAGGTCATGCTGTTGTGCTGGATATAGCACGGCTGTGATTTGGTGATTGAACTCCAGCCTTGATGCGTATATCCAGCAATACCATAAATACGAAAATCCTTTAGGAATATCAGATATCACTGACTACAGATTCATTTTTATTTTGTGCGTGTGTCTGTGTGTGTTTTAGCTTTAAACATTTTAAAGTGAAGGCTTATTTTCCTTAAATTATGGCTGTTTAAGTCATTTTCACTAATTACGCTTTCCTTTCAAAGCTTTGCAATAATTGTGAACAGGCAGAAAAGGTAAACAGCACTTGTGTCTAAAATTAGTCAAAGACTTGGTGCGAATAAAGAGAGTTTAAGGGTAAGCCAAGACTCTTCAGCTCTCATTTGTTGTGGTGGTTTGGACTAGCAGGCGGTGCAGCCAGCACTGAGAACAGATGAAAGCTGTGTTGAGTGCAGTTTCTTCAGGAGAGTGGTGAATATCACACTCCATCTCCATCACACTACACACCAACCTGGACACTGCAGTGTTAGTGCTGTTCTCACTGTGTCACCACTACAGCCACACTGGCTACGGCCCAAACCACAGACAAATCAGGACTGACCCGGAGAATCAGCCTGTCTGAGCTCGGTTTTAAAGAACGGGAAGGAAAGAGGAGGGAAGGAAAAAAAGAATAAAGGAAAGGCAACTAATGGAATGTAGAGAGAGTGGGAAGGAAGGAAGGAAATTGAGGAACGATTGAAAAAGAAGCGAATTACGCAAAGGAAAAGAAGAATGAAAGAATGAAAGAGATGAATGTAGAAAGGGGAAGGGTAGAAATGAAGAAAGGAAAAGAACTGAAGGAATCAATGGGGAAGAAAATAAGCAAAAGAAAGATAAAAAAAGGAAGTGATAAAGGAAATGAAGAGAAAAATGGAATAAAGTGGAGGAACGGAGGAATAAAGGAAAGGAAACGATTGATGGATGGAAGGAAGAAAACTGAAATGAAACTATGGAAGGAAGGAAGGAAGGAAGGAAGGAAGCAAGGAAACTATAGATGGATGGCTGGATGAATGAATGGATGGATGGATGGAAGGAAGGAAGGAAGGAAGGAAAGAGAAGTAAATGATAATTCTGAGAAAGGTACAAATAAATAAAGGAAGGAGAAATCAAGTAACGAAGGAAGGAAACGAAAGGATCTTATTTGTAGTTGTATTACAAGTATTATAATACACTAATTATAATTTTTTTTTGCATAATTTTTAGGAACAACAGCTGAACCATAACCTGCTTCTTATAAAACACACAATATCTACAAACTAAAGAAATACATTTTTACTGAGTATTCTGTGTGTGTATAGGTGTGTGTGTGTGTGTGTGTGTGTGTGTGTGTGTGTGTGTGTGTGTGTGATATAATTATAAGGCTATAAGCCTCAACACTTATGGTTTTCTAATAGCAATGCTGAGAAACTGGCAGCTCAGAGTCACTGCAATCAACCGGTCCACACAGGAGGCTGTTACTAAAGGAAGAACAGCTGGGGCCGTTTTTCTCACAGAGTTTAATTCACTAAAATATGATCTGAGATGGAACTCGTGGCTCTCTATTTCTAGTCCAAGTCTAGTCTCCTAGAGATCAGTGCTGAAATTTAGCTTCATCTCTGGATTTCTGAGAATAAAGGAAATGAAGGATGGAAGGAGAGAAGGGAAGGAAGGAAAAGAACTACAAAAAATGTTAAAAGAAAATGTTCAGTATGACTGCTTTTCAATCTTATACTTAATCAAATTGACCGAATGAATGAGCAAACTTCTGTTCATGGGGTCTGAATAATCCTTATACAGATGTTCAAAAGTCAGGACAGTAGTTTCTTAAGTACAGGAGCGTTTCTTAAGCACAGTTTAAAATAATAATAATAATAATAATAATAATAATAAGTGTATTTCCTGTTTTCTTCGACTGAATTCTTGCACGATCTTTGTGCAAGTCAGGAGTCATTTGATAGTCAGAAATGCCCATTTACATTTAGAGCATTTGTCAGACACACTTACCCAGAGCAACTTGCTATTTTGTAATCATGCATCTGAGATGGTGACTTGGTGGTGCTGAGATTTGAACCTGGAACCTTCTGAACCATGGTCCAATGTCTTAATACTGGGCTGCCCAATCCCCCCCCCCCCCGTCAAACAAGCTTGTAACTACCGTACCGTGTGACTATGTAAAACTGAGGTGGTCTCGCGGGCGCAGCGATCGGCCATAAACCTAATCCAACATGGTACCAGTAAGAATTACACAGTGGACTTAACACGGGCAGCAGGTGCTTCACTCGGAGGTCTCGCACTCCGTAAACGCTCAACACTTGTCCTCCAGCTCCACACTTATTGAAAATGTGTAAACACTGGCACCAAGCAAAGCAGCTGCATGAAAACAAGGGCAGTTATATTGCGCTCTTAATATAGCCATGATAATCCTTACACAACACGGCGCGGTCGCGTGTAGCGCCGACGATAAAACTTGACAAAATGTTATCGCTGAGATTAAACAGGCGTAGACAATCAAGGCTCTCTACTTTGCATAAATTCTTTACTGGGAAAGGTCTGGATACGCAACTGACGTGACTGAACGCTGACAAGAGGCGCTTCTTAACGCTTAAGTACGTAATGACTAAAGCTCTACCGAGATGGGATTCATTTCACATAGCTGGCGTGATTTACTATCTTACACGTGCTGCACTGTGATTTTATTTATATCCAGATCAGCGGGGTCATCGCTATTTTTCTTAGGCCATCTCTAAGGAACAAAAAAAAAAATTTAATAAAAAGATGTTTGACTGCTGCTACTTGGCATATTCACAGTGCTTTGCTCATAGCGCTTACACTCGTGACCTCAAGATATTAAACAGTCGTAAAATAAAAACCAGATGCTTCTTAGATGATTTGTGATCGCTTTTAATTTACTTTCATATTGTTGCTGGCAATTTGTTTTGCCCGAAACTGAAATAACAGCCTGTGTTCTCTACTCTACTCCAGTGCATCTTAAATCTCTTGTACGAAGTCATTAGAAGAACCGCAACCTCTTAAAAGTAGAAAATGGGTATGGGTATGACTCACCAGGGACCAACCGATACGATGTCATGATACCTTGGTGCCGATTTGATTTGTATTGCCATTCTGTAAATATCCTCATTCGATTTTTTTTTTCTGGTTGTGTTACAGTTCTACCCAAGATTAGATTGGATAATTAGATCCTACCACATACGACACTGTGCATCTTGCCAATGTGTGAATAGTTAACAGGACTGCACCACCTGTAGGATTATAGACGAACAGCAACAATTTACCACCTCAAATACAAAAACTTTGTATGCCGATACATAAATTTTAATGAAATGATGAGTGATATGTTACTGGAATAGGTTTTTTTCCTCCTCATATCTACTAGAAACATACTCCTCCGGTGATTCGTTTCTTGCTGTATGGATGCGAGAGTTTTATCGCTGAGGTGGCTTATAGAAACTGGACGACCGTCATCGCCCTAATAAACTAATCAGAATACTCATCGACTCAGTGACTAATGTTTTGTTCCATAGTGGGAACAGGGGTAGCGCAGTGGTTACGGCATCGTGATGCAGTTCGGAAGGTCCCACGTTCAAACCCCATGTTGTCCCTGTTGGGCCCTTGAGCAAAGCCCTTAATAAAATAAAAATAGAAGTCACCCAGACAAATATATCAATCTAATCTGCTTTAAAGGTCTCTCTCTATCGGTCATTGATTAACCTCCCATGTTGTTAATCAAACAAATATCTTAAAAGTCAGAGTTAACATGCCTATAACACCACCACCTCCGCCCCAATCATAAACTGATATTCTTTAATATATTATTTTTTCTTTCTCAATTCAGATATGAGTAAAATATTAACAAATGTTTTCTTCAGTTTTGCACCACTAGGACAAATGGATCCTGAAGAAGCAAAGGTTGTTTTATAGCTTGTTGGCCGTCCTAGCAAGTTGGATCATGCTGATTTGTACATTCCTCTTAAAGTTGCTGTCGTGGTCAATACAAAGAAACGTGTCGGTTTTTAATTCAGAATTGATTCACACTTTGTATAAATAAATTTACAAACATTAAAGGGTGCAAGATTGAAAAAATCCTTAAAACTATACCACATGTCAGGTGAGGAATTGGACATGAATAAATTATGAGGAAAATAAGGAAAAACATGGAAAATGAATAAAAATATTACGCACCCAGGGCGTTGTGCTGCCTGCCAATATGTGAATTGTTTAGCGCGCACCCCCTGTAGGTTTATAGAGGAACTGCAAGATTTTGCTAACTTAAACGCAAACATATTTTTTAAATAATACTTTCCTTATTTTTATTCAAATGAATAAAAAGAAAAAAACTTCTAATTTGAAGTGTGGTGATGCATGAATTGCCACGTAAAAGAATTGCAAAAATATACACCACAGCTTTTGCAGAAAATACAAAATACAAAAAATTACAAGAAAAATGTGGAAAATCACTGGCAGACTCTCAATAAAATGTTTGGACATTACAATTTTTTAAACTTGCCTCGATTTATTAGCGCTAATTGCCTAATAAGCCGTTTTTCTTAGTTGTGGTATTTAAAAATAAACATGGAAATGCTGTGTAAATTGGGTTGATTGTTTATACATCAGGTCTCACAGAAAGCAATCCGCTTAATATTCCAGTCCAGTGGGTGGCAGAATTGTACCTAATGCCCATAAATATAGAAGGTGAAGAAGCAATACTCTTGCAAAATGAGAGTATTTGGCTAGTAATTTGCAGAAGATGTATAGCCTGCAAAAGCTGTGGGATATCACTAAAGAAATTCATTTATTTTAGACCGTTTAATATTTGCAATTAAACTACTCAATCAACGAAAGATTTATTAAACAACATTAGCTATCTAAATTGCACAACTCTTAATTGCAACTCTTAAATTCTTCTTGCTTTTTTGCGTATATAATACTTCAAAACCCGTCAGAAATATAGCTGCTTGATAAAAATCAGTCTATAAAACTTTTAGTGCTGTTGAATCAAGTCGAAAATCGCTGCGGGCAAAAATCAAATCAAATCTAAAATCAGTCTATGATTCACAGCTCTAATAATCTGGCAGCTCCATGCCTCTAACAGAAAAGATTTACATGGATGAATGTAAAAATCACACGGTTTCACGCCCTGTTGTAAAATATTAAAAAGAAAAGGCGCAAGCAGCAGCATGAGTATTTCGTTCCCACTCTGGAGGGTTTGTTTTCCCGAGCCGCGCTGATGGCTTTCACAGCTATGGCTATGCCTGGGAGGAATTTCACAGCTTGAAACCTGAGAGCCCTGACTAGAGACGGCGACCCTGCTGTGTGAAAGGTCCTTGAACCTTCAGAAGGGCACGTACGCACAGTGAAACCTCGAAATGAGGAAACCGTCACATGCGTACGGGACCTGGGCAATGTTAAACTAGCTGTCGCAACAGGTTGTGATATAGCGGTGGCCCACTCGGCACATTCTCAAAACAAAGACACAAATACACACACCACACTACAGACTGATACGCCAATCCCTTTTTTAACTCCCCTCACATTTAAAATGTCAACTTGATTCAAACGAATCACGCAGAACAAGGAAAAAAAGGCTAGACAAAGAATGAGAACGAGAACTTTTACTGGAATTATTCATTCATCCTTAGGAACTGTCTGGTCATAATCACGCAGGTTTAAAAAAAAATCAGTTTATTTCTTTAAGGATTAATACATCTCTAGCGGAGACCAATTATGAGCTCGGGTGATGTACTTGTAGCTGAGGTTTAGGAACGGTCAAGAGCCACAATCCCACACGGCGTGCTAGCAACTCTTTCAATTTCTGGGCTTTCGTCCAGGTGTACTTTTTTTTTTTTTAGCCCTAAACAGATGCAGATTGGGGCACTGTGTTACACTCCTTGCTTACACATACCAAATCCGGGAGAGTAGAATAAATCCACTTGCAACAAGCTCACCAAGAGCTCTGGCTTCAGGATATGGTGTCCTAAGAGATGATTAATCTCATTAACCCAAAGGTTAAGCTGAACTTCAGTTCAATACATGCCTGGACTGGGTAAAGCTTATTGTGCCCTTTGTCCAGGCTTGCTGACTCCATCATTCTTCAACAGAGGCATGGTCAGGGAGATCCACTCAACAAGAGCCCTGACTTTTACTCGGAATCCAACTCACCCGATTTAATTTGTTCATCCCGCAAAGAACAACGTGCATAAAATCTTCTGATTTGGAAAATATTTATCCAACAGGTTTTAAATGCAACTTCGGAGAAGACCACCTGAGGATATAAGCCTTCATAACATTCATGACACCGTGCCGTAGCTTGCTCTGCAAAATGACATGGTGAAGGAGAATAAACCTGTTAGCAAGTCATGCATCTTCAAAGCCAGAAGTCTGCCTGGCTAATCCTCATTAAATTAGGTATGTACCATGGAGAGAACGCAGAAAAAAGGTGTTCTGGTTCTCTTTCCGTCCTTCATGATAGACTCTGGACTGATCCTTAAATCAAGCCTGATTCTACACCACATCAGGCCCTGCGTTCACACTATTTTTTTGGGGGTGCACATGGTCAGGCCACAATCTAATTGATTGTCCCAGTCCCAAGCCCAGATAAAATAGGAGGGTTGCGTCAGGAAGGGAATATGGCATAAAATCTGGAGGCTCTGATGTGGCAACCCCTCAACCCCGAAAGACAAACAACAACAATTAAGCAATATGGCACTAACTGATGGAGATCAAGAATGAGTCCATCAGAAGGACAACTCATGTTAGATCTTAGATCTCGGTCAGACACTGTGTACCAGTTTAACAGTAGACTTAAGACACATCTCTGGCATACACATAATTCATTCCATAACCTCGTACTCCAGTACATCTAAATCCACACGCCTATCTAGTGCTGCTAATATCCTGAACGGCATCTACGTCAATTCTTTTCCACCTGTTCTGTCTTTCTTTACCCATCCTGAGGCATCTGGAGATTATGCCAGTACCAGTAGACAGAGGCCAACTCTGCGAGGATCTTGAGGCATCCAGTGAAGAACCACATCAAGCTGGATTCTCCTTCATGGATGTTATGATCCAGACCCTCCTCTGACCTCTGCACCAGCTGACTCATCCCTGTGCTGAACTGGACATGATAACTTGGACAACATCTGTTATGCTGATGATACACACATGATGTCGTTATATAATTCCTGTTATCCATTATCACCCAAATAAGGATGGGTTCTTCTCAAGGTTTCTTCCTTTTGCCATCTCAGGGAGTTTTTTCCTTGCCACCATCGCAGACACCCTTGGCTTGCTCATCAGGGACAATCTCATTATTATCGTAAACACATTTCTTCTCACAAATACACTCTTCCATAAATTTCTTTTCATTTTGTGAAGCTGCTTTGAGACAATGACCATTGTTAAAAGCGCCATATAAATAAAATTGTATTGAATTGAGTTTTGGAAAATGAAGAACTTCATACTACATACTCATTTCGTTGCATTATATACAGTGGAACCTTGGATTACGAGCATTATTCGTTCCGGAAGTGGGCTCGTATTCCAAAACACTCTTAAACCAAATCATCATTTCTCATAAGAAATAATGAAAACTCAAATTATTCGTTCCACAGCCCCAAAAAATAAATACATAAAAAAATTAATACAATCTATAAAATGAAAATAAAACAAATTAATCTGTACTTTACCTTTAAAAAAAGTACAAATAAATCCTGACAGATAAGTGTTTCCGTTGGTGCGCGCAGGCGCCGTGTGTGTGTGTGTGTGTGTGTGTGTGTGTGTGTGTGTGTGTGTGGAATTAGCCCCTTCCCTTGCCTCGTTTTACACAGTAACACTCCTCCTCCCTCTCCCCACGTCGCTTTTTAAGATTCACAACGAACACACACAAAGGAAACACCGTTTTAACAGGGAAAAAAAATCATTCTGAGACAACAGATTAACAGACTCACTTTTTAAGTTTCACAACAAGTGCAGAAACACAGCAGAAACACCATTTTAATGGAAAAAACGAGACTGGCACGAGCGCATACTAAAGGAATCACTTAAGTTTCACAACAAACAGAAACACACAAACACGGAAACACCGTTTTAACAAGAAAAAAAAAATGAAATCTCTCTCTGACCTGGCATGAGCGCATACTAAGGGAATCACTGCTATAAAGTAAAAAAAACTAACAAAAAACAGCACCTTACCTTTGGAAAGAATCGCGACAGAGCAGAGTTTCTGTGTGTTTGTGAAGCCGGGAGGGGTGAAAAGGCGAGAGCGTCTGTGCGTGTGTGTTTCAGTGTCAAATTGCGAGTGCACGAGCAGAGTTTCTGTGTGTTTGCGAAGCCGTGGGGGGAGGGGGGAGGGAAGGTGAGAGAATGACGCTCGGTGTCAAAATAAGAGTCGCATGTGTGAAGCATGATACACGGCGCTCGTAAACTAATCCTTGCTCAGTTTCCGAATAAAAAATTATTTAAAATCTTTGCTCGGTTTGCGAAACACTCGTAAACCACGTTACTCGCAATCCGAGGTTCCACTGTATTTGTCATTATTTTAAACATCTGCGCAAGAATGTCAAAATTGGATTTCAATACTTTTGGCCAACACTGTATAAATAAACAAGCATAAATCCTGTCTAAGCAGCATCACACCTGGTGGCTGGAGCTGCGCATTTCCTCACTGCTGATGTAGCTGTGTGTCTCGCTGCTGTAGCGGTGATGGAGAAACTCGGTCCAAACCGGGAAGATGAAAGCCCAGAGAACAGAAGGCGTGAGTGTGTGCTGATGCAGTGAGTGTGTGCTGATGCAGAGCTTCCTGCTGCCGCTACCTTCATCCCCCTCTTTCTGCACCTCGCTGAATGCTCGGGCTCCCAGCAGCCACGAGCTCATTGCACTACAAAGGCCACTGGCCTAGAATCAGGTCCCCATGCCTCCCCTCTGATGTGAGCTTTCTATTTTTGCCACCAACAAACACATACACACACATGCGCTCTCTTTCTTTTTTTTCTTTTGCGGTTCCAAGGACGCAGCAGGGGAGGAGGGGGGTTGGGTGGGTAGAAAAATCCGGATGATTGATGTGTTTCAAAGATGATCTACTGACCACGACCTCAGCTGCCACGGTTGGAGCATGGATGAAAGTCATCATGAATAGCGAAGCCACATGCCTAAATATATTTATGCAACAATGATTTATTTAAATGAATTGTTTAGACGAGCATCGGCGAAACCTTCCATTGCCGTGCCGCAAATATAAAACAAAGATTGGGGCTTTGTTTAAGGTTTTAAAACCTCATTACTGTGTGAACCGTATGTGTGGAAACTTCTACCTCACTGGCTCATGGTACTAACTAAAGGAGGAGCTTAGGTGAGTCTCCACCACTGACCTTAAGTTCCTGAGATCCTGCAAAACATTCCTTTGCACTACATTCGTGCTCGACAAATGTGGCATGAAGTGCCTGACCTTGCACACTCGCACATCTCTACATACAAGGCAACCAGCTTCTTAAACGTTGAGGATGCAACTCGACTCCTAGACTTCAATGTACTTCCAAGCCCAGACTTCCAGCATGGAAACAAAAAAAAACTGAACATAAAACTGGATGGAAAAACCTCTATCTCAGAAATTTCATGTTTTAACTTATTTTTGGTCTGGCTTCCAAGACTACACAGCATAACCTTGTTGCCAGCTGAGCTTCGAGCAGACTCGATGCTGGTTGGCTGTCGGAGGCTGATCCAGTCTGGACAGAGAAAGTAAACTCCGCTTGCTAATCCTGCATCTCACTAACAAATGAAGCACCAACAAAGCCCAAATCCTCTTATTGAGCACGCTGGAGCGCACCAAACCTCATTGAAGTTTTCAGGCAGATGTAAAAAGGGCGGGTTTTGTTCCTCGTACAATAATAAGGGGGGGAAGAAAAGGCCATTTTTAGCTTGGTTAAAATCTACTCTGCTATAATGTTAATGGCCCATGAGCTGTTTAAAAAAAAAACATACACGCGAGGAAAGCCTTGCAAATAGCCTCACAGCGAAATGACCATCTCCATGGAAGCAAATAAGCAGGACAGACAAAACATTATGTTCCTAAATAATTCGGACTCTTGGGCACTTCAGCGCAGCTGATTATTTCGTCTAAAGTTAAAGTCAAATCGTATACCAGGTTAATCAGAAGGAAACACTTGAGCATGTGTGAATGATTTAACTAAGTGCAAGGCAAAATGGGTGCCATCAGTTCTTGCAGACTGACCATGTGTGTGTGTGTGTGTGTGTGTGTGTGTGTGTGTGTGTGTGTCCTGTGTCTGCTCTTCCACACAGAAAGTGAGCGAGTGTGAGCGGAGAGCCGACGGAGCCCGGCGTTCTGCAATAACAAAACCTCTTTGTAAAAACACCGAGGGCCCCGCTGAGAGACTGGGTCACGCAGCGGAATCTGGAGCAGATCTGCAGCTCACGGCCGGCCTGTTTTCTTTCAGTCCTGCAGACAGGATATAATGGTTTCCACATGTGAAGGGGGCCTGAGTAACAACGACAACAGTTGAGAGGCCCGGTGTTTTATTACCTTCCCTTTTCCACATGTGGCCGCAAGGCTTCCAACGCATCTGATCCAAGACTCGGCCAAGTAAGGAAGGGAGAGCACTCGCGACTATGCTTGTGGTATGTGACAGAAACGTAATCCGGGCTTAAATATCGGTTTGTAGGCCTTAATTTTTTTTTTCTTCTTCTTGGGTTTGGCAAGAAAACGATTTTCCCAAAAAATATGCATTAAAAAAAAATGGTAGTAAGCCGCATATCGGGTTACAAATTTATTAGCGTTGTTGTCTGGGTTGTTACATAAATCCCAAATATCCTGGTTTTCATGAGAGTGGGAAGCGACTACAAAGCACTTCTTCACGTCTGCCAAGTCTGGCTGAGCGTCTGCTTCGGTGAATTCAAATTCAGTCCGTAAATCAACATTCAGACCCCCAAGCAGGACACCATCTTGCAGCTCCTGCACCTAAAATTAGATCATTGTGCATAGCTGCCTCAGAGAGTTGGCCGAGCTACATGCGAGCGTGACGCTGCGTGCTCGGTCTCGCTGGACACATTTGGGAGGTGTGCGAGAGTCCCGAGTATGGCAGGTTTCGGGCTTTAAAAAGTAAAAAGAAATCAGCCTCACATGATGCTGAGAAAGTGCAGGAGGGGAGGGAGTGAAGGTAAAAAGCTCTGACGCTCCTGGAGCATATCCATCTACCCAAGGAGGCTCTGCGCCATTTCCTGGCCTACAATAATCCGAATCAGACTGGAGTGAAGGGGAGGAGCAAACACCAGCTACACAAACACTGTAGAGATAATGGTCTGAGTTGGTTTTTACAGAACAGAATTGGGCATTATTATATGGCACCTGGTCAAACACTTAGACAAGATTCTTTATTGATCCCAAAGGGTCCATCTATCGAGTCTAATGAGGTTTAATGAACAGGGGGGGATGTCAACCATGGTTGCTCTGTCCTCTGAAAGGTTTGCAATTATGAAGACAATTTTAAAAAAGCTCCGCAAGTCCAAATGCTATTCCTCATCCCACTGTTCTTATTTGGTCCTCTGATGAAATATAAAGATTAAGCGAGTACATTCTTAACGCGATTTCAGAAAAATATTTTCTCAAAGCACAAATTTATTTATAGCAAATGACTGGCAAATTTTGCTTAGTTTGAACTCATCGTGATCCATCGGACTGATCACTAGAACCCGAGCTCGACTTTTACAGAATAATAAAAGGTGCTGTATCAAAAATGACACGGTTTCATCACTACAAGTCTGAGAGTGAACTGCAAGAGTATGAGACAGAATCATCCTCGATCCTCCGCACAACAAGAAAAAGTTTAAAAGTCAACCATCAGCTGGAAAAGTGATGCGCACAGTTTTCTGGGATTCTCAAGAGTCAGGAAAAAGGTTCAACAATCAACAGTGCTCGTTACAGTGAGATGCTGAAGCCTAAACTTCGGATTAAATTTAAGGGTGGTTTGATTTTGAATGATGATGCACATCTGCACATTTCTGCCCACATCGAAACGCTGAAAAAATTGTTTTGAGGTGTTAAAGCATCCTCCATATAGTGTTGATCTCGCGCCATCTGACTTTCACCTGTTGATGAAGTGAAGACAGCGGTGCATTCGTGGCTCGCAGCTCAGCCTTGATAAGGGAATACAAAAGCTTGCTGACAGATGGGCAAAGTGTATTTGTCAAAAATGATGGATTTGCCTTTGCCAAAAGTTTGTTAAAATACATTTTGGAGCCAGAGTGCGGATAATTTTTGACTCACCCACGTACATACTTTTTTTTCCTATAGTGTGGATCTTGAATCATCATCATCGACAATCATTATTCATCTCCCAGATCAACAATGGCCATTAAAAAACCCTAATCTGAGTCATGAAGTTGAAATTAAAAGCAGGTGAATTGAAAAGCGGAAGAAAAAAAAAAAGAAGTCTGCAGTGTGTGTTTTAAATTAATCGCATTTATGGGAGTACATCCAGTTTGCATGCCTTCGTGGCCCATGTGTCGGCTGTTCTGGCACTCGGCATGGCCGCGTTTTCCAGCCCTCAAAGCCGCTCCAACCCATAGCTCCCACAGATGGCGAGCGCTCTGCCAGGACGAACCGCTGCCCTTTTTTAACGCCCGGCCTCCTTCACGCCGGGCCGACCCTGCCCGGGGCACGCCAGCAGACCTGACACATCTGCGGCCAGAATGCTCCTCATAATGCACTTTGTTTTGAGATTTATTTTAACCTCATTAGGCTTTATATGAAAGCATAAAAACTGCAGGAACAGTCCTGGAGCTAAGAGTTCGGGGAAATGCGGAGCGCAAGATAAACGGCGGTTCGGGTTTCATGGTTTCGACGGTGGTGCAGATGAGGAAAAAGAGCCGGCGCGTTACAAAAACAAATCGAGCGAGTCTGTTGGAAGTGACTAGAACAATGCAGTCTAACTGTCTGTGGGCTTGTTAATGGTGATGTTTCCAATCTAAAGCTGCCAAATAAAATACGCCGGGTGCAGGCTGCAGGGCTGCGTTTCAGCTTTGCAGGACTAGCCTTATTGTTTTAAGCACCTTTTTTTTCCTTCTTTTTTTTTTTTTTGCATTGCCACAAACAGAGAAGCTGTAAATCTTTTCGTGGGGACAGGGTGGTCCTGCTTCTTTTTTTTCTTTCTTTTTTTTAAATGGTAAATGAAAAATGAGATCATGTCTAGAAAGACAGATGTACAAACGCTCAGATCTTATCTTTCACTGTATCCGAGCACTAAAGAAAGAAAACTGTTCGGTTCGGTTCGAGTTCATGACACGAATCGGCATTTCTGCCTTAACGTGATGCAGGACGGTGAAATCTTTTTCCAATCAAACTGGAGACCTTTCGCATGTGGCTGAAGATCTGTAACATGTCTTTGCTAGAAATCTGGTGAAACAGTGCATGCAAAGTAGAATGAGACGCCTGAAAAGAGTCGCGCTGGAAAAAAAACTGCTTTAAAAACAAACTGCACATCTGGGGCATTCTGTCAGGGAACAGCTGCACTCTTTTTAAAGACAGATATGAGACACTTGCTGCTATGATTGCGCTGGAACGAGCTACAGATCCAATATGTGCAGACGTGGACGCACCCTTTGATGAGCCTGCAAGCAAGTAAGCAGCAAACACTTGGATGGAACATTTTTGAGATTTTCCAACAGCAGCGAAACCTCTGAATGGAAGCTGTGTTGTAAATGGGAAAGGTACGAAAACCTTGAAACTACCGAGCTTTTCCTACAAAAGCACAGACACGTATACTCACACATGCATTCGGCTCCAATCAGCTGTGCCGGGGAAGCAGGGAAGCGGGGAAGCGTAATTAAAAGACAAAGCATAAAAAAGGTCTATGTATATAAAATAAAACTCCGATTTTCTTTAAAGACGATTTTTGCAGAAATGTCAAGCTATTGAGTAAGAACTGTTGGGAATGTGTGTCCTTTCTTTGTCCTGTTGACCTCCTGCCCTGGTTGAGGTATGAGGTGATGATGCCAGCTGACAGGATGAAAGGGAGAACATCACAGCGAGCAGATCTGCAGACTTTTTAACTAAGGAATGTAATGCTTTTCTACAAGTCTATGAAAACGAGTGTTTTTTTGTTTTGTTTTTTTACAGAAATAATGAACATGTAATAATTAACTGAGCCAAATAAAAACATTGCATTTAAAACTTAAAAGACTTAGTCTTTTAGATGCCGTGTGAAAAATACTAATAAAAAAAACATGCATTTTCGTTCACAGTACAAGTGATGGAACCAGGTGTGCAACCTCTGTGTGCATGTTTGCCTGCAGTCCTAACCAGAGAGCATGACTGTGATGCATGTTAACTATTTACCCCAGTGCTGTTGGTCAAAAGGTGCTGATTAATTGTCTGTAACAGCAGTTCATTATTAGACGAACGTGACCTCCATCATACAAATACATGCATTTATTCTAATATGTGATGGTTTTAGGAACTTTTCTACTATGAGCTACCGTGCTCCTAACGGTACCAAACCAATATGATCTTGTAGAGTGCTTCCTTCAGGAAGTTTGTCATGGGGTTCGGTTCGGGAGAAAAAGTAGGTGGTAAAAAATTTAACTAAATTTCCCATCGGTGTCAAGAAAACGGTGTTAATGGGTGAACTGCCACGGTATAAGAGTAAATTCAGAATGGTATCAGTAACCAGGCAGAACACATCACCGTGATGTTTCCTGTAACAGCTCAACCTGTTGTGTTATTTCGTTTTATTTCAAATGCGCAGTTGCGTATTAAGAAACTCTCACCATCTTCTTCTTCTTCTTCGTTGGTTGCATTACCGCCGATCGTAGGTCTCATTCTTCGTCATCTTCCAGGGCTCTGAAAGCTGATTCTCCAGTCCAGCCTTCCGTGCAAAAGTCTAATGCCTCCTTCCCTGATCTTGTGGCATGATCAAAACATACAGTGTGTGAACTCACCATGTTGTTGCTAAGATTATGCTGATTATTATATGACTTATATGTTACCTGAATTCTCGGGTTATCAGATTTATGCTGTCTATGTATACATCCTCACTTTGAGAAAACCGCCTGGAGCAGTAAAATTACACCACCACTGGGTGTCAATGTGTGTGTGCGCGCACTTCATCGGGGCAGTTCAAGCTTTAACCATGTACTTGGCATACACGCTAACTTCAGAAAGCTCTTTTGATGGGAATCCAAAAATGAACAGAGGGCCAACAAAGGAGCTCCTCCATCCGAGTGGTCGAGGAGAACTGCTGGGTTTAGGATCAGCTCTGCTCACCCGTTGCCTGCATCCTGCCGCAAGCGCTGCTCTGAAGGACAATGAGTCTTTTAGGCGGTATACTGTGCTCATACACACACACACACACACACACACACACACACACACACACAAGGGCCTGGTTACGGACAGGCACCAGTGAACAGAAACCTCCAGCGCTGCCAAAGTCCATTAGGCTCACTCGGACAGGCTCTCTGCTCAGCTTGTTCTGAGCAAGGACCTTTTTCTCAGCCACTAAACAGAGCGCCGTTCCTGCTCGTCCAATCAGCCCCTCCTTAACTGTTAATGAAATTAATAAAACCTGTGCAAATGGCCCCACACAAACTTTCAGTCTACTATTAGCAGCGTCGACTCGTAAGTAAACGCAGGTCATGCCAAAGACAATGTCTGGTTTATTTTATCCCTTTTCTTCGCCACCAGCACACTCTCCAGCAATATGGCAAACAGTGTGAGGTATTGCATCTGCTCGCGTTTGGTTTGTGCCCTGCTGGCCCATTTACAAACGAATTTCAGATATTTCGGATGATGTTGCCTAGGATAGTGCTCTTGTATAATAGGTTTAACCAGCATGTGTAATAATACCAGAGAATGTAAATGAGAAGAACATTTTGCAGTCTACGTAGACTAAAACTTTAACCAATAGGAGCAAATAAGTTGAAGTAACTGACTCCTTTGAGTGACAGAAAGCTCCTAGAACGCAGCAGCTCGTCCCACATTATAGATTTGTTGCAATATATTAGTGTAATCAGGAATATTAGGGAAGGGAATCACCAGAGATCACTTAGTACATGTTACAGGGGTTGTTCAGGGGTTAAGGCATTGGACTACTGTTCAGAAGGTCCCAAATTCAAACCCCACCCTTCTGGGCCCTGGAGCAAGGCCCTCAACCCTCAACTGCTTAGATGTATAATGAGATGAAAAACTGAATCGGGTCATCTGTCAAATGGTGAAATGTAAATGAAACGATGTAAATGAGTACGAGATCACGACAGCTAGATGCTGATTCGATTTGTATTGCGATTCTCCAAAAATTACAATTTTATAAAATGTCCCAATTTAATACACTGCGTGCGTATATACTTTTTTGTTTGTTTGTTTGTTTTACAATTCTAAACAGACTTGCCAACTTGGGAATAGTTTAGAGTGCACCACCTGTAGGATCATACGGCAACTGCAACATGTTACCACCACAAATATATGATTTTATTTTCTGGTCAGTGACGACCCAAAAGAACCGGGATAAATCGCTGAACAGATTTTCCCATCATCTCTAATGATTAGGCATGTTAAATGAGGCTTCCTCATGATTAAATTATTCCAACCTAAAACAATACATCACAATAAATGTCAATTTAATAGCTTTCTGAGTGATGTGAGCAACTCGGTGTTAATCTGTGAGTAACAATAACGTAAAGAATCGCTTCACATTTCTGTGCAACAGCCTGAAGTGCTTGTGAATGTTCGATCATACTCCACATTTATTTAAAATGCAAAAAAATTAAATTTACACTCCAGGTTAAACTGAAGGTCATCTGATTAGCACCTGTTTATTTACACGTCTGTCAGTTTTTAACATTCCTGGACAAAGCACTAATTGGTCCGTAGAGCAGCGCGGGGGTTCGCTTAGGATCTGCTCGTCTGCACGCTCCACTTACTAAACCTGACAGAGGCAGATATATTTGGGGTCAAATTTCAGACTTTGGTCTTGTGGGACTGCGAAGTGAAAAAAAACCCACAGGAGCTAATCCAAAGCGACAAAGGCTACTTCTTGTTCTCGGTGCAGGAATGTAAAAGGTTTGGTTTTGGCACTTTCTAGCTTCTCTGAAGAGCAGGCATTGCAAGCAAACACACACCAACACTTGCCATGGGCCTCGGGAGGAAACCCAAACAGAGAGGACAATCAGGATGAAAGACGAGGTAAAGTCCTCAAACACAGCTGGAAAAGCTTCTGCACCATCACCAGCACGAGGAACTAACGAGAAGAACCAGGTCATAAAAATAAAGGTCCGGTGCACTGGGAGAAATGGTGTGTTATAGTACACCTAAAGAGCGATACGCATTAAAAAAAAAATTAATAACTGAAAAAACTTCAAATTCATTTTTTACAATTTGAAAAATTCTTATGTTTGAATAAGAAATCATCATCGTCATGCAACAGGAAAGCTTGTTACTATCTCACATTTTCATAGTGTTACTTCAAAGTTAATGTTTTAAACATACAGATAAAACAAATTTGAGAAAAGTCTGTTAATCTAAACATAATATAGCATTCTAATTGCGATAAACAATCGCACAATACATATTTCAGAGATTTTGCAGCATGTCATCATATATTTATAACAAATGGTTAAATGCTAAACAATAGGATTAGACTTTCAAACTGTAAAATGTGTTATTTGCAGTTTGTTAGAGAATCTAATAGAGATGTGGAGAGAACTGATACCGACACCCAACAAAATTCTTCTGTGTGGCAATTGATACATCGCCACACTGACCCCAAAATCATCATCTTTTTTTTTTAACGATTGTACACATTTGTTTGCATTTGAGGTGGTAATATGTTGCAGTTCCTCTGTTATCCTACAGGTGGTGCACTATAAACTATTCTATGCAAAAAAACATCCTGTTTGGTAGAAATGACCAAATATAGCAAATTATTTGCTACGTTTGTTTAGAACTGTAGCAAAATATATAGCATCAGGATATTTATAAAATCTTGATACTAAGAGAATCGGAATAGGAATCGAATCGGTACCAAGGTATCGTGATAATATCATATCAGCTGGTCCTGTCTCAAGATGCTAATAACCTGACATGTGTGTGACATGGAACTGATCCCCTACAAAATACTTTTTTTTGAAAAGAACATCATCATGCCGAAGAAACAGTGTGCAGGCTTGTGTCTGCATTCGTTTAATTTCTACGAGAAGGCGTTCAAGTCAAACTGGGACTACTGATTGTGCAAAATAAAAGAACACAGTTATGAGAATAAAAACTTCCTTTATTTCTCTGTATAGTTCCCTGCAACACTAATGTACTTATCCCAGTGTTTCACTAGTGTAGAAAGGTAGAAAGTTTTCGTAGTACACCAGAGCTACGATAGAACTTCCTGCTTCATGTCTGAAACGCTGGCCTCCCAGGAATTCCCTTTAATGGCCCAATCATGTAAAAATGAGGTCAGGACTGTATGGGGGATGTGGTAATAATCCTAGCCGAGTTCCTGTAATGTGCACGTGGTGTTGGTGAATGATTGTGTGTTCAGTTCCCACAGATAGATGCATATCTTCCACAAGTTGGTGACAAGTTATCTGTCCATTTTCAAGGATCAGATGTTCCACTCGCTCAACGTTCACGGGAACGACTGCTGCTGGTCGTCATTGCAAGTAAAACTTCCTTTTTTTATGTTTTCCTGTGGCTAAGAGTTTCCTCACCATATGGTGATTATGTAAATCTTTTGTTAACGTCAATCATGGCTATACTTTTCAACTGTCAAGATGGTTTTTAGAGTTTTGTTTGTTTGTTTGTGCACGCATCACGTAAAAACTGCTGATCGAATTTGAATGGGGTTTTCACAGGTGTATTTGGCCGAGCTCGAGGTAACATATAGGCTTATAAGGCTTATATAAGAAAATATATGCTTTTTTTTCCAAAACCTAAATGGAAAACGGCCTTGTATAAAAAAATTTTAAAAAATTACTTTGAAAAAAATGATTAGTTCATCTCAAAATTCAACAGATGGCGCTGGACATTTTTTAATACGCACTTATGAGTGTCCAATTCAAATCTAGCTAATAAACGCGATCTCGCACCTTTATCCCGTGGTAATACATAAACATTTTAGTTCATTCCAAAATTTAACAGATGGAGCTGTAATTTTTTAAAAACACCCTTAGGAGTGTGCAATTAAACTCCATGTGAACAAGGTCACTGGTACATCTAGTGAAGAGATAGAAGAGTTGTGTGTTGATGTACAGATGTATAGCCCTGCTGAACCCTCAACCAATCAATAAATAAACATGTTTATGTTTCGGCCCTCTGCACATTCAAGCACATCAGATTTTTCAAATATTCAGAGCGTCAGAATTCCTCTTCTTTTTTGTAATTAGCTGGACGTCTGACAGAACTCTAACGGCCTGATTTATGAGGATTAAATAAGGATTCATCCATTTCACTCTTGGGAATTTCAACATACAAGGTGGGGTGAAAAAATGAACACCTTTATGGTCGTCCTTTGTGAGCAACAAGTTTCCCAGCTAACTGTGATGAGCGATGCATCTTCCTCTCCTGTTAACAGACCTAAAGCACACGCTTGTAGAACTCAATATTGCGATATTTTTAGAGCAGGTTGTCATGCTGAGGAACATTTCTCTTCATCACTCCTACAAACAGCTCTAACGCACTCGCATGCTCAGGAACTCTGCGGCGCTAAGTGTCGGTTGGTGAGACGGAATTAGAATGCACGGTGCATGAACACTGACACGAACCCATCAATAATGCAGAGCCGGAGCACCGATGTTCTGAAGACGGCACATCATCACACGCAGCCCGGCTGCAAACTCGTATCAGCACGCAGCGCTGCTCGGGGAGAGGAGCTGCATCGGTCGGAGAACGTGAACCTCATCTTTATTTATGCCTGAACAAAGACGCAGGGGGGAACAGAACGGATTTTTCTGATCCTTGGAATTAAAACGATTTATTTTTCTTCAGTTAAAAACATTAGACGAAATACAAAAGTGAAAGAAATAATAGCCAGACAACAAACACATTGCTTTTTAGAAGAGCTTGGATCCAAACACACAAACCCCTAACAACACACACGCACACCTACACAAGGGGCACCTGAGGGGATCTGCTTTCCCACAATGCTCTAGTCTCTCTACAAGGCCTCATTACATGTGATTTTTTTTTTTGTTTCAGCAGCAATCAGACAAAGCAGAGAGCCGTCCCTGCACAAACACGCTGGCACTGGACCAGCACACACACACAGAGACAGGCCATGCAGAGTGCAGACAGGTACTATAAACAATCAATACTCAACACCCTTTCAACCTACACCACCACACACACACGTCCATACGAAGTAAACAGCGCACATCTCCACTAGCCTTATAGGGGATATAAATAAACAAACACAAAGATCTTTCTCCCCCCCCACCCCTTGTTCGACACTTGTCGGTTTACACCCACAGAAAATTACCGTCATGTTTACACAGCCAGTTGTAGTGTCTTGGAACACCCACATTCTTCTCTGTTAAAGCAGGTGTTGCTTTACCGGTCGGGCCACATGAATGAAGCCGGCGTGACGCGCCACCACCCGGCAAACCTCCAGCGGCGCAGCTGCAGCCTGTTCACCTCGCCGTGTCTTTCAGGAGACGCGAAGGCAGCGCTGGCCTTCCTGCCAATTACTGACCCCAGAGCCGGAGCTCTTTTATCTCCTCATCAGAGAGACGGGGTCGGAGGTCGGCCATCAGCCGAGGTCATTTCCTGTCTTATGTGAGCCGGTGAAGGGGAGGACAGACTCCGAGTGAGGAAAGAGATGAGGAGGGACACTCTTTGAAGTTGATATGACGCGAGTGATAAAAATCGGTAGTACGTAAGGCTGTGTTTGAGTGAGGGATATACGGTCGTTTTTAAACTCATCATCAGATACTGTATCTATTGAATATGCACAATATAGACGCAGAGACAAGAAGTTTAAAATTGCAGCAAGAAAGAAAAGAAAAACCTAATACAGGCCCAAATCTCAAGAATCTGTAGAATTCAAATACGGCAAGAAAAGGAATACACAAGAGTTAAAGAGTAGCCTAAAATACGAAATATAAAAAAAAAAAAACTGTATGTATTTTTAAAGCGAGTCATATATGAGAGGTGTTCAAGTCAAACAGGGACTGCTGAGCCGCATTCTACGGTCATTCCCATGAAAATTCAGCGTGTGGAACATCTGATCGTTAAAAACGGACAGATCGCTTTTAGAAAGCTTGTGGATGAGACGCACCTACGTATAAAAATGTATACACAATCAATCATTCACCAGCACCAGTTGCGCGTTACAGGAACTCAACAAGGAGTTATTGCAACGTTCCTTGTACTGTCCTGACCTCGTCTAAAGCCATTTCCACATGTTTGGGCGATTAAAGGAGTTCCTGGGAGACCGGCGTTCCAGACGTGAAGCAGACGGTCCAATCATGGCTCCAGCAAACTGAGTTACGGGGAGGCCAGTGTTTCAGACGTGAAGCAGACAGTCCAATCTTAGCCGAAACTTTATACCTTGATGGTGTCCGAGCACTAGTGAAACACCGTGATAAGTGCATTAGTGCAGCAGGGGATTATATAGGGAAATAAAGGGAATTTTTTAACCATCAAAAGTCCACGTTTGACTTGAACGCCCTTTGGAGTAATGATACCATTACACGATGTACTGTTAGACGAATTAAGACCTAATTAAAAGGAGAAATGCTTGAAGTGAGTATTAAATAACAGCAATGCCCTGGTGTCCGCCGCACACAGAACGCCTTCAAACAGAATCCAGGATTAATGAAGTGCGCGTATTTATTTATTCATGACAATGAAAGGAGCCTGGCTGCAACGACAGAGTCCTCACTCAGTTGCTCGGCATTGTGGGACCTTTTCAAAGCGCCCCCCATGCACGACTTCCCAGCCCCCCACAATCCTGCGCCGGCTCCATGACCCACAGCTCGAGTTTTGAAAACATGCACGCACTTGCGTTCACGCTAATCACATCACGGACCTTCTTCGAAATGTCGCCGTAATACATGTGCGTGTCACAGCACACTCGGACGTTAATCCGCAAGACAGAAACGAGAGCAGTCTGGAAGTTGTAGGGGCCCTGCTTACGGCTCCTTGTGAAAGCCTGGCCTCCTTCAGGAGAGAACAGGGGGGGAGGGGAGGAAAGAAAAAAGAAAAAAGAAAAAACCTGAAGAGCAGCTAAGTGCTGAACCACCCCTCATTCATGACAACACACACGCAGAGCCCAAACACACACGCAGCCTGGTTCTCACACTGTTTCGTTCCCCTCCTCTCTCCCCCACGTCTTTCAGGGTAGTGCTGTGTGCTAAAGCCTTTCTGATAAAGTCCTGTGTGCCATCGCGGGTCACCCTGCAGGAAGGGCCACACAAAACCTAGTTCCCATGAAGCTCCTATTCACCCCGTGAGTGTGTGTGTGTGTGTGTGTGTGTGTGTGAGAAAGAGAGTGTGAGTGAGTGTGTCTATCCTGAATGAACCAGGCCAGTTGATTACAGCTCCTGGTTAATGAAAGACATTTGTGAAGCGGACTCGGCTCGCCTTCGGGAGAAGAAGAGCTCAGATTAGCCTCTGGGAGATTCTCAGTGAAACGCTCAGCCTCAGAGGCTCAATAGCTAACTTAAACACACGTTCCCTAAACCGGTTGTGCTCACTTTGTAGCCGTGGGCCTTTTAGAACATAAACTTTACAGTATATTACAACACTTGCATTACTTCTGAACCAATCCGTACACTTGGTGGAGGGGAAAATGAGGGGAAAACAGTCTACGTTTGCAATAAATAAACTAAATTTATCAAATCTGGTACAAATATTCGTACGAGTTGGTGTGTTTCATGAAGCACACTTTCCCAAAATGCATTGCTTCATTCATCTCAAACACAAAGGAGAACAAAAACATCCACATCTTAGGGAAGTTTTACACGACTTGGGTTCTAATTCATCTCATCATATAGCTGAAAAAAAAAAGTGTTAAGTATGAACCTTGCTCGCGTGTTGAATTTTTAAGCAAATGTATTTGCACACTCAAATGTTGGCCACTTTATTAGGTGCACCACAGCTTCTTTGCTAGGAATGGGTTGAACACGATTTGTGTCTAATTTTTCATGGCATAGGTTCTGGAAAGATTCCTTAAAGATGTTCGTCCGTATTGACATGACGGCATGACGCATTCGCTGACGATCCGTCGGCTACACTTCCACGATGTGAATCTCTCGTTCCATCACATCCTAAAAAGTGGGATCTATTAGACTGAGATCTGGTAACTGCGGAGGCTATTTAAGTACGGGGAACTCGTCGTCATGTTCAAGAAACCAGTTTGAGATTGTTTTAGTTTCGTGCCTTAGTGCATTATACCGCTGGACATAAAGCGTAGGACATAGTCAGCAACAAGACTGAGGTCCACGGAGGTCAAAATTCTGACTCTACCCTCCAGATGTCGCAGCAGAAATCGAGGCTCATCAGACCATGCAACGATTTCCCAATCTTCTACTGTCCAATCTTGGTGAGCTCATGCAAATTGTAGCCTACTTGTTGTACGTTCGGACATGATCTTCAGCACACTTCAGTTGGAACGAGACGTTACTTGAGCTACTGTTGCCTCTCTTTCTGACTGCTGGCATCACCAAGACATTTTTACCTGGAGAACTGCTTCCATGTCTGATTTGATCCCTGCCCAAGTACGCTGTATCGTTCGTGAGATCACCTCTTCCAGCGGACTCGGGCACGGCTCCTGAGAGCAGAACGACAGCGTTCTAACTGATCGAAATGAACCAGACTTTGGGGTCAAGTGCTCTCAGAAACTGTCCCGAGGCCCTAATGTGGTAACGATTTTAGAGCCACGCAGTTCCAGCTCGCTACACATTACACATACAGTAAACACACCCGGATCAGAGATAACAATAAGATTCAACTAATACAGGTTTCTGAGAAATGCTAAGACTGATATTTTAATATGATTAAAGCAACGGATCATGCAGCACTGCACACGTCTTCAGTGCAGGTCTGACTAAACCATACTCAGTGTTCACTCATCCTTAAATTCAAACCTGGCAGGGCTCAATGTCACACTGCTGTCCTTCTGCACAGACTAAAACAGCAAAAAGATAAATAAAAAACAGTATAACGAGACGAGAAACATAGAAAAAACACCACAGCAAGGGGGGAAAAAAACAAACGTCTAACATGTGGACTGTCCTGCTGCAGCTGGAGCACCTGATGCAAATCCGGCCAGATGTGAGGAAATTATTATTAAATACTGTCAAGTACTCACATTTCTCACAACGAAAGCTGGAATGTTTTTGGTTTTAACAAATGCAACTGAAAACAATGAATATTTTTTCTTGGCTTCTGATTGTGCATGCCTACCTCACAAGCAAACCTGAGGATTCTATGCTACATATGACAAACAATATCTTAAAATGACTCCTTCTGGTATACATTAAGTCCCCAACTTATGAACAAGAGTTTGTTTGCAAGTCCAATTTGTTCATAAGTCCAGAAAGAAGGTAAGTCCAAACAAACTTTGTCTAGGTACTAGGATGCCAACACCTTTGGCTATACACATTATAAAACTAACAGATTCCATGATCTCGTCCTTGTTCTTTAGATTTGCGCCGATGGTTGAACGATTCATGCTAAAAGAACAAGCAATATGTGCAATCTTTTCACCTCGCCCCCATTCTCTCAATTATTTTTCACTTTTGAAGAAATCTCCATTACTATCGCTTTGCTCTTATTAGCAGCTTCATCGCCCCTGCTTTTACGTTTGCTTCCGGCCATCCTGGGACGCACGCGTGTGACAACTTAGACCAGACATGTGATCTAATTGTTCAAATGCGAACACACTTTTCAATGTTCGTTACTTGAATGCATTAATACATAAAAAAATCCCTCTCTTCTGTAATGGATGTGACATTATATTGTCGTTCAATTCTAAATCTAAAGAATAAACTATTACAGACCCGTACACACCGTTCAGGCAGTGTGGATACTTGAAACACTTTTAGACAGAAATGCCATTCTTACATCGCAGATGATTTCCTTAACAACAACAAAAGAAATCGACCGCTACAGTAAAATGGTTTCTGCTTTTGGATTTCCATGATAAGACTGGAATATAGTGTAATTTATACCAAGAAAAAGGCTTGCAAATGTCGCTTACTAAATCTGCTCAACCCTCTCACTAACCAAAAAAAACAAAGAAACAAAAATCAATCTCCTTGGACCTCCTCCTGTATAATGCTCGGATTTACAATGTGTATATCCACAGTGCAAACCACGCACAAATCATGCTTAAAATATCTGTTGTTGATCTCAGATTGTTAACCCAACAGCAGAGAAAGTCCAGTCGCATTGAGCCATGCTTTCATCTACACAATGAGACCCAAATGAAAAGCATATGGCCTCCTGGGAAAAGCGTACAGACGGTAACAGTTTGCCATTTTCTGTTATATACAGCTCTGCCAACGACACGCTTTCCTAAACTGAATTAGGTCCCTCTTTTGCTTGCATCTCAAGCATTTTCAAATCTGCTTATTGTCAGAAGCGAAAAAGGAGAAAAGGGAATTTAAAATTGTTATTCCGACTGCAGCGCGTTTCAAGCTCTGGTTAAAATTCAATTCCAACCACACAAAATCAAAATAAATGCAAATTAAAAACCCACTGGTGGTCGTACCAACTGAAACACTCAGATGCTGAATACATTTCGCTTGCTGTTTGTGCGAGCACACGACTTATTTTTCGTGACTCTGAAGCTTTGATGAAGCTTCAATGCAAATTCAATCTGTGAATCATCATTTTTTTAAATCATATTGCTGCACTATTTGAATTGATAATATCAAATGAGCTCAAAACACACACACCAAAAAAAAAAAAAAAAAAAGTTATGTCCTGCGGTGGTACAGACGCCACCACCCAGTCCCCTTAATCCAGTCAACACACCCTCTTAACTGCTTTTCAGTAAAGAACATTCTCCTCTCAATGTTTATTCTGCTTGTTTAGGCTTGATTTAGAAGATTACAGGAGACCGTGTGCGTGCATCTGGATTTTTTTTCTTTCTTCTTCAAATCTCTATGTTTCTAACACGTCCTCTCAGTGAAAGACAGGAGGTCAATACACAACTGCTATCTATGACAGATCAGCTATCATGAGCAGAACTGCCTTGAGAACAGTAAGCAACAAAGGTCAAGATCATTGAGAAAAACTATGACGTTCTGCGTTTCGTTTTGTTCTTTTTAATTAAATAAATAAATAAATAAATAACATCGGACTTGCGTCAATTATAACCTTGCTCATTTAAAGCTTCCTTGCCTCCCATGATGCCTCCTGTTTCTCATTATTATACAAGTACCGTGCAAAAGTCTTAGGTACATGCAGGTACCTGCTGTAGAGCAAGAATGGATTTCTAGATAGAAAAAAAAGCTATTTAAAAAAAAAACACAATAGTAAATAGAATATCTGCACACTGACTCCAAAATCACTTTTTTAAAATACATTTTTAATTTATACATGTTTGCATTTGATGGTAACATATTGCAGTTCCATTATAATCCTACAGGCGGCGCACACTAAACGATTCACAAATTAGGATGCAAATTGTGTGTGTGGTAGGCGTGAATTATTCGCCAGGTTAGTTTATATTAAAATGTGATTATTTATGAAACCACAGTACAGATCAAATGGTTACCTAGGTATCGTGATAATATGGTATCGGGAGGTCTCCGGTGATTTGCATCCCTACTAAACAGTAAGTAATGAAACAAAATAAATAACTGGAGTGACGTCCCTTTGATTAAAATATTTTTAAAAATTTGTTTTACTGAACATCCTGCAGAACCAGCCACAGTTCTTCCGAGGACTTTGTCGTACCTGATTCTTTTCTATCTAGTTTTTTTTTTCTTTTTTGTCTGAAAAGTGGTCTTTTATTATATAATATGCTGCTTTCTTTTCTGGCCTAGAGATTTATTTTTTTTTTGCTGAAATACTAATATTTGCACAGAAACGTATTAATGACATCATAAAATGAACACGCAAAACAATGCTTGTACACAAAAAAACTTCCTAGGTTTTTTTTTCGCACAATACTATAAATTATAATTACCCAATAGAAAATTAAGCACTGAATTAACCATACTGCAGTATACACTGTATTGAACCATTTTTTGAGTATCTAGGTACTAAATGTTTATAATATGGGCTGAATCAATTATAATATTTTATTACCCACTGATTTAATGAGGTGAATTTTTATACAATCTATAAGCTACATGTTTACAACCTCACGTCAATCAGGTCTATGAAGATGCCATTTTTTCCAAGAATGCCAAACGTATAAATGTCCAATTTTATTTTCCGATTTTCTATTATAAATTAAGTTCTATTGCTACACAGTAAACAAGCTATGTCTTTTCATGTAAGCATTTTATTTCTAAACAACACAAACTGGGAGGAATGAAGCTAATAACCTCAACCTCCTGCAACATCCTCGTGTCCCAAACCCTGTTTCATTTAATTATGCTTTTTTTGTTCAGATTAAATAAATGGCTGGAATTTTACCTGGATTTCATCTTACAAAAATTTCTTCTTAACCCAAGGCTGTCTATACTGTATACTCATTGCTTACATACGTTAAAGTTCCACCTTTACTCTTGCAATTAGCTGGCATTCACCCTCTTCGCACCCATTGTCTGTCTTTTGTTTACAGTCTTTATGTTCCCTCCTGCACCACAGTATTACTGCAGTGTTTTATTTTAATGCACAACCTTTGCACTGGTATAATTTCTAAGAACGTAGCTGAGCATATAAAGCAGCACTATAGACAACAACATTCTCCAACAGCATTATATTATACCCTATGCGGCGAGAATGCACAGTAGATAAGAAACTACATAGGAGGCTATTCAACTAATCTGGAGGCTTAAGTAAGGAACAAGTTGCTACTTGCATAAAGATGAAGATGAACTCTAGATACTAGATATAGAATGAATATATGGATCCCGGGTGGCCTGAGAAAGTGTTTTCTTAAGTGATTTTAACACAGTGAATTGAAGCACTGCTTCCATAATAGAAATTTTCTTTCCATGCATATAAAACTGTATTCCTTAATACTGATAATAAATTGCATTTTTGTTTTTACATCACAAATACAAGTCTTAAGTAATTTCTGAGCCTTAAATTGAAATGCTTTGTTCCCGGTGAGGAAAGCTGTGTGTATAATAAAGACAAAACAGTTGAAAAGGTCACACTGGGAAAGTTAATGATCGCTGTGCACAAATACTCCACGGCTATTTAATCAAAGCTTAACAAGCTTTTCGCTTCATGGCTCATGCTCTAAAGAAACTACTTCTGTAGACGATAGTCAGCCACTGGAACCAGGGTAATATTAAACTGGCCGCGGGGCTGGAACAAAGTCGAGGGGCAAGCCACCCAGACTGCTCGGAGCTGATTGATGGCAGGGCCGTTGTCCGGACGCTTCATTTGCATGGGGACGGTGTTAAAGGACTAATTTCCACCAGTGAATGAGACAGACCCACTAGACCTGGAGATTATACGCAAAAGCTAAAGCCCGAGCTGTACCTTTCTCTGTTTGCTTGAATCCATACCTACGAGCCTGAAAGACACAATCATACAAGTGTCCCATGGTTCATTCCATCTTTCTTTGGCATTCCTGCTTAGACTGGGGTTAATAAACAACCGATCGTGTGCTATTGAGAGAAACAGAGACTACGGAAACAGGATTACAGAAAGACGCAGAGAGTCTGCAGGAGAACAACGTCGTGTCAGAAGCAGAAATAAAAGCACAGAGCTGGTTGATCCACTAAACACTCAGCAAGCAATAAAACCGGATCTTTAAAACCTGTGCATGGCTACGAGCTGCACCGCAAAACACAAAACCCAGGTTACTGCTTAAGATTATCTGCACGCACACAGACACGGAATAAGCACGCAGATATTTGAGCAAAATCTGAAATGTGAGCCGGGAGAGTAGACGTAGGGACGAGCAAATTTACTTTAACTTAAAGGACTTCATTTAAACCGCACAAAAAATAAATAAAAAAATGAATCATTTGTTCGTTTATTCTGGTACGCCGATGTGTAAACACAAAAGTAGGCTTACAGGAAAGATCTTCAGGAAATCTTGAGCGATGAATCAGATGCAAATTAAAGATCTGTATCTGAAGTACCACACTATTTACTTAAATCTAAAATATTTATCGGCTTGTAATCAGGCCAGATTTACAGCAGTTAACTCAAGTGTACAGAAGAACACGATCCAGCATTTTGCCTGAAAAACAAAAACAATACCAAAAAAAACAAAAAAGCAAAACAAAGAAGAAGCAGATATCACAGATGTGCACGCTACCCTGCAAGGAACATTCACATTAACATGCAGGGAAATTTCGACACCACTTCCAGTCTCTTTCAAGCAGAGCTGTCATTCAGGTGTAGGAGCTTGGCAATGCTACGTTGCAAGACTTGTTTTCATGAGCAGGTAAATATTGGAAGTAAACTGGAAGCAGATCGTCCGGGCTTATGGGAATTGGTCGAACTAAATACACAGTTCGATTTGACACAAATGCTTGAAATGAGAATATTCTTTTCTCAACAGCTGCAACGTCGATCGATCAGATGTCGGGGGGGGGGGGAAAAGAAGAAGAAGAACGCCTGAACAATTAAAAAAAAAAAGGGCCTGAGTAAGCAAATCGTTTGTTTGAGCTGTTATCAATTATGAGGTGAATAGGAGAAAGAAGGAGGGAAAGAGCAGACGAGCGAGCACGTGCATGTATATGTGTGTGTGTGTGTGTGTGTGCACGCATGTAAGGGCGAAAGAGATTATTAACAACTAAGTGTGACAAAGGAGGAGCGATGGGAGTGGTGCAGGCCCCTGACGGTGATGTGGTCTCCAGCTTTTCACAGAGATGAAAGGCCATTTGGGACGGGGCCCCCCACCGACCACCACTCTGCCCTTTCACTACGAAGTGTACGCTTCTCCACTCCAACGCCAGCACATCACACCATCATAACAAAGTCTGCCATTTGTTTCCAATACTACACCATTTCTTAAACAAGAGCCAAGGTACAATTATGCTTTAATTATAGTAAATACTTGTGCTTTTACAACAGTAAGGCTAAGACGCACACTTTCTAGGCTGTTCTTGGGGAGGGGGTGGGAATGGCAAACTCATGCTATATCACCCCCACACACAAATACACACACGTATACCACGTGATCCTCATTTCTGTTTTACTCTTCCTCCTTCTCCCCCACTAATGCACATTTCAGAACATTTATAGTGTATTCCCGAGTGTTCATTTTAGCACTTAGTTTCTGTTATAAAACCATAAAATCAGGATAAAAGACAATCCTGCATAATACAACGTTGTTGTTTTTTTGCCCCCTGCAAGTGAAATCAGTGATTCTCACAACAGGCTTCCAGTAAGGCTAAGGCTAACCAAGAAAAGGAGGAGGAGAAGAATTTTACCTCATTTAATTTATCATTACAGTGATAGCCCACCTTTAACAAAGTTATATTTAAACAAAGAGTGATGATGATGAAAAATCATGATGAATAATGATATTTTGGACATAATGTGTTAGGTCAGTGATAAGCTCTGGGAAAAAGGAGAACATTTTAAATATAAAAGTATCCCAAAAGGATCCATACGTTAATGCATTTTATGAAATAATTTTAAAAAATCAATATGAGATTAAAAAAAAAAAAAAAGATATAAGAAGCATATATATAGACATGATTCTCATGTATAGATCTGGAGGTTTTTGAGAAGGACAAAAGATTGTCACACAAGACTATTATCACACTTATTAATAAATTTATTTAAAAAATAAAAAAAGAAATCAGAGTTGCTGCAGATCACCCAAAAAATAAAGTGTGTGCTGGCTTTGGGGTGGCTGCACCAGGACGATGTAAAACATATCCAGCTCATTAGATTCCCAATATTGTGATCCATTTTTTGTTCTTTTTTTGTTTAATAAATGTAATTAAACGCTGCCTGGATGCATGAGATTTGGTGTTAATCTTATGGCGTTATAATCTTATTTAAAAAAAAAAAAAAAAAAAGCTTATGGAAATATTTTGTAATAAATGTATAATTTTCAACCAAAAATCCTCTTTTGCAGTCAACCGACAGATCATCAACCCTGTTTGCATCTTATTCAAATTGGTCATGTGTGTGTACATACTGATTAAATATTGCGCATCACAGACACGCCTTGAGGAACCAGACGGAGATGTTATTTTTGTCCTCTCAACATGCACAAATTACAATAATATTCATGAAACAAATTAGGGTTTGATCGAAGTGATTGCTTTTACACTTAAAAAAAAAAACTTTCAGAAGTATTGGTTTATGCAGTGGTTTGTTAAGCTTAGAGGTTAAACATCTGGAGGAGAGGTTAGCTGGAATAAATTAGGAATAAAATGCAAAATAAATGAAACAAATGTGCCAGACACCAAATGAGGAATCTGTCTCTGAGCAAGCGAGGGACGTGACAAAGTGGAGGGACACACGAAACGGGGGAGGAAAAAACAACAACAACAATCACACCTTGAGAATTCAAATATGATAACGCATATAGATGTTCTGCAGAAAAAGAGATCAAAGAGCGAGGCTGGAAAGTTACAATGTTTCCACTTAGCTTTTAAATAGAAATGAGAAACAAAGTATCTTTTTAAGCGTGCACAAACAAACATCAAAGGCACGACCCAAACTGCCAATAACAAACCAGAGAAGCGAGCAGAAGACTGAGTGTATGTTTTACGTGTGTGTGTTTTGTGTTTACCTGCATGGTGAAGACTCCCAGCTCCTGAGCCGAGAGCTTTCTCATCTGCACCGCCAGCACTTGCGCTTCCTCCAGGATTGAGAAGTCGCCGCTTTCGGCGCTGCACAGCAGTCCTCCTCCGCACAGCAGCCCCAACACGCCGACGAGGCAGCAGCTCAAAGCCGTCTTCAACTTGTTCCCGGGAAGCCGCGCACAACTAGTCCAGGGCGAGGAGGAAATCACAGCTCCGGTGAGCGCGCGCCTCGCCATGATGGCCGGGACCGACTGCAGTTTAACAGCAGGCTCGCGGGAAGGCGCTTCACGAGGAACAACGAAACTTCACTCGTTACCTTTTAACTTTGTCGCCGACGCTCGGTAAAGTTCCACTTTTCCAACTCCGAGATCCCGAGCACAAAGCGGTACGACATAGTGGGGTGTTTTTCTCTTTTCTTTTTTTTTTGGGGGGGGGAGGAAATAGTTCGCCTATCAATAAATCTATAAAACCCCCCCGAGCTGCGTGTAAAATAAAATAAAATAAAAAAAAGACCGCGCTTAGCGTGTTGAGCGCCACCCGCGAGCCGCGTCGCTAAACTCTGCGTAAAGCGCGAGCATCACAATGGAGTGAAGAGCGGCGACGGCGGCGGACAGTAAAACCCGCACCGGAGCGCCGCCTTCCTCCTGGACTGGCTTTGGAGTGAGTGGATCCGCTTGGGTTGGGATCGGAGCTTAGGCTTAGGAGCTTGTTCACACTGCGGGTTATTTTTCCCCCTTCCACATAAAAGAGACACACTGCTTGTTACTTAGGTAACGCTCACATTATATTGTTTGGCCATCAGATGTCATTGGCATGTCCTGGCAGTTCACCTGCATAATTACAAGTGACTTTTATATGACTGCTGACACGTTAACATTAGTTAGTAGTGTTTAGGGTCAGTACTGTGTTAGTACTGTGGCCTCGCACTGGGGCACTGGGACGGTCTGGGGTCGATTCCTACCTTCGGGTCTTTGTGTTTACGTTCAGATTTTTTTCAGCACGGTGAAACATATCCCACCTATCCAAGCTTTTTGTTACTATACTGGGGACAGAGCCATTGTACGGCACTCCTGGACCCGACACAGTTAAGGGCCTTGCTCAAGGGCCCAACAGCGGCAACCTGGTAGAGCTGGGGCTCCAACTACCAACCCTCCAATCAGTGACTCTGAGCTTTAATACTTGGAAGATAAATAAATCTTTTCTGACTGTAAGGCTACGTGCACATTACCAGGCTGAAGAGACAAAATTCTGATTTTTTCTTTTAGCCTAATGTGACACAGATATGATTTTATAGGACTGTTTGAATACAAAAATTTTAAGATCAGATCTGAGTACTTTTGTATGTGTTCCTGATACGCAGTCAGACCACTTGACTTTACCTCTGCATACATGCGGCAGCGAGGGGATTTCATTACTAGCAATAGCTGATAAAACAGCTAAAGCGAGGGATCTGGCTTTCTTGCTTCTTCTAAATCACAGCAAATACAGTTGACTAAATGCTTGCCATCCTCCAGAGCAAAATCCCAAGAATATTTATGGTGCAATTGCATCTACTGTTTGAAATGAATGAGTGGTTCACACAAAGCCCAGATGGTGCGAGCAAAAATGTATCAGTGCGCATGCATGTCGTTTCAGAGGACTGACGTGTCCAAGTTAGAGTCAGATAAAAGTCTCTTGTAATTATTATGAATGTGAACCATCATGACATGTAAATCCAATCTGGCCAAATAATTGGAATTGAGCAATGTGACTTATAATCCGAACCTAGCCTAAGGCATTGTTCAGACGGCGGGCAAATCTGATTTGTTTCTCATCTTTCGGAGTGACTGTTATCTGCAAGTGATAATTGGCTCTGTTTAGACTGGCAGCCCAAATCTGATTTTTGGCACATTAGGATGAAAAATCTAAATTGAGTCACTTCAGGCTGTTAATATAACCATATATTTAGGGCTGTGTGACAGCAAAAAAACACATTGATTTTTTTATTCCAGATTTGGCCACTTTCATCTTTCATATGGTGTTATGTACTGTGTTTTATGTACAGAAATGCATGACACATATTCATGTGACTTCAACGTCAACTTGACTAGACATTTGTCAAGTTTGGGACTAGCGGCAAGGAAAGATGGTTGATAAGTGTAACTGAGGATTTCACTGAAGAGATAGTAAAGTAACAGACCTCAAATGTTTGGAGTGATGTTGCTGGATAAGCAAAACAAAAAGCACATATCACACACTGTCAGTGTTTAAAGAAATCAGTAGGACTGGCCAAACTCCGGTGCCAAAGGGGAGTTTAAAAGTTTCAAATCAAAATTTGAAGACTCTCAAACCTTTGAAGTGGCCATGGCCAAATAACATCTCCCTTTTTACAGCACACTTCACTTGAGATATTGTTCCCTTGCGCATATGGGCCTGTTTAGGAACACGATCTGTTTAGACTAATATGAAAGAAAGGCCATACTGAAAACATAGTTTGAGCATCCTAACAGAAAAAAAAATCAGATTTGGTCACTAAATCAGATTTGGGTCATTTTTCACCTGCAGTGTAAACATGGTCAGGTTCACTAAATGAATCCCAATAAATCAGAATTTCTGTCTTAAGACATGGATTTTTTTCCTAAGGACACACACACACACACACACACAAAAATCTGATCTCAAATCACACCTGAGCTAATTTGGCTACATTCACACTAAAAAGCTTCTTTACATGATTAAATTTTTCCCTCAGATCACATCTACCTTGCAGGTTCGCCTTTGCTACCACAATTGACCTATATCTATATTTAACGCAATGCACTAATGCCCCCAAACACCCCTCATGTGCACACTGAGTCCTTGGTCAATTCTTACATTCTCATTGCACAACCAAAATCCCAGGGGTGGAACTGGAACTGATTAAAATCCCCATATAATACTCTTTTAATCCTAAAATCATAACCCTTAAGCTTTAAACCTAACCCTAGATGCTGTACAACACAAAACAACAAACCAATCTATCAGAATGACACAATGGATAAGTGTGTAGTGTAAATGTCTATGATGCAGGGAAGAGAGACCCTGATGATCTCCTCAGCTGTCCTCAATATCTGGTGCAGGGTTTTGTGATCCGAGACAGTGCAAGTTCCAAACCAGATAATGATACAGCTGCCCTGGATGATTTCAATAGTCCCATTGTAGAATGTAGTGAGTATAGGAGGTGGGAGATGGGCTTTACTCAGCCATTCCAGAAATTAGACACTGCATTACGCTGCAATTAAGCTGGTGTTAAGGGACCAATTGAGATTCTCTACCAGACGAACACCATTGGAGCAAGTGGTCATCCTGTGCTTTCAATATTTCTTTCCAAATTCAGAGACAGGTTGTTAGCTTTGCAGCAGTGTGTTACCCACCACACTGCCTCTCTGTATGCTAACTCATTATTCTTGCTGATGAGACCCACCACAGTCATGTCACTTGTTAATCTGATGATGTGATTCCAGCTATGCATTGTGAGTCAGCAGATTGAACAGCAATGGCTTGAGCATAGAGCCCTGGGGATCCCCACTGCTTACTGTGGCGGTAATGGAGCTGCTGCTTCAGATCTGGTCTGACTGAGATCTAGTCTAGGATCAAGTTGCAGATGAAGTGTCCTGGTTTGCGATTCTTTTTGAACACTACCCATATATGGGATGTTCCTTCCAGTTTTTTTTTGTTGTTGTTGTTCTAAAATGACCTTGAGCGTTTATGTTACATGAGATATGTATCTGATTTAGGAATATATACAACAGTTGCTCAAGTCTGTTTTGAAATAATCAGATTTTTGTAACTATGCAATGTTAAAAAACTTTGGTTAAGTCACACAGTCAGTTTAGTATCACTTCAACCTGTGTAATAGGTGTGTGTGTGTTTATGTGGCATTTTGAGCCACACTATTTGCAAGTGGCTGATACACCCTGGATGAGTTACCAGTTCATCATAGGGCACTATGCAGACACATTCACAATGAGTAACCTGAGCTCAGAATCAAACCAAGGACCCGGGAGGCAGCAACAGTACTGTGCCACAGGTTTTCAAATATTAGACTGTGTATTATATATGCAACATCATGATCTTAAAAAAATATCATTAATATCACTTTGTACAGCTTAAATCGGTTAACTGGCCATGCTTTGGTTCAAATATGCCAAAAGCAGCCAGTTTCTCTGATCATCGGTCATTAAAGTTAGTTGTCTTTGTCATGACAGGATTAAATAGTAATACTCGGCATCAAAAAGCAGTCATGCTGTTTCTTTGAACCTCTGAAACAAGCTCAACATTGTTCCTCCACCAGTGGACATGAATTATGACCATGTTCTGCGTGGTTAAATGCTGACAATATAAGCGCAAGTGTCTAAGACGTTTTTTTTTTTTTTTTTTTTAACTGTTTTCCATTGGGCTTGAGGAAATACTGTATGAGTATTAGTTTTGAAAATTATATGTAAGGCTGTTCTATATGATTTATTTTCCATTTGTTTTGTTTTGATTTGGCCTTGAACTCCACAGATCCAGACAATGGCATGTCTAATGGCTATGGGTTATCAGACAGTGCAATGAAAACAGAGGCGTTTTTCTCAACCAAAGAAACTATTGTTTATGAAGTATGCTCAAACAGGGGCTTGGAAACAAGCCAAGCTAAGTTTGTGACAGTTACAGTAGATGTTTTAGTGCTTATAAAGATCATTTCAAAGCAATTCTGCAACTGTCATGCCACTGGTGTCTTACTGATATTCCATTTACCAATATGGATGTAAAGTATATGGCATGTAAAAGAAATGTTAACACACAGCTAAAGCGTTATTATGAACTTAATTTAGAATTTTGTCTGTTCTAACCCACTATAATTAGATTTACCTTAATATACAGTACTGTGCAAAAGTCTTGAAAGCACCCCACATTTTTTTAGAACTTTCCTATGGATTCGATTTTTATTTATTATTTCTTTTTACATTTTATGACTTTATTACTTACTTGGTGCTAAACATTTCTGATTTCCATAGATTTGTATTCCAGCACAAAATTAAATGTTACAGAAAAATACTTGTATGCCAGAAAGGAAAGCAGCTCATTATGGAAGCAACCACATTTCAGACAAATAGCAAAATGGAAGCTGCTGCGTTATGCAAAACCAATTGTGGTTCTTCAGGATTCTCTGTAAAAATGAGTAGCTAAATTACTCATAGTCTAAACCGCTTGATCCTGTACACAGGGTAGCAGGGGCCCGGAGCCCACCCCAGGAGACGTGGGCCCCACTCTGGACAGTGTGCCAATCCATTACAGGGCACAAACACACGCTCATTCACACACTATGGACAAGTTGGGAATGCCAATCTGCCTAATCTGCATGTCTTTGAACTGTGGGAGGAAACCAGAGCACCCAGAGGAAACCCACCAAGCATGAGGAGAAAATGCAACCTCTGTGCAGACAGACCTGATGCGGGAATCAAAACAAGAACTTGGAGGTCTTACTCTACTGTGCCGCCCCTTATTAGCTAAATTCCTTGCAAAATTGCACAAATTGTACCTGAGACTAAATGGGCTTTTCACGCTAAATACTGACACCAACCGACCGCATCTTTTCGAACTGCTTGCTCATGCACGGTTGGGGGCGTAACACATTCGGAGGACAGCGCTATCCGCTCCTTCCGCTTGCGTGAGCTCACAGACGCCACTGATTGGCTGTGATAACCGTGATTAACGTGGGAGCACTAAGTACCTCTCATCCCCAGCCAGTCAGCTCTCTCTAGGCCTCCGGCTGCGAGAGGTTACAGCATCAACTTGCGATCTCTGGATGATAGGGTGGGCACTTTACCACTGCGCCACTCAGAGGCCTAAATACCGACTTTTACTGCCTTAGACTTTTGCACAGTACTGTATAATAATAAAAAAAATACCGTACTTTGGTATCAAGGCAGGTTTCAAGTACAACCCTATTATCCAAATGACTGAAATTATAGGTTGGTAGTAAACAAGTACATTTTAGGTAAATCATTAGAATTTTAATGTTGGTGTCATTATCTCATTAGCATAGGTGTCAGTTAACCACATTTTCTGTATTTGCTACTGTAATTCTATGCTAAAAACAAACCCTGTTATTTATTTAAGACCAAAATGCAGCAAAGAAGCATGGTAATAAACTAGAGAGAGGACTATTGTTATTTCAGATGGGTTGAATAGTTAAATGCATGAAGTGGTAGAATGAACTGAAAAGTCATTAAATCTAAAATTTCTTACAATAAAAAAAAGGCAAAAGAAACATGAAGTTTTTTTTTTAATGGGTTTTCTCCTGAGCCTGGCTCCTCGTTACATCACTGGGTGTGTTTTCCTGACTATTGCTTGCTAGAAGTCAATAATCTACATCTTTGTGAGAATGACTATTGTTGTAAAGCACTATACAAATTAAATCATATTCTCCTCCATTGTTCCTTGCAATATTCTTTTCTTTTTGTCTCATTATTTTCTCACAAAACATTCTTTATTTCTGCACAATGCCCGTATGGTCAGGCATACTGGCTTGTATAAGGCACGTTCAGGGGCTACATCAGTGTTACCTCCAGTCAGCAGTTTGGTAGAAGATGAATAGAGATGAGGAGAAGAAGTGGATGAAGCGGCAGGACAGACAGAGATGTGAGGAGCTCCTGCAGCACAGCCCGCTTGATCCACAGCCAGAGGAGATGAAAAGAGCGCCAGCCTTTCCTCCTCCTGCCGCTGCTGCTGCCAGTACCTGCTGAGCCCAGACGCTGGAAGAGCTCAAGTCGTTCCTGCTGCAGCCACGCTGCTTCATATGAAAATTTTATGAGCGTATTCAGTATGGCTGGCAGGTTCAAATATGAATTACTGTTGTATTATCCAGCAAGGGAAAATGAATTAAGGTTGGACATATATGTTGGGAATCATCTGATCATACAGACAAGCAAAATACAAAAAAGGAAAAAAGAACAACATATTACATATTCATGTGTCCATGCAGGTTCAGGTCTAATTGAATTCTTCTGTGCTAATCCTGTTTTTACATCGCTGCATTAACTGTTTTGGGAGGCCCCTTATTAGCAACATGAGAAGTCACTAGTGTGATGATAAAAAACCAACCCAACTTGTATTTTGTCTTCTCAGTGTCCCTTTGAATGATTTATTTAAAATCTGATACTAAAGATTGTTGAATGAACACACCCATGAGTCATGCTCGTCATGCACCATGAAAATAAAAAAGTACAGAAAGACAATCTAAAGCAAGGTCTTTGGGTCAACTCTGTCCACGGTATGATATCATTTGCTGAATGTTTGCTTGTCTCCCTGTTGCATGACAGCTATTCCTGTAAATCTTATATAAACCATTTGATTATTTGTTCGATCAATTTTTTTTTTCCGGATCTAGTTCCAGTACATTTTTTTCCACATGATTTTTATCACAATTTATTTGTTTCTTATTTCTAACCCATGACTCAGTTACTTTCACATGAAAGTTCATCGATTCATCGATTCATAATTAAGACATGAGGTTTTGTTTATATTATTTACATGATTCATTTTATGCGCTTTCAAGTTCATGCACTTCTTTTAGAAATGGACTCTTACATGTTTTTTTTCTCATGATTAAACATGGCCCACATAACAATATATGACATGCATGCGTGTAGGTTTCTTATTAAGATAAAATCTTCCACTGATTTTATCTTAATTAAAGACTATAGATTTGCAAAGCCATGTGGACGGGTAAGATAGAAAGAGAGGGCCAAAAAAATCAGTAAAGCTTAGTGTTTAAAGCTGAGACACAAAACATAGTACAACTGTGTTCTTCTCCATAATGCACCAGTAATAAACAGGGAATTATAAACATTATGGACAGGATGGGTATCCTGCAAATACTCCACATTCAACTGTGCCAAGATATGCATTCTCAAATTAGGAAATTTCAGATACTCTCTTAAACCCCAATGATAAAGAGTTACAACTGGTTTTACTTTGCATGTCATTAAGCAAACACACTAGCTAAACTTGTTCTACTTAGAAAAAGATTTCTCTTTCTTAACCCTTTCAAGGTCATGAGTAGCCTGGTGGTTAAGGTGTTGGATCAGAGGGCCCCCAGTTTGAGCCTCAGTGCTGCTGGGTGCCAAGGTAGGGAGATTGAGTAAGGACCTTTACCCTTAACTGCTCAGATACAATCAGGCGTCAAGCTTGCAACCCGACCCTGTTAAGAAACTGCCAGAGAAATGATTGGTATCTCTCTATCTCCCATGTGGCATCTTATATATTCATTTACATAAAATTGCTTTTTTAAATAAAAAAAAATGGAATTGTTCGTAAGTAAAATAGACTAATACGGTCAAAAAATCTTGGACAGATCTTTAAAATTTTTTATTTGCGATGTTAACAAAAAAAACATATTTTTACAAAATATAATTTTTGAATATGCAAAATTGACATAGATTAGCTTTGTTGCATTACACATTGAGTTCAAAGTAATTTTTCAAAAATCTAAGAAAATAATCTCTAATAAAAATTTACTAGTTTTTAAAAATCTAAACTGATCAGTGGTTTCTGGCACGAACATAATTATTTCTTTAGTCAGGTAGTTTACGCTCTTAAAGAAGTCCATATTAATTTAGTTTAATTCCTGCAAGTTATTTAGATGTGATTTATATCTTATGTTATCTTATCTAATCTGATCACAGCTTGTAATTGTGAACACTGTGCATAAAAGGGTTAATATTCCAAATTTGAAATCTGTAAACTGTATCAGCACATAATCATGACAGACTCAGAGCAAGAAAATATTTCACCTATCAGCATAAAAACATATTGATCTTTTGACTAAAGCAATTATCATATTATTTCTATTGTTCTGTGCACAGCATCCAACCACATCAAACTGTTGCAATGATGGTTATGGCTGGAAAGGAAGTGTCTGGGAAAACCAGAGGCTTATGGAACACAAACTCATCTTTTGGTTTCTTTTCAGTGTGAATGGCAAAAAGAGAAGCTTTAAGTTATGGTTATGAATTATGAACAGGTCTATTTCTAATGGACAGGAATATTAAAAATAACAATGGTGAAACCCTGAAGTCATTAAATATGACTTTTGTAAGAAACCACAATCCTTTCTACAACTTTCCCTGGAGGTGGATGCACCAGTATACACATGTAGAAATAAATGTCAGTGTGTATGCATACTGTATATAGGTATGTACATGTATACAGTATATCGCACTGTTTATGGTAAAGTTGAAGTATCAAAGCACATTTGAAAACTAGCATTTGTAAAGATTAAAACGACTAGTGAAGAGTTTGTACAAAAAAAACCCTTATGTTTCAAAACACAGCCAGCTGATTTCATGAGCATTTCATTTTAGCGATGCCATATGAATCATCAGTTTTGCATCAGCCTTTGTTTGCCCTCAATCACAACCATTTTTAAAATTCATCAGATCCATATATGGCAGCCTTACATGATTATATAGCTCTGTAAAAGTTCTCTGCCCTGTGATGAAAACTTACATGGATGTCTACATAATGAGGGTGATGATAAAAATGTTTATATACAGTACATTTGGCTGTTAGATTGTGAACAATGTCCAAAACGTCACGATGCTGCGGAATTTACTTTGAATAAGAAAAGTCAGGAAATGGTGAAAAATCTGCTAAAACAGACCTAAATAATTAGCAGATGGTTAAAACACTCTGAACGCTGGCAGAGACTGAGGCAAAAGGCCCACGAAAGGGGCTGCACTCACTAGGCCTGTTTTAACACTGACAAATAAATGGCTCCACATATGCACTGTCTTTTCATACTCTTTTTAAAGTTTTTTTTTTCTTTTCAGAGATATCTCTTTGTGGGATTTGGGGTGGTTTAATGAACCCAGTTGCCATGGCAACCTTATTCCTAGCTTTTTCCCGAGCCATGAAACATGAATCTAGTTTTTCCCCCCCCTTTTTTTTCTCCTCACCATTTCAACATCAAGGCAGCAAGACAAGCTTTGAGGGCTAAGCCGATTCCCAGCTGAAACCATTTTCTATTTCTGTCTGCACTAAACACTGAGTTTGCAGCTTGTTTTGACACTGCTGGGAGTGTGTACAACAGCACCAATCCCTAACTGTGAGATGAGAGTGATTAGACCTCTCTGAAGGCGGATCCACATTCCCAAAGCTACAATAATAGTAAGTGTGAAACAGGTGAAAATAACATTAATGGGAGGGACCTGTGTTTTACATCTGTGCTCATCTGTATGAGATGACTTTGATTTTGGGACAAATATTATATTTCTAAATGAAACATTTGAACCTTGACTTTGTTCTAACGTATATCGATGGTTTGTGTTTATGAGAATGCGTCAGAAAGACTACGTGCTCTTAAATATGTCTGTGTATAGATGATTGACGGCTCTATAAAGAAGGTGAAAACTATTTTGGCTGCAGGCAGGTACTTCATGAGATCAGTAAATTGTCAGTCATTCTTTTTATATTTATTTAAAATGTAATTCAGGCTTAAGATACCCAAGATACACTATATGGACTAAAGTATTTGGCCAAACCTGTTAATTATTGAATTCAGGTCCCTTATCCCCAGTGAAGATCAATCTTAGTGCTTCAGCATACCAAGACATATTAGACAATGCTTCCAACGCTTCCAACTTTGTGGCAACAGTTTGGGGAAGGCCCTTTTCTATTCCAACATGACTGTGCTCCAGTGCACAAGGCAAGGACTATAAAGACATGGTTTGATGAGTTTGGTGTGGAAAAACTTGACTGGCCCTAACACAGAGCCCTGACCTCAACCCCATCAAGCAACTTTGGGATGAACTGGAACAGAGACTGCGAGCCAGGCCTTCTTATCCAGCATCACTGTCTGACCTCATAAATGCTCTACAGAATGAATGGACATAAATTCCCAACAGAAACACTCTGCTGTTATAGCTGCAAAAGGAGGACAAACTCTATATCGAAGTGTACGTATTTGGGTACAATGTCATTGCAGGTTTGGCGAAATACTTTTGTCTATATAGTGTATATTCTCTCAATCATAGGTGTAGAATTTATATACTATACGTTAGCAATTGCTTGTTTTTAATATCTAGTGTGCTTTTTTCAGAGCCAAAAAAACTATAAGATATAAATCAAATAGGGTTCTGCTGTTGTGCATGTTGATAGACAACTAATGAACTATCTAACTAGCTAGCTATACAAGCATAGTTATACAGGGGAAACCAGAAGACTAAAATGTTCTACCAAAGTTTAGGCTAAAGGAGTGTCAGGTTCTTCAGTAATAAAAGGGCCCTTCTCCCTTATTTCCTTTCAGTATGTAATTTAGCTTTTTTTTTTTTTTTTTTTTTTGCATTGAACATTTTATAATCTTTCATGTTATGAAGATTGTATAACATAACTCTATATACATAGCTAAAGAACCAAAACCCATACCTGAGCCAAGTCTATCATAAAAAGTTTAGCAATGATTTTGAAAGACTGAGCTTTTTTTTTTTTTTGCATCAAAAAACAGTCACAAACTCATCATGTTTGTTTCAATTTTCCAAAAAAAAGGAAACCTATATTATTAAAGCATTGGGGCCTCTATATTCAGGTTAACTCCAGCACAATCATAAATCAAAATCCACTGAAAAAATTCCTTTTCTGCCTGATCCAGTTCAGCCATGACAATAATTTAAAGCTAACTCGTATACCAGACCTATATAAAGCACTTCACTGCAAACTGTGCTTTTACTCTGGGCCTGCTGCCATAAGAAGGATGGATAAAACAGTACAGCTGGACCAAAGACCACTGCATTTCCAGTTGTATGGTATACAGTGATAAGTCATATGTCATCTCTGTTTTTTCCATATGGAGCTTAGAATAGTCAGGTTGCATATACTGTAAAGCAAATACCACAATTAATAAATTCACGAGAAAATCACAATAAGTTTTGTGTGTAATATTTTTATTAAAATCTTGTTAAACTAGTATTACAAATGGTATGTACAGCATTTCAGTGTACAAAGTTCAAATTAGGTTTCTAACATATTGTAATACAGCGGTAGTAACTAAAATCATTTGTGGTTACATACATCAAGTGATTTGAAAAAGCTTCATCATTTCTGATACCCATTGGTGGATCCAGGAAAGTGTTTCTGAGAGAGGGAGTAGTCCAACAGTTGATTAAGGCATTCCTTTATATTATAATAAAACTAGAACTTGTCATTGTTATATTCCAATTTTTAAATTGGAATCCATACAGAGAAGCCTTAATAGACACGCTCGAAATAAAATCAGTCGTCATATTTTAGTGAGGTAACAGTATATGGTAAATTTATTTCTAGTAGCTTAAATGTGAATTCGGTTTCATCAGAATTTAAATTAAACATTTAAGCTAACTGCTTTCTAAACTGCTTTTTAGCTATTTAGCAAAAAAAAAAAACTAATTCATATTGTGTGCTGTATATATTAATACAGCAACGATATTTGAGGTGTTAATGTTTCAGTATTATGGCACACCAGCCATGTTTGTTAAAATATTCTTGATTGAAATGAGGCAGTGGTGTAGTTGTTAGTACTGTGGCCTTGCACCCCCAGGGTCAAGGGTTTGATTCTCACCTTGTATGTGGAGTTTGTGTGTTCTCCCTGTGCTTGGGTTTCCTCCCACAGTCCAAAGACATGCAGATTTGGCAAATTGGCTTTCCCAGGTTGCCCATAGTGCCCAACGTCTCCTGGGATAGGCTCCAAGCCCCCTGAATCCCAATACAGGAAAAGCAGTATAGAATATTAATGATGAATGAATGAATTATATATATATGTAACATTACATATACAGTTGTGTACCATTTTGGTATCTGTGTTGTCTCGAAATGTATATCTTATTTTAAAATAACATATTAAGGGAAAAAGGTTTGGTCAGTAAAGTGTTAATTTCTCTCTGGGATGTTCTTTACCCTGGCCTATTCAATCATTCCTTCTTTCAGCCATTCACATTCAGTAATCACTTTATCCGGTTCAGAGTTGCGGTGAATCAAGGGCCTATCCCAGTAACAATGTGTATGAGGTAGGAACACACCCTGGATGGGATGCCAGATCAATGCAGGGCACCATTCACACACCCATTCACACCTAGAGGCAATTTCGTGTAGCCAATTGACCTACATACGTGGGAAACCGGAGAGACCAGCGGAAACCTAGAAAGAAGAGGTTGCAGTTGACTAAGGAGGAAATTAGATTAAGTTACATTCTTTTCAAAGATCTTTGTGCGCCTTAATTTAGTTTGGGTACTGTGGATAGGTTATAGGTATACAGTATAAAGAACACGGTAAGGACATTCAGATGGTTAAAATGGTCTGTGATGAGGCCCTGCTTTTATCCTTAGGCAGAGATTGTCTGTTGTCTCAGTGGAAACAGGAGAGAGAGAGTAAGAGAGAAGGAAAAGGCTTGCAGTGGAGACAGAGGAGGGGCAGACAAGAAGTACAGGCAAAGGTTTAAAAAGACAGGATGGGGGTAGGGGTGGACATACCTCTTGAACCCCCAAAAGCATATGGAACATATTAACGTGCATTGTGCAGTTCTTCCTTTTAGAGAACTAGGAGATATATTGCCAGCTCTTCTTCCATGGCCAAAGCACTTAGAGACTCCTATCTTTTTGCATCTGTAATCTTTGAGCTAAGAGACTCCTATCTTTCACCATCTCTCAGTCTTTCATGGTTCAATCTGTCTTTGTGATGGAGAATTCGTGACTGAACAACCGAGTTCAGCTTTTCACAGAACAGATATTAATACTTAATATATCTAAAAAAAAACCCTTACCTTTACCCTTACTTCTGTGGATCTTCAGACAAATCTTGCATATGTCTTTTTTTGCACAGCTGCTCTCACTTCCGCTAGTATATTACATAGTCAGCTCACATTACCAAAAAAAAAAAAAAAAAGCAAAACACCCCAAAAGGTCATGTGACACTTTGACCCATGCTTTGCTTTCTTTCTCTGCTACTGAGACATTTATCCTGTAAGAAATTTAAGAAAGATATTCATTCTTTGGTTTTATTTAACGAGGGACGTGTAAGTCAAACTGGGACTTTTGATTGCTCAGATTAAGAGAACACAGTTATGAGAGAGAAAAAAATAGCTTTATTTCTCCATATAATTCGTGTTTCACTAGTGCTTGGATAACATCAAGGTATTAAGTTTTTTCATTAGACTACCTACTTCATGTCTGAAACACTGGCCTCCCAGGAACTCCTTTAATGTCCCAAAAATTGTGGTGTGGTTAGCAGTATGAGGTCGTACAGAACTGATCAAACCATGCTGCTTTTTTCCTGATAATGTTTAATTGGCTGAATGTTCATGGGATCATCCTTCTTATTTTAAAATGTTTAAAAACCCATTTAAATGCTTTATGGGGATAGAGTCTCATCACCATATTTTGCTTTTGTAGATGTCATTTAGTCAATTAGGTGATATAATGCTTTGACTGAAGGAGAGGTGCAAGGTGCAGTGTAGGACTTTAACACAAGCTGATCTAACTCAGGTGTTAGAGAAAAGAAATACATAAGTTTGCAGTTGACACCAAGGCAAAATATGGCATTGTTTATTCTGAAATACATATTTACTTTCTCCCACATAAAAGAAAGGGAGTTGGTCTGTTAGATTCTTTTTCTAACATGTAACTTCATGTTTACATTTGCCATAATAAATTGTGTGTGTAGAAGAAATGCATTTGATACTACTGTATGTTTCACCAGTAGTATTTTTTATACACAAGGTTATTTGAATCATAAATTAAAATAGGACTGAATTAAACAAAAGCCAAAAGGCCTTTTATTTTAAGAACAATGAATATAGTGTATTATCAAGCAAGTTTTGACCCACTATTTGTACATATGAACAAAAAGTGATCTCCAACACATAAACCCCTACAGTTAACATTCCTAGCAGGAACACTTTGTCTTTGAATTAATTACATGTAATATTATAGACTAATAGTTAATGTTTCAGCATGATGGCACACCAGCCCTTTTTAAAACTTTGGTTGTCTTGGAGTCTCTGAAAAGAAAAGCTGGATTAGCCATGGAGTGGCCATTCTTTAGGCACCTTGGGCACCCTGCTGTAGTGGTTAGAACTGTGGCCTCTCACCTCCAGGGTTGAGGGTTAAATTCCACCTTGTGGTTATGTGTGTGCAGTTTGCCTGTTCTCGTCTTGCTTGGTTGGGTTCCTCCGGGTACTCGAGTTTCCTCCCACAGTCCAAAGATTACAGATTAGGCTAATTGGCTTTCCCAAATTGCCCGTAATGTGTATGCATGTGTGTGTGTGTCCTGCGATGGATTGACATCCTTTCCAGGCTCTATCTGAAGGTCTCCTGGGTTAGGTTCCAGGCCCCTGCCACCTTGTTGAGGGTAAGCGATATAGAAGATGAGTGAATAAAAAAAAAAAGATTGAAAAGAATAATGATTTTTTTGGATTAGAGGTAAAATTTTAAAATCAAAGAAAGAAAATTTTTGTTAAAAATGTTCTTCATGATCTATCTATCTATCTATCTAATAAAATACTTTTTAATATTTTTGTATTTATTTAGCTTTTGGATTTTAACAAACTGTAATGATATTTATACGTTTTGATTTTTTTTTAATTATGTATTATTTATTTATTTGTTTGTTCAATGTGATGTTCCAGAAAATACTACTATATATGCTTTTACAATTTGTGCTAAGTAAATCTTTACCATAAAAGTTTATAGAAGTTACTAAATAATTTACTTAAATAATAAATAATTATTAGGTGGTTAAGAGGCTATATACAGTATGACCAGTCTAATGCTTCTGTGTATATTTAAATAAATTTAAATATGAATCTCCCATATTATAAGTACACACTTGAGTAAGTATATTGGATGAAGACTCTTAAGATCGTTAACAGCCAGATTCCGCTGCCCAGATGACTATGCTGCACATTGTATGCTCAGTAGTTAATCTGAGAATAAACGTGAAAGCCTGAGGCCAGAGTGGAAGATGATTGACTATTTGGGAAACTGAGAAGGCTTTTTGTTCCTATTCTCTCTTCAGGTCAAGGGCATCAGACCCAGACAGTGGCCTCTTTTATCCAGAGGTCAAACACAGAGCGACGTATAACAACAGTTCACATGGCCTGACAACCGAGGGTTTGTCTTGTTCCTGGGTGGGTGTGTACGTGTGTGGGTGGAGGTGTACCTGCTTACTTATCCCGTTTCTCCTTTCAGCTTTTCATCTCGACACAAAGCCTAGTCAGCCGTCACACTCCCTTTGATTGTCCATGTCTCTCTTATGAATCTCGGATCGCTGTCTTCCCGGGTACAATAAAGTTAGATTCCGATTTCTGCTGGTGACGGATGCAGCAAAGATTAATGTTTTTTTTTGTTATTACAAGCAACCAAATTCAGAGATTAAGAGATTTAAAGATTAATCTGCTATTGTACACTCTCACACACTCCACCCATCATACCACAATATATGGCTTGTAATACTAGAATTCATGCAGTGAAGGGTGATTAAGGTTCTGTGTTAAGAGAAGGTTGTGAGTGCAGATCTCAGGAATGCCACAGAGCTGATGTTGGGCCCCTTTAACTGCCTTTACATCTGCTTTGGATTCTGCTTGACTTGTAAGCTGAACTAATACAGGGCAAAGATTTTTTATTAAATTTTTTTTTGTCACATTAAGTCCTCTTTTTGCATTGTAGATGAAAAACACTGCGATCAAGTATTTGATGTTTCTAAAAAAAAAAATATATATATATAAGGCTTAAGAACATAACATAATTTAATGATTATTTGTATTAATTAAATTATTACCTTTAACACTTCAATTTATATTTGTTTATATTTATATAGTTAAGTAACGATTTTATAAACAGTCTAACAGTAACAAAAAAAAAAACACTCAGTCATTCTATTTATAGGAAAATAATCAACAATGATTCGTTGTCCTTTGCCCTGATGCAAGGTTACTCTATGGATTCCTTTTGTATTCCTTTCTATTTTAAAATCCTACATTATAGCAACTGTAAACAATTAACAATCAGCTTCATGATACCAAAGAAAACAAAAAGGGAAAACGAATGAATGGAAAGCTCCAAAGCAGTGACGTAGAGAAACTTTAAAAAGGAACTTTACAAAGCAGTGACATTAGAGAATAGTGGTATAGATGTTAAATAAACGTCTCACAGACGTTTCACAATATACTGTAATATATACATTTTGACACTGTGTTATTGATGTCTCACTCACTCACCATCTATAACGCTTTATCCTGTATTCAGGGTCACGGGGGGCCTGGACCCTATCACAGGAGACTTAGGGCACAAGGAAGGGTACACCATGGACAGAGTGCCAATCCATCGCAGGGCACACACACTGCAGTCAATTTTTGGGAATGCTAATTAACCTAACCTACATGTCCTTGGAGTGTGGGAGGAAACCGGAGCACCCGGAGGAAACCCACCAAGCACGGGGAGAACATGCAAACTCCAATCGACAGTACCACTTATATATACTGTACAGGGTCGCTTGAGGCCTGGAGCCAGTGCCAGGGAACTCGGGGCATAAGGTAACAGACATCATGGTTGGGGTAACAAACCATTGCAGGGCACAAGCACTCACTTAAATGCATAATTATGCACTACAGGCAATTTGGAAACACCACTCCGCATAACTACATGCATTTTTGGACTGTGAGAGAAAAAAAGGAAATTTATGAAACCCAATAATCACAATAAGAACATGTAGACTTCTCACCAGAGGGGGGTAGTCACGAGTTACATTTACTCCGTTAAATTTACTTGAGTAACGTTTTTGAAAAAAAAAAAAAAAAACTTCTATGAATAGTTTTACTGCATCATACTTTTTACTTTTACTTGAGTAGATTTGTGAAGAAGAAACGCTACTCTTACTCCGCTACATTGGGCTCCACTCGACTCTAAACATTTATTATAAAAATGCAGCCGGTAGGTCTACCGCATGACTGTTTCACCAATCAGACGCACCAACATTAATCACATGACTTCGTTTGACCAATCAGGTCAGGCGGCATAGTGGGCGGGAAAAAACCTTCAGCCGGCGTTCTATAGTCATCCTACCTGTTAATCTGTCCTACATACGCTCACCTGCGCATGCGCAAACAAAAGTTTCCGCATCTTTCTCTAATTTTACGGAAGGCCCATAAATCCATGCTGCTACTAGTGGCATCTTGCGGTTTCATATACTGTTACTTTAGCAAACTATGAATATATAAGTATATCTCAGTACAGAATTAATCGCCAAGTTACTTAGATTTTTTTCAGTAAATCTTAAACTCTCACATGATGGTGGCTCAGGCAGCTCACGTGACTGAGGTTCTCCACACTCATTACTACCCAGCCAGTAGATTCAATGCAGGTCCCAAGCCTGGATAAAATGGGAGGGTTGTGTCAGGAAGGGCATCTGATGTAAAAAAAAAAAAAAAAAAACCTGTGCCAAGTTTTGTGTGGATCAGATGGTCCGCTGTGTCGACCTCTTGCCGGGAGCAGCCAAAAGAAAGTTTGTTTATACACTCTCATATGAACTGAGAATCCCACAGTAAGGAGTTCATGACTCCCTTTTTAGCTCGAGCTTCTCCCCGAGGTAAACTGCTGTTGTCAGTGCAGAGCTCTCAGGTTGACCGTTGCATAAAGGATTTAAACTACCAAAATAATAGAGAAAAATAAAAAGGACTACACACACACACACACGAAATACATAAAGAAAGAAATAATAAAAGGCTGGCATATAAACCATCTACATACTTGTGACATTTCAGACATGTAGCCAATTGATCAATACCCAGTGGTGCAAAAATGTAGAAGTCCTTGTATACTTCAATTCTGAATGAGCAAAAGAAAAATAATAAGGGGCATAGAGACTGAAAGGCAGGGAACAAAAAACAAGGAGTGTCATGCGGAACATGAAAGGCACAAATCATGTCAGTGGGTGATTAAGAGTCAGTCAGTCTGCAAGCGGCATCTGCTTCCTCTTGCACCAATTACCCATCTCCCTCTCGGAGCCACAGCATTTCATGGGATTTGGGAGCTACTCATCTCTCTCTCTCCTCTTCCTCATGACTACTTGTCAGCTATATATACAGTACAGGGGTTGAACTAAACACCAATGAAACTGAAACTCCTGGTTTTAGACCACATTAATTCATTAGTATGGTGTAGGGCCTCCTTTTGCGGCATCACTTCGTCTTGGGAATGACAGATACAAGTCCTGCACATTCTCCTTGCAGAATAGTGGCCAGGTCACTACGTGATCCTGGTGGAGGAAAACGTTTCCTGTCCTCCAAAATACCACAAAATGGCTCAATAATATTTAGATCTGGTGATTGTGCAGGCCATGGCTGATGTTCAACTTCACTTTCATGTTAATCACCAACTCTGTCACCAACCTTGCTGTGTGTATTGGTGCATTATCATCCTCATACATGGCACCGCCTACAGGATACAGTGTTTGAACCATTGCGTGCACATCGTCCTCCAGAATAGGTAGTCCTTGGGAGTGACATGCCCATCTAGCACACGTATTGGGCCTAGTGAATGCCTAGTGGGTCTAGTGATGATTTGTGATATTACAGCCCAAATCATCACTGATCCACCTCCCATGCATCACTCTGGGCATGCAACAATCTGGGTGGTACGCTACTGGATGATTCTTCTGGGTGATTTTCGCTGCTTTGAAACTGACGTTTGACATTGGCACGAATGACCAAAGTTTTGGCTATAGCAGCCCATTGACCCTGTGGAGCTCCAGACAAACAGTTTTGGTGGAAACAGGAGAGTTGAGGTGCACATTTAATTCTGCAGTGAGCTGGGCAGCTGTGGTTTTATGTTTTTCTTGATACATCACAATGTCTTGCTGTCTTGGTCATAGCTGCGCCAGCGAGAAGCGCACCAACAATTTGTCCTCTTTTGAACTCTGATATGTCGCCCATAATGTTGTGTCCATTGCAATATTTTAAGCAAAACTGTGCTATTACTCTGCTAATTAAACCTTCACACTCTGTTCTTACTGGTGGAATATGCAATAAATGAAGATTGGCCACCACACTGGTCAAATTTTGCCATGAAACCTCCAACGCTAAATTGGCCAGTGTTTCAGTTTCATTGTCCAACCTCTGTGTATAAATATAATAACCTTTTTAATGAATATACACTAACACACTTTGGAAAATCTAATCATTTTTAAAAGCTTTATTCTATTTACCGAGGTCCATACCACTTTGTTCTGTATACAGGGTCGTGGGAGCAGGAGGTGGGGTGGACAGTGGACACGCTCATTCACACACTACAGGCAATTTGGTAATGCTAATTAGCCTAACTTTTATGTGTTTGAACCGTGGGAGGAAACCGGAGTACATGGAGGAAACCCACGAAGCACAGGGAGAACATGCAAACTCCATGCACACAGCCCAAGAGGCCTATTATAACTGGACCCTGAAGGAGCAAGGCGACAGTGCTAGCCATTTAACCACTGTGCCACCACACTCAGTTACACTTAGAGGTAATTTAGCATGATCAATCCAGATATGTCCATATGGCAGGTGTAAGGAAACCCGCATAGACATGGGGAGAATTTAATCTCCCGATCACACTGAGGACCTGGGAGCTGTGAGGAAGCAGCAAGATTACTCTTGGAATATTATTACAATCCATCAAACACACATAGTGCTGCAATTTTAGAAGTTTAACCCTTTACCAATGAATCAAAAGATTTAAAGGAATCCATGGAAATTTCTACCAGTGTTTAATGTACAGGAGCAGCATGCTTAGTGTTAATCTAGGTTTACTGTAAAACTATCACAGGGAGTAAATCAGGTATTAAATACAGCCCTGACTGAGGGCTTTTTAGTTAAAGTTGAATTAATTTCATATAAAATCTCAATGTTTGTTCAAGCACTGTTCTCACATGGCAAGCCATGTAAAATAATCAAATTACTTCAAACAACATTTAAATTTTGCACTGAATTCACAGACGTCCTGAAACATTCCTGAACTCCGAAGCCTTAATGTACATTAATATAGAAGTGATATAAGGATCTGTCTCATATTTATCTCTAGACAATTATGCATTTCACACCGAGTTGGGAAGCAGGGTCTCCTCAAAATGTACATCAATAAATAGCACACTCATGACCATACCAAACCTATCAGGTTTGAATGTAAATACATTAAAGGTCCCAAATTTGGGAAAAACTTTTCAGATAATGCTTTTTCCCCCCATACATCTTAACTCCTTTTATTCCACTTCACTTCTGAACATGCAGTTTCAGTGTCTATGTAAATGAGCAACATCTGAGCCACGCCTATCAAGAGAACAGCAGACATGAACAAAAAGACAGGGGATGGGGTATAGTCTTATATGGGGTCACATTAGGGGGGGAAAAGCTAACTAGCATGTTTAAGCCCTGGCCAGTACAAATATGGAAAGAAAGCCGGAAATGCATTTTCTCACATTTTTGTTTATACACGCACACTGGAGACCCATATAAATATCTAAAAATGACTAAAAAGTGAATTTTGCATGTTCTTTTTTACACACACACACACACACACACACACACACCTGCAATATGACGGATGGGGTCGGTTTCCTCACTCCACATTCCAGGCTGACTGGTCATTTCTGTGGCTGTTTCAGATAAGCAGTGCTGGAAACCGGAGAGCAGAACTGATCAAAAACATTCCCAACATCAAACTCCTTTCGATCCCTGAGCCAGTTTATGTGTGTGTGTGTGTGTGTGTGTGTGTGTGCGCATTTAATCATTTTTCCATATGCAAAACATTACTCTTCTATTGCCTTGGCAAATACGCAGGACTCGTGTTCTTCTTTTAAAAGAAGAATTTAAAGAGAGTAAGGGACTTTTTTTTCCATAAAGGTCTGTTGTTTGTTGAAAGACAAGAACAAGGGGTAGCTGAGTGGTTAATGTGTTGGACTGCTGAGCAGAAGGTCCCAAGTTCAAACCCCAGCACTACCAAGTTGCCGCTGTTGAGCCCTTGAGCGAGGCCATTAACCTGGATAAGGGCGTCTGCCAAATGCAATACATGTGAATATAAACCATACTTGGCAGCACACACACACAGGGTAGGTCATTAATATGCTAATAACTGCTAAAGTTAAACCAAATTAAACTGTGATGTCATCATATCAAGACTTTGGTGCAAGACAGCATTTAGATTCTTTTCTCGGAGGACAGTTTGCAAGTTTGGAAGAAGTATATCATTAATTTACAAGAAACTATGCCTGAAACAATGTGTTTAACTAACAGGGTTGACATTTAAATATTTTTTTCTTTCAGAGGGGCAGTTAGATGTGTCCTTTTCTCAGTCTAGGGCAGGGGCCCCTTAGAATATCTGTGCACAGCCCTACATGCATGCACACACACACACACACACACACACACACACACACACACACACACACACACACAGATGTCTATGTTTTGTCAGAGCTTTCAATTGAGAAAATCTTTAATGCAGCTAGAAATTGCTGAGCTACTAACCATAACCTCAATAAACAAAAGGCTAATCTTCAGTCTTGAAAAAAGTTTCCTCAGGATTAACCCACAAAGTTAATACTGTCATATAAATATGAATACTTGTGCATACAAATATAAATACAAATACTTGTGGAATCCATTTGTTCCAATGAAAGTACCCACATGCAGAGCAGGTTTCCAGATCTATGTGACAATCCAAAGTAAAACCCAGCTCTCTAACATATTACACGATTAGATTTTTTTATAAAATTGTAACAGAAATTGGAAATGGAAAAAATGCACAATATTTTCAGCAAACATTGATGCATAGTTACTTCTTGTGCCATAAATTGAACAAAAATATAAAAATAAAAATATTATTATGGCACTGTGCAAAGGTTTGGGGACCCTAAGAGTTCCAGAGTCTCAGATTCTTTTTTACAAGGTTTCAGACCTTAATCAGCTCGTTGGTTCCGATGCATGGCAACAGCTGTCATTAGTAAATACCAATTTCAAAGCTTTACAAATACTTTGACTTATCAAACCTTGTGCACACACTTGTGGACACTCAACAACCATGGGTTCCTCTAAGAAGCTGTGTAAGACTCTGAAAATGAAAGTTACTGATGCCATTGATGCAGGCGAAAACTACAAGAAGATAGCAAAGCGTTGTCAGCTTGAACTTTCCACAGTGTAGTTAATTTCCACAGTGTAATGTAAATAAGAGATGGCAGTTCAGGGGAACTGTGGAGGACAAGATAAGATCTGGAAGACCAAGAAAAATCTCGGAGAGAACTGCTCATATGTCAGAAAGACAAATCAAAACCACCATTTGACTGCAGAAAACCTGAAGGAAGATTTAGCAGACTCGGGAGAGGTGGTGCACCGTTCCACTGTGCAGCGATGGAAGAGTCAGCAGAAGAAAACCTTACTTGTGTCCCCATCATGAAATCCAACGTCAGAAATATGCAACAGAACATCTACAGAAGCCTGATGCGTTTTGGAAACAAGTGCTTTGGCCACAATCAGCACAGGCATGTTTGGAGAGAAAAAGGAGCAGCATTTCATGAAAAGAACACCTTGCCAACTATTAAGCATGGGGGTGGATCTGTCATGCTTTGGGGTTGTGTTGCAGCCAGTGGCACAGGAAACACTGCACAGGTGGAGGGAAGAATGGATTCCACTAAATACCAGCAAATTCTGGAAGCAAACATCACACCATCTGTAAAAAAGCTGAAGCTGAAAAGAGGATGAACAATGATCCTAAACATACAGTACCTCCAAATCCTCTATGGAATACCTCAAGAGACGCAAGCTGAAGGTTTTCGAACGGCCATCACAGTCCCCTGATTTAAACATCACTGAAAATTTGTGGGTAGATCTTAAAAGCGCTGTGCATGCAAGACGACCAAAGAATATTACAGAACTGGAATCCTTTTGCAAGGAAGAATGGGAGAAAATCCCAAGTACAAGAATTGAAAGACTTTTAGCTGGCTATAAAAAGCATTTGCAAGCTGTGATATCTGCCAGAGGAGCTGTTATTAAGTTAATATGATTATGTGCCCAAACATTTGCACAGTGCCACAACAATGTTTTTATTTTAAAAAAATCTTTTTTCAATTTAAGACATAAAAAGTAACTAAGCACCAATGTTTGCTGAAAATATTGTGCATTTTTTCCATTTCCAAGAGAGACTGTGTTAACATCTTTTCAATAAAAAAAAAATCACCAAAATCTGTTATTTGTCAAGGGGCAGTGTTGGGTGTAAGGCGTTACAAAGTAACGCGTTAGAGTACTCGGATTACTTTTTTTTGATGTAATGAGTAATCTAATGCATTAGGTCCGCCATTCAACTAATCAGTTACGTAGTTACTTTTTCAAAAATGTAATCAGTTATTCAGACAATTTATGTAATCCTTGAGCCAGACAGCAGTCATTCCCAATCCATTAGTGTATGTGTGTGTGTATGTGTGTGAGACAGGTGTCCTACAAGCTCCGCCCCCGATAACCCGCCGTCCCCTCTGTTATTCCTCCTGTTATACGTCTATCTCACCTATGCGGTTTGACTATGCGAGGACTGACGTGCGGAAAGATGGAAACCTAATCACAGCACCAAAACTCGCGGTGAATCATGATGAACCGTAGTTACGGCCACCACACGAAACCGCGTAGGTGAGATAGGGGTATTAGTAGTTAACAGATTATGGGCCAAACTTACCTGAGTGATGATGCTAGAATAATTATAAAAGTCTAAAACAACATGCATGAGGAAGCACACAGGAGTTTTCATTTTCTTCAATGGAAAAGTCCTCGAACTAGTTACTTTTATCATAAAGTAACGCAGTAATGTAACTGATTACTTTTTGAAGGCGGTAATTTTGTAATGTAATTACTCTCACTCACACATTGTCATTACCACTTAATCCTGTATTCAGGGTCACGGGGAGCCTGAAGCCTATCCCAGGAGACTGTGCCAATCCATCGCAGGGCACACAGACATACACACACTCACACACTATGGGCAATTTGGGAATGCCAATTAATCTAACCTACATGTCTTTGGAATGTGGGAGGAAACCGGAGAACCCGGAAGAAACCCACCAACCTCCCCAACCGGGGAGAACATGCAGACTCCATGCACACAGAAACGGGAAACGCGCCTGGCTAGGGATCGAACCCGGACGCTGGAGGTGCAAGGCGACAGTGCTAACCACTACACCACCGTTCCGCCTCATAATGTAAGTAGTTACTTTAAAAAGTAATGTCCCCGAACACTGTCAAGGGGTGCCTAAACTTTTGCATAAGACTGTGTACATACACACACACACTCAAACAGGTATATCTCAATAGATTAGAATACCATTGAAAAGTTGATTTATTTTAGTACTTCAATTCAAAAAGTGAAACTCAAATATTCAATAGATTCATTATACACGGACTGATACAGAGAAGTGTTTGTTTATTGTAATTTTGATAATTATGGCAGATAATGAAAACCTAAAATTCAGTATCTAAGAACATTTAAATATTGCTAATATTCAGCTAATTAACTCTAAACACCTGGTAAGTGCTCCTGAGCCTTTAAAATATCTCTTAAGCACTATTCGGACGGGACTAGATTTACTCGGGGACGTTAGAGAAATTTCTGTTTCACAGAGGTACTTTGTGATTTTCATCCCGTCCGAATCTGCCGTGTCTGTCTTTTTCTCACACGACCTCTGTGAAAATTCCAGAGCAAATTACCTACTGTTTTTCCGCAAACTCGGCGGTCCTCTGAGAAAACTAATCCCGTCCGAAAGCGAATGTCTGTGTTTGCCGAAAATGTTTTTTTTTCTTCTTTTTTTTTCCCGAAACGCGTTTTCTTGTGTGTTTTGGTCAACGTGAACTACCGTACAATCTCTAGCGCGCCGGTATTCGAGTTTCTGCTTCTACGCTCCAATAGAAATCCTCATCCTCAACACGTGGTCTTGCGCAACGCCCACATGAAAAACACAGACACGCCCACCTCCCTAATAAACACGGAGACGTTAGTCCCGTCCGAATCCATACATGAAATGACCGAAGTCGGCTGAAAAAAATTCAAACTCAAACGTCCCCCAGTAAAACTAGTCCCGTCCGAATAGTGCTTTAGTCTGGTTCACTCTGCACATGGACAATTAGACACAACACGTCATTGCTAAAGAAGCTGGCTGTTGACAGAGTGCTGTATGTAAGCACATTAATGGAAAGTTGAATGGAAAGGAATAAATGTAGTAGAAATCAGCAGGGATGCCTGCATCCGTAATAGGATTGTGAAACAAAACTATTCAAGAGTCAGTGGGAGATTCATAAGGAGGGGACTGCAGCTAGAGTCAGTGCTTCAAGAGCCACCACGCACAGAAGTATCCAGGACATGGACATGCAACAATTGCTTGTGTCAGGCCACTCTTGAACCAGAGACAACATCAGAAGTGTATTATCTGGGCTAAGGATAAAAAGGACTGGGCTGTTGCTAAGTGGGCCAAAGTCCTCTTTTCAGATGAAAGTGAATTTTGTGTTTCATTTGTAAATCAAGGTCCCTGTGTCTGGAAAAAGAGAGGAAAAGCATAGAATCCAAGTTACTTAGGGTCCACTGTAAAGTTTGCACAGTCTATGATGTTTTGGGGAGCCACGTCCTCTGGTGGTCTTCCAGGAAGTTTTAGAGCACTCAATGCTTCCCTCTACTGACCAGCTTTATAGAGATGCTGATTTCATTTTCCAGCAGGACTTGGAACATGCCCATACTGCCAAAAGAACTAATACCTTTGTGTGTAAGGACCAGAAAAAAATCTAGAAAAAAATCTTTGGTGCTTGACTGACAAGCAAACTTGCCCGACCTAAACCCCATAGAGAAATTATGAGGTATTGTGAACAAGAAGATGCAAGACACTGGACCCAACAACCGAGGCCAGCTGAAGGCCGCTATCAGAGCTACCTGGGCTTCCATAACACCTCAGCAGTGCCACAGACGGATTGCCTCCATGCCACGCTGCATTGCTGCAGTAATTCATGCAATGGGAGCCCGGATCAATTGAGTGCTCTACATGTTCATACTTTTCAGTAGTCCAACATTTATGTGTTAAAAATATATTTTAATATATTTCCGAGTGGCGCGGTGGTTAAGGCGCTCGCCCTATCATCCGGAGATCGCTAGTTCGAATCCCGGGTGGTGCTGTAACCTCTCGCAGCCGGAGGTCTAGAGAGAGCTGATTGGCCGAGCTCTCTTAGAGGGGAGGGATGAGAGGTACTTAGTGCTCCGACATTAATCACGGCTCTACAGCCAGTCAGGGGCGTCTGTGAGCTCGCGCAGCAGAGGGAGCGGATAGCGCTGTCCTCCGAGTGTGTTACGCCGCCCCCAACGGTGCGCGAGCGAGCAGTTCGAAAAGATGCGGTCGGCTGGCGTCACGTGGTTCGGAGGAAACACGTGATAGTCTTCGGCCCTCCCGGCTGAGTGGTAGTAGTAGCCTTAATGTGGGAGCCCCCTAGTGACGGGGAGGAATTGGACACGACTCAATTAGGGAGAAAATCGGGGAAAAATCCAAAAAATATATATATATATATATTTTAATTGTCTGAGATACTGAATTTTTGGAAACAAAATATAAAGAAACAGATTAAATATATCCGTCTGTGTGTAATGAATCTATGAGTTTCACCTTTTAAATTGTTGCGACCTTAAACTGGGATTATGGAGTCTCTGTGTATTTTCTCCAGATTTTCTGGTTTATTTCTCATTTCCCAAACATACCAGCATTTGGCCATGCCACATTTCATCTAGGTGAGGTGTGTGCACTGGGATGGACTTCAATGGGATAAATGAATGAATGAATGAATGAATGAATATTTATTGCAGTCTATTTGAATAGTATACACTTTTACCCTTCTGGAAAGGATGAAGTAGTTTTTTCTGCCATTTTTAGTTTACTATATTTCAATAATACGAGATGTACAATAAACTATTTGCATAAAATTAACAATTCCTGTTTTAACCATTTGGCTTTATTTTACAACATAAGATAAGAAACGACCACAATCGAGTAAAAGTAGGTCAGAAACATCTGCTTTGCAGAACCAATTGGATCTTTACTGCATTTTCTACCGTTTTACCTTACTTGACCACAAGAGGCCACTAAAGAGAACCTATTTGACTTAAGAAACCTTTCACGGTTAGGATTGCCACTTCAATTGATCTTTGCTACCCTCTTGTGGTCAAAAAAGGTATAACATAGTTATGACGGCAATTCTTTGCTATAAGCTATATGATTATCGCAGTTCCATTTGCAATGCTTTATATATAACATGCAAATTTGTACCTACTTGCACCTCTGAATTAATTAATCTCTAAAGCCACAATTTGTTGCTAAGTTTTGACAACGTTTTAAAACGAAATCAGATTTGTAACATTATATATACAGTATATATATATATATATATACTGTAGTGTATGAGAAATTGATTAGTGTGATTTATTCTCAAGGCCAAAATAACCAAACAACCTCAACATGACAAAAAAAAAGTTGTTTAATAGCAATTTTGCCATACAAACTATTTGTGCAAAAAATCTTTTCTCACAATGATAAAGAAAATCAAGGCCACATAAGTTGGCGTATAAAGAGTGTAAACGTTTAGCATGTACTGTATTTACTGGGTCCTTTATCGAGCCCCTTTATGGAGAGCCAAAAAAAAAAAAAAAAGATTCACAGTCATGAGTATTAAGTGGTTTTTTGACTTTCCCTACAAGCGAATATGGTTGCAAATCAAACAGCTGTATAAATCTCTGCTCTTCCTGGAAGCAAACCTTTGAAGACACGAAGGAAGATCATATATGCGATTTGTTCAAATGTTACAAACTCATGAGCTCATACCATAATCGTGATCACTATGAGTCTCAATATGGTTAGAGGTACACAAATATTGCAATAGTGTTGATACAAAACGTTGTACAAAAATAAACCATTGATTCAAACACAAACTAGAAATTCAAATATCAGTTATTACATGCATAGCAAGGTGATAATATGCCATAACATGTTATGACACAGACAAAAAGGCATTTCTGGAGAAGATTGTTCTAGCTTTGTATGTGGAAGCTGTATTAGCTATACCCTGAATGAAAGCCTGAACCCTGGTGCACATCTGCATTTGATAGTTGCATAGCAACTAACTAAAATAAACATAAAAGAGATAGCGACTAGACATTGCAGCTAATCCCTGTGACATTTAGATGAAGCTCCCAGTCCAGCCTAGACAAGTCAGATAATACTAGCTGGCAGAAACAGGATTTGTCAATAATATGAGGGAAGAAGGAAAAAAAAAAAAGACAATGCATTCACTTCATTTATTACAGTAAGCAAACTCTTAGCCCTTGTAAACCCTGTACATATACTCAATAGCCAACTTTCATGAGACAGAGTCATTATGAAAGAGTTGAAATTTACTTATACGATGGAGCTGCTGAATTCTGACATTTTCTATAACGAACCAAATTACTGCTTTATATTAATACATGCTTTCTATTAATCATCAGTTTCTACAGTTTAGTTAACGTTAATAAAGTGAAAATTGAGAAGCTAGTGAGAGAATGGTTTAAAAGCTATTCTACCTTAAAACAAGGCACTGATTTGTTTCATGAACGGTTCATAATATTATATGTATCTATAAACATTTTTAAAGAAAATAATACATTCTAATGGCTGAACAAGTTCACTAGTCGTATCACAAATATGTCGACAAATATGCCATTTAGTAGACTTCCTCACTAATACACTACAATATAGGATGAACATCTGTATAGACGTACAGTAATTTGGTTATCCATAGACATTCATCCAAACAGGTAGAAGCACAAAGCACAAATAGAACATTTAGACAGCTAGGTAGGTAGATAGCCAAACTTGCCAATCAAGTATAGTTCGATGGAGAGATAGAGATGATCAGCCGGCCAATTATACTGATAGACAGAGCACATAGGCGGCTCAGTTAGACAGACAGCACAGCTAAACAAATAGACAGCTCAGCTGAACAGTGACGGAGATAATCAGACTGAGGAGGACAAGATAGGACAGGACACAGACAGCTGAGAGTATGGCAAGCCACTCTGAGGATAGACAGCTCTGTTCAGTGATCTTGCTCTGGTGCTGTGGCGACACAGTGCTTACAGCATTACATTAAGAATGATCAGAATTTCGTGATGATTTTGGATTGTACTACCGAGCCGCCATTGAGCAAGGTCCGTAACCTTCATCTGCAAGCTGCTTTGGATAAAAGGCTCTGGCAAATAATTTAATGTAACTGTAAATGGAATGTAAATGCAGAGGCACAGATGCCATGATTACGACTAGTATTATTCAGTGAGTGGTAGTTTGTTCGTCTCACGTTCAATTCAATCCGGTACTTGTGAATGGAGACATAAAAACTTGGATGCACCGTGATGAGACTCTTCGCTACAGTAAAACATTTGAAAGGTGGAGACGTTTTAAAGAAGGCCGTACATCCATGAATAGGCTGAGGGGGCTCGGAGCTCACTGCGGATGTTCCCGCCAACAATCTGAACCTTGAAAAGTCAACAGATAACTTATGAAAAACTTGCAGAGGAGATGCATCTGTCTATGAGAACTGAGCAGACAATCATTCTAACTCCAGGCCATTTCCACATGTTTGGGCCATTCAAGGAGTTCCTGGGAGGCCAGCATTTCAGACGTTAAGCAGACAGTCCGATCATGGCTCCGGCGTATTGAGAGGACTTTTTACCTTGATGGTATCCAAGCACTAGTGAAACTCTGGGATAAGTGCATTAGAGTAGCAGGGGTTTACAGTATATACAGAATTAAATGTAGTTTTTATTCTCATAACTGTGTTTTGGTATTCTGCACAATACCTTTACGGTCTGAACATCCCACATATTTTAAAGTATTTTAATATTGATCATTCAGGTAACGTGAAGCAAAATTTGGTCATAAAACTGCATTTTCATATAAATGCACTTAAAAACTATAATGTGCAGTCACTGTTGTTTATAAATAGAAGCAAAATCAATAGAAAAGACAAGGATTTCATGCCATCTGACACAGCTACAGATATGTCTGTTACGACTTGCCGAATATTGGTTGATTACAACAGAACAGGTAAGAGAGGGGACCATGAATGTAATATTTTGTGGTAATTTTGTCCCTATGGTATGCAAACTTTTGCCGTCACCAGTTTATGACCAGGAACAGTGCAATAACCTTTAAGTGAGGATTGTAAACGATAATTTGGTAATAATTATAGCTACCTGAAAAGGACATGGAAAGTTGAAATGATCATAAGGCATAAGGCAACTGATTTCTTAAAGCAGTTTCAATTGAAATTGTTAAACCATCCGTCAATAGTCAACACAACTGATAACCATGGCCGTTAGCAAAGCCAAATCAAACCGTCAGACAGATGATTCTGATTGAAAAATGTTGTCTTGAGCTCAGGCTACAGTTATTTCAAAATGACACTGAAGCAGACATCAGTGAAAATGCACGATTTCATGACTCATGTATTTCAGGGCTATGAACAATATGAGGATTTCTGTATAGTAAGCTCACTGCAGCTGGAAAAAAGAGTAAGAAGGAAAAAAAAAAAAAAACATCAAAGGGTCCCAAAATCTTCTTCAGGTATCGTACTGATATCATCAGTACAATGAGATGAGGAGGCTTTCCTTTATTCTTTTTTTTTGTATTTCTCATATAAAAAAAACATAGAATATAATTCTTTTACATTCCATTCCGGCTAGTTGGTATTTACATAGTGAAAGAAAACATTTTAAAATATCAATAATTATAATCATTTACAAGAAAAGGCAAGATGTATTCACAAGTCAGCGGTAATGATCGATTCGCTGTACATGATTCTGTTGGAGTCGGCTAACAGTGACGCCTGAGCCGGGTCCATGGGAAGTCCCTTTTGAGCCATGTGTCCGAACATGGACACCGTGCCGCCCTGCATGGTGGCCACGGGAGCTAGAGTGACGCAGTGTGAAAGCAGTGGCGTGTTTGCATCATGGTTCGAGCCTGTGGAGGGCACGCTAGTAACGTGGCCAGTGCTGGTGGAGCCACTGGCGCTGCTGGGGGAACGACTCTTAGGAGGAGGACAGTGCTGCACCACTCGTGTGGGTGCCTGAGCTGAGGCAAAATGGGCAGCTGGGAACGCAGTATATCCGGGAGGGATGGCGTATCCATTCACAGGGATGAAACGCTGGTTCTGCGGCATCGCTGCTGCCACAAAACCTGCAATTTGACCTGCTGGTATCCCCTGAGGAGCTCCATAGATGTATCCGGCATAGCGTGGGCTGCTGAGGTTGCTGACAGGACTGGCACTAAGCGAGGTCGTCTGGGTAGTGGCATTGCCTCCAGACGGTGTGCTGGAGCTGGCGTGGGATGACAAGCCCTCCCAGGCACGCAGTCTAGCATGGATGTCCTTAAACCTGGGTCTCCGTGCTGGTCCTTCCTGCCAGCACTCGTTCATCAGTGTGTAGACGCGTGGCGGGCAGTCGTCTGGGCAAGGCAACAGCTGCCTCTTGCGCACCATATCAATCACTTCCTGATTGCTGAAGCCGTAGTAGGGTTGAAGGCCGAAGCTGAAGATCTCCCAGAGGATGACTCCGAAAGCCCAGATGTCTGAATCTGTGGTGAACTTTCCATATGCAATGGCTTCTGGAGGCATCCAGCGGATAGGAAGCAGCATTTTAGGCTGCACACGATAGTAATCAGAAGCGTAGATCTCCCTCGAGAGTCCCAGGTCTGAAATTTTTACATGTAGCTGTTCTCCTACAACTATGTTCCTCGCTGCAAGATCCTTGTGGACGAAAAAGTGGCTGGCCAGGTACTCCATACCAGCTGCTATCTGCATCGCAACATGGAGAAAGTCTCCATGGTCCAGGCTGGATTTAACCGTGCCGTCCTCATCACTGCTGCAGCCGACGTCAGAGTGAGGTGAGCGCATTACCAGGAACTCATGGAGATCTCCGAGAGGCAGGAACTCAAAGAGCATGCACACGGGCTGCTCCTGTGTCACCACGCCCAGGAGACACACAACATTGGGATGGTGAAGCTCAGCCAAGACAGAACACTCCTGCTGGAATTCGCTCCATTGCTGTGGGCTGGAGAAGTCCTTTAGGGTCTTGATGGCCACAAGCTGAGCATGCTCCATACCTGGCAGGTACAGGTGACCTTTGTAGATTTTACTAAAGGTGCACTCACCCAGCTCCTCCATGAAACGTACAGCTGATAGAGGCAGCTCTTTGGCTTTAGTCTAGAGGATAGAAGAGAGAAAGAAGTGTTAATGGTAAAAATGTGAATCACTGCTGATTTCACGTTCATGTGTAATACACAAATTATTGAATCAATTGTGTATCTTGTCTGATCAAACAGGAATACATTTTTTGGTCTAGCTTGATTTTGAGTTGTTTTCTACCAAATGAGCCATCAGTCGAATTATAGACCACTTTTCCCCTTAAGTCTTAAATTTGGTCTTTTAATAATACAAGGGTGTTCTAGTCAAATCGAGACTGTGTACCGTGCAAGTGGTGTTTGTGAATGATTGTGTGAGATTTGTCTCCTCCGCAAATTGGCGACAAGTTATCCGTCGATTTTCAAGGATCAAATATTCGACCTCACCAAATTTTTATGGGCCGATTGCAGCGGGCCCCCGAGCCACCTCGGCCAGGCTCGTCCTTCACAGACGTATGGAACACGTTTGCACCATTCAGATATTTTATTGCTGCCAAGAGTCTCATCACTGTACTATGCATGCACTCTTTTGCAAATGTCAATCGGTTTTACGCCTTTATTCATTAGAAACTTCACTATTTCTGGTTTGGCTTGAACACCCATCGATAATAATAGATCATTTAACACTGTAATAAAAATATATCAAAACATCTTAATTTTTCTGGGGAAAAAAACCAAACAAAACTTAAACGCTCCTCCTGGGATCACCACGTTTTAAACTCAAGTGTGAAAGGTTTGAAAAGAATTGAGTTCTCTCTTTGCTTTGATGCCTCTCTCAGAAGCTGGATGAGTTTAACCTCTGACTGGGACGGTGACCTTTGACCAGCTCTGTACCCTGACCTTTAACAGAGACTAAAGAGAGTGCTAAAGCTCTGAACAGACAACCCACATCAAAGGGTTTTATCTATAAGTTTTATGTTATAGCTGCTGTAAACAGCCTGTTGACAGATTTAGATACATTTATGCTTGTTTTTGTCACTGTTCAATAATGAATTGATGGCATCAGTTCTGCAACTGGGACAAGTACAATGTGTTTTAAATAGCGAGTGTGATTTACTGCAATATTCTTCCACACAAGTAACCAAGATCCACTTTTGCATTACACATATCATATAAAATGTTAACCAAAGCTACAGTATACATATACAGTTTTCATATATACATTCATGAATGTATGTATGAAAACTGTACTTGAAATACTGTATGCTTTTATAGCCATCATTGCTCAGAAGGTGTTAATAATTTTTTTTTGGAACAGCTCTGACAATACAGCCAGTCACAAAACAAATCACTGAATTATATTAACGTGCTTGTTCTGATATGGTATCGTTTCTATAGTAACCACTCATTTACATGAAGGATGCGCCAGATGATTTGGTCTCATAAAAAAAAAAAAAAAAATCTTACAATCTTATTATCTATATAAATGAAAGAAGAAAGGTTTTCTCTGTGCAATGGTCAGAACTCGCTGTTTCAATTATATCTTTATGTTTCACACGTTCGAAGACCCGAAACCAGTCTCAGAAGAAAAATTCTGTCTGTCTGTATGTCTGGCCAATACAATCCAGCCAGATTGTGTCACAGCATCATGCAAAACTGGCAGGACAGAACGGAATAAATTTTTTGCATTACTTAGATAACTGCCTAAGCCTGCACTATAAAATTGCTGAATAAAAGCGATATAATAAACAGTTATTTGCCGCATTTAATATTCGACTTTAAAATAAGCTACTAATAAGCTACTTGCTCAATGTAAACAAACACCTGCACCAACAGATGTTAATTAGAAAAGCGTAAGCAAGGGGTAAGATACTCAACCTTATAATATTTTATTTCTTTGTATTAATAAATACTGATTACATTAAAGCTGATCAGATTATTCTTAGCTTTAACCCTTTCTACAAACTCTTTACCCATCAACGAAGGGCCACGTATACGCTGGTTTTCTGTAAGGATTCATTTAGGTAACAATTATTGAATGAGCCTTCAGTGTCAGTAGTATCTAAAATGTTTCATATTGTTCATAGATAAATTCCAATCGACATACTGCTCGTCAATGCCGGAGACAGCGGATGAAGGCTTCAGCTTCAGTAGCCTTCTGAGGTCAAATGAAAATCTACCCAGAACGCAGACACGGGGAACATAGACATTATATAAGTGACAGCTGGTTCGTGTTAGGACCAGCTCTCCCCGAGGCAACGAACATCTCATCCCTGATCATCTCAAATTAAATATTAGTCATCTGAATCATGACCTCTGTATGACCCCTGTCTTGAACTTTGACTTGCAGCTGGGTCGGCATGAAAGTGTTTTAAGTACAGAACAATACATCTGGGACTGGTTAAGTTTCATATAGCAGAGATTGACGCATGAAACAATTCAGGGATTGAGTGTGTGTGTGTGTGTGTGTGTGTGTGTGTATTTGGGTCAATAGCTTGTAGAGCAATCATAAAACTTTATTTCCACAGTGTGCAGATGGGAATTCAAAAGCCCTCTTTACTCAATTCAACTGTGGAGAATTGTATTCTTGGCCAGATTTTTATTAGTAGTAGTACTACTATTTTTTTTTTTTTACATTATTAGATAAGACCTTTACAGTAATAAATCATATGATCTAATAATATATATAAAAAATATATAAGGTGTATATAAAAGGTGGACAATATGACAATATTGTTAATTAAAAAGTTGAAAAACAAAAAAACACCTCCAATACCCTCTAGTGACCTCTAGTGCTCCGATTTTGCTTTAGATAGATTTAATCCTACAATCTGAGGATTAATAAAACTATCCTAAGAATTACTGCTATACCCTTAAAATTGTACGATTATTACAGATTTATTGAGCTTGCTGCTTAGGCCAGGTTTTCCTCACCTTGGGCTTATACGCAGGCAGCATGGACATCTCCACATTCTGGCCACGGACAGGTTTGGGTTGCCGCTGAGCGGGGGGACGCGAGGCTTTCTGGTTATTCCGACACACGCAGATAAAAAAGAAGAGCAAGGCAATGGCTAGAGGGATGGCAACACTGGGGACCAGGATGTAGAGGATCTCCACACTGCTGCCTCCACGCTTCCCTGGGTCTGAGAACCACAAACAAAACAGTCATCGTAAATTGGCTTCTCATTGTACTTGAACAGATTAGTCATATATAATTACACACAGTACAGCCTGTATTATTTACCATTACAACTACTGTATACACAGATCAGCCATAACATTATGACAACTGACAGGTGACATGAAAAACACTGACGATCTCGTTACAATGGCATCTGGATGCTGGTGAGATGTATTAGGCACCAAGTGAACATTTTGTCCCTGAAGTTGATGTCTTGGAAGCAGAAGAAATGGACAAACAAAGATTTATCCTCGGGCTTCTGAAAAGGGCCAAATTGTGATGTCTAGACTACTGGGTCAGATCCACTTCAAAACAGCAGCTGTTGAGTGATGTTCCCAGTATGCAGGGGTCAGGACATACCAAAAGTGGTCCAACTTAGAAGGGTCATGGGCAGCCAAGGCTCACTGATTCATGTGGAGAGTGAACGTTGGCCCTTGAAGTCCGATCAAATAGAAGAGCTACTGTAGTTCAAATTGCTAAGCATCAGTGTGTTGCAGTTTGTTGTGCAAATGGCGGGGTAGCCATAGAAGAGTCAGGGTGTCCATGCTGATGTGTGACTAGCGCCTGCAAGGGGCCCGTGCACATTAGAACTGGACCATGAAGAAGTCAAAGAACGTGACATGGTCAGATGAATTAGGTTTTCTTTTACAGATGGATGGCCGTGTGTGTGTGTCGCTTACCTTCGGATGAGATGATCTCAGAATGCACTATAGGAAGAAGACAAACTGGCAGAAGCAGGGCGATGCTTTCGGTAATGTTCTGCTGGGAAATCTTGGTCTTGCCATTCATATGGATGTTACACTGACACATTCCACATATCTCAACATTGCTACTGACCAAAAACATCTCTTTTCAGCAGGGTAATGTGCTCTGGGACACTGCAAAAATGGTTTTAGGAACCCACAAAACAAGGTGTTCAAGGTGCTGACTTGGCATACACATGCTCCATGTCTCAGTCCAATCAAGCATCTGTGGGATGTACAGTGGAACTTTGGATTACGAGCATAATTCATTCCGGAATTATGCTTCCCATAAGAAATAATGAAAACTCAAATAATTCGTTCCACAGCCCAAAAAAATAAATACAGAAAAATAATTAATAAAATATATAAAGTAAAAAAAAAATTTACCTGCACTTTACCTTTAAAAAAAGTTAAAATAAATCCCAACAGATAAGTGTTTCCGTTTGTGCGCGCAGGCGCCGTGTATTTGTGTGTGTGTGGAATTAGCCCCTTCTCTCGACTCGTCTTACACAGTAAAACTCCTCCTCCCTCCCCCCACCTCGCTTTTTAGGTTTCACAACAAACACACACACAACGGAAACACTGTCTTAACGGAAAAAAAATCTCTCTAATGACACTCGCGTAAGCGTACACTAACGGAATCACTGCTGTAAAGTAAAAAAAAGAATAAACAAATGAACCAGCACCTAACAGAGCAGAGTTTCTGTGTAGAGCAGAGTGTGTGTGTCTGTGTGAAGCCGGGGAGGGGGGGGTGTAAAGGCGAGAGAGTGTGTGTGTGTGTTGGTGTGTGTGTGTGTCGGTGTCAAAAAACTCGGCACTCGTAAATCAAGACATGCTCGTTTCAAGTCAAAATGTATGTCTTGCGGAACACTCATAAACCGAGTTACTCGCAATCCAAGGTTCCACTGTACTGGAAAAACAAGGCCCATCTTGCATCATACAGGATTAAGGATACAGACTTAAAGGATCTGCGTCTGACAGTTCAGTGCCAGATACACCTTCAGAGGTCCAGTGGAGTCCATATCGTGACAGGTCAGGGCTGTTTTGGTGGCACAAGGGGTGACATACTCAATAGTAAGGGGGTGGTCATAATGTTATGGCTGATTGGTGTAAGTGGACTGTGCATATTTCATAATCTATCAAACATAATAATATATTCTGGTATATGCTACTAACATTAATACATTTGAAGATCCTGTTACATACAACTGTATTGTCCATTTTTAAATTTTTATTTATTTTTTTTACAAAAAATGATGATTCGTTTGGACTTACAAATGATTGACTTGTACTGGTTCTTGCTCATGTCTCCAGAAATCACTCTATGGCAGTGAACCAAAAGTGCTATGAATAAAGTGAGTGTGATCACAGGTCCTCACCGCATGCAGGGATGTCACACAGCTCCATGCGGACGCCCTCATCCAGAGTGAAGCACCAGGGTGCCTCCTGCTTGTTGCCTGGGTTGCGACAGTACGAGTGGCCACCGTTTAGCTCTGGGTAGTGCACGGCGAGGTAGGTGTGGCTATGCGGATACTGCGAGTTCCACGGCTGGCACTGGCGGCCCATCTTCGTCATGCTTGCGGTGCCTCGATAATCAGACCCGCTACCGTTGAAGCACTTATGATCTGTCAGAAAGGAAATAGTAGGATGTACACTTCAGATAGGAGCAAACTAACTTAACAACAACAACAAAAAAAACGATCATGGATTAAAAAGCTGTGCTCACTTTTGTTGATGGACTCGCCCATCGGGATGCCTATCCTCATGCAGTTGGCCGCCTCGGGGCTGTCTGAAGCGGCCAGGTCCTCACAGTTGGGTAGTTTGAGTCGTTTGAGGATGATGGGGTTGGAGCGTGCGATGATGTACTCGGTCTTGCACAGGTCGTTCTCCAGGATCTCACACTCGTCCTTGCAAAGGTCTCGTGGTTTATCGAACCCGGAGCTCCGGTCACATGTGGGGAAGGCAAAATGGCAGAGCGACGGAATGGCAAACTGAGAGCAGCGATCTGAAAGGTGGTTGGATGTGCCGATCATGGTGAACGCAGCTGGGGAGGAAGGAAAGAGAACAACAGCATTGAGAACTTCTCATACTCCAGACATTCGTTTTCTAGTATGTCACATAAGCAGTTGAAGGTTTGAAGGTCTGAAGGTGCCGGGTTGGCTCAAATATGCTCTCAAATAGCGAGAACAATTAGAAACGCTGATGAAAGTCAGGTTAATGCTGGAGTGTAGTACATGTGTATATTATACTGTGATTTAGCACCCTGACCTCTAGAACATGCACACTAGTCACATTAATCCAGAGTCTCTGGTCAGTCTAGCTTTATTTCTCACAGATGCTGATGATGAGGAGGAGAAGAAGTTACCAAAATACAGAGATGAGCCTGCTGCTGAATTGTGAGAACACATTTTCTAACAGACAGGAATGTCCTTGAAATGCGTCCATTAAACCATTAAACATGGAGAGAGAGCAAGAGAGAGAGAGAGACAGAGGGAGTACTGGCACCGGTTCTAACGCTGTCACATTTCTAAAACCACATCTGCACAAACACTAATGAAATGGTACAGAAGGAGCTGAGCTAATCTGGCGAGCTCACTGTGTTTGTGGCAGCCAGAAATTTCCTCCTTACGTGCGACATTACAAACGTTACAAACTTCCATGCAGATGTTTCGAGTCGAAATCGAAGAGACACAAAAGGGAGTGGTTTTGTTTGGTTTTCCACTGAGAAGAGTGCGATCAAGAATGTTCTTGCTTTTAATGAGAACCGGCCTGAATAAAATGCCAGTTCTCAGTATTGTCAATGAAAAGCAGGTAATAAAAAACGTTACCTGTTATTTGAGTTTCGATCTCGCCCTGCATTTGCAGCGAGTCAACAAAGATGCTCCGGTTCCCGATGAAGCGAGCACAGGCGATTCCTCTGTACGGCTGGCAGAAACCTTCCTCATCAGGGTCCTCTCTGAAATATTAAAGAAAGACAAAATGCACTTCATAAAGCAGATCGGTCAGAATACGAGAAACGTGGGCTATGATGTTCCAGGGATTGTCAACATGGAGTGTGCTGTATGTAGCTACAGTGGTGCAGAGCACATGACATTATTTATGAATATTTTTTTTTTGTTGCAATTATTTTGTAATTACAAAATAATTATTGTAATTACTGGCATGTTTTAAATCTTGCAAATCTTGCCGCTTACTGGTAGATAAAAGAAACTTAAAAAAAAAAAATACTGGAAATATAATAATTAGCAGTTTAAAAAATGAACACTAGAGGGCGGCAGAATTCCTACATTGCAAAAGTGACTTGGTTTACTGTAAGGACTTCTTAAACTAAAAACTATATCCTGACAAATGCTCTCTCTCTCTCTCTCTCTCTCTCTCAGACAGACACACACAAGCACACTCGCTCACGCCGAATATATTCAAACTGAATACAGTTCACATTTCTAAAACATGGAATATTGAAACACGCACATACAGCAATTATAAGAGAGTGTTTTGTATGCTTGTAAAAAAGAAAAAATACTGGGCGGTAATTGAGACCATGTGTACAGAAGGTTGCCTGTGTTAGAAAACGCATGTGAGGAATCATGGTGTTGCTTCACAGCGACATGCCACATGCCGCTTCGCCCATGATGTCACACTATTGCACATCTGTGAGCTCACTAAATACAGAAGAGTTGCTTTGATTTACAAAGATAGGAGGACAATGTAATTTTCAACTTAAAAGGAGGGAGTGGAAAAAGGTTGGACTGAAGTCAAATAAAAAGCAGAAGCATTTGCAGGGTCACATGCAAACATGTTGGGAGTGTGAGCAAGTGCGCATGGTTTGGGGTAATGAACGTAGTCATGCAAGATGTCTGAGACCACCAGGATTTCTAACTCTTAGATACGACAAAGACACAAATGTGGGGTTTTTAAAAAATCGAACCGAACAGACGATATCAGACAGAGCGCTAACACCGCTGGGGGGTCAATTGAATAACTTTGATTAACACTTAGACCAGTAAACTGATGACCGGATAAAGACATGTAGATAAAGACATTCACCTGTATGTATGTGTGTGTGTGTGTGTGTGTGTGTGTGTGTGTGTGTGTGTGTGTGTGCATGTGCAGTGGAGATAATGATCGAGGTTGTTAATATTCAAGCACAAGCCCTTGAGTCTGATAAGAGCACCATTTTTATCCTACTCATTTGTTCTCTCTGCTTCTAGAAAAGCTCTTCATCTCTCATATCAGCCTGCTTCTTCCAGCTGCTTACATCGAAAACTATTTCATATCTCTCATTTCTCATATTTCTTCTATCTTGTCAAACATTATTTTCAAACCCTGCTTATTACAGGACAGAGCGCCTGATGAGGGGTTTCGAGGAAAGCTTTCCGAAGCAGGAATGTGTTTCTAACAGCTTTGATGCAAAAGCAAGAGTGCAAACTATACACTGCATAGTTCTTACCAATATCATCACTCTACAAAATGAAATACTGAAATATGAAGAGTTTGTTTACAGTGTATGGAAGGAGTGTGTCTCTGGAAACCATTTGTTTCAATGTTTCCTGCTGTTTTGGTTCCTAATACCCAAAACTAACTTGAATAGAATTATGAACAGATAAAATTTATTCTTTAATACATGACTTTTATTAGTTGACATTGATGCAGTGTAAGTGAACTAAAACCTTCAGCTTTTCCAGGTAAATAATCAACCAGAGGTTCACAACGCATCTCAGTGTTGTGTAGGACAATTATTCAATTCAGTCCACTCACTCTAAGCCTCACGCTTATCCTCCAGTACAGGCTCGCAGCAGGCCTGGATCCTAAAACATGAACGGGAATTGAACCCTTACACCTGGAGGTGCACAGCCACTATGCCTCACAGCACCACCAATTCTTTTGTATGGTACTTTAATAAATGTAGAAATGTATACGTTTAAAGCCATCAGTTTGTCCCAAATAAACACAAACACATGTAATGATGGCAAGGAAAAACTCTCCGAGACTACACAAGAAACATGAGAAGAAGTAGACTGAAAAGGGTGACACTAGATATGATTATCTTTCTATAACAGCAGACCCTATTGTGTTTTATTTTTAACTCATAAGCTAGGTAATATTAAGCAGTTATTGTGTTCATCTATAATCAAAGGTGATAGATAGATAGATAGATAGATGGATAGTAGTGATGGGAAGTTTGAATCATTTTACTGACTCGGTTCTATGAATCTCATTCATTAAAATGAACGAATCTTTTAGTTCATTCCGTTCTTTTGAAATAAAATAAAATGTCACATTTTCAGAAAACAGACCCGCAACATGTATACATATACAAATTTTCCATTAAGGAAAATATGTCAATGCAGCTAAGGATATATTAAACAGAATGAGCCGCTCACCATCATATCTTCTAGTCTGAGTCGTTCGTTCTTTTGAATCTACTGCACTGCATAGCTATAGTCTATGGGAGTCACGTGACAAAAGAACGAACGAATCAGACTAGAAGAATCGTGAAGAAAGAATCGCTCAATTATGTTTCCTGTGTACTGCACTGCATAGCGTCTATGGGAGTCGCGTGACAAAAGAACGAACAATTCGGACCGAAAAGACTCAAAGGTAACGACTCATTTCTGTTTCCTGTACATTTCCTACGGAGGTTTTGCGATGCTTTGCATGCCCAGTAGAAAATGAACGAATCACTCTCTGAGACTACTCGTTCTTCTGAGTCAAATTAAAGATTCGTTCAAAAAGAATGAATCATTCATGAACGACCCATCACTAATAGATAGATAGATGGATAGTTAGCTTGGTTAGTTAAAATGAGCCTATTATAGTATATTTTGTAAACCAAGGAAATTTCAATTCTAACATTAAACTATTATTTAACAGTTACTTAGTTAACAGTTAATTAGTTACATTAATAATTATCATAGTTCACAATGAAAACTTAAATCCTGCACATACACCGATGGTTATGGGATTCTGCATAAAGAAAAAACCTTTGTGACAACAAATTCTTAATGATTTATAAATCTTTGTGAAAGCAAATTCTTTATACGAAGGGCGTTCAAGTCAGATCAGGACTTCTGATGAAATTTCTCATGAATGAAGGTGCAAGAACGATTGACATTTTTAGAAGATGTCAAGACCAGTACGATCATGAGACTCTAGTTGGTAGGCAGTAAAACATTTGATTGATGCAAATGTTTTAAAGAAGGCCATACATCCATGAATGACGATCCGGGCCGATGTGGGTCAGAGCTGACTGATTCAGAAGTGGAGCAGCCAGTCCGATCGTTTTTAGTCTCATGACTGTGTTCTGTTATTCTGCACAATGGAAAGTCCGGGTGTGACTTGAACTCCGCTCATAATTTATAAAATGTGTAATATTGGTAACAAATGAAACCTGAAGACAAAATGACAAATGCGCTCTCATCAGGATGCAATTGTAATGTCTACTTTTTTATCTACACAGAGGCCTGTAATTAGTGGTTTTCAGCTCATCGAAACACAGAATTTATATGCCTCTTTACCAACAGTCCATACACTCCCAAAGAGTACAACATGTTTCCAACCCCAAAAATCCACCACATCATTTATAATACTGAACATTCATCCACGTTGTCTAGAATATTAATGCGTATACTTAATGTCTAAATATATATCCCGTAAAGCAGAGCTGGCTGCAGAGAAGAAAACGGACAATAAATCAGCATTTTCAGGTAGTTCCTGAGGTCCTTTTAGTGATTTGGATGATAATTTTCAGGTATTAAAAGAAAACAAATTTGATTTTCTCAGTGTGTGTATGTGGTATGTGTGTGTGTGTGTGTGTGTGTGGTATCATTCTATTGTGTCTGGTTTGTCCCTGGTTTTTCCAAGTCTGTGGTCTGTGACCGTGGCCTGGGCAGAAGGGACACATGGTCACTCAGGGACTCTCATTAGACGCAATGAAGAATGAGAGGAAAGAGTTCTTATGTTACACCGACACAATAGCGGCCTCTATTAAGCAAGCAGCAGGACTCAACCCCATAACCCTGGGTTCTCCGAGAGAGAAACAGAGAGAGAGAGAGAGAGAGAGACTGAGGAAAAAGAGACTGAGAATTGAAAAGTCCATCATAGTGTACTGTACAGTGATTATTAATATGATGGAGCATGCACCAATAATCACTGTCAAAAATTCAGACATTACTGGATAAGCCATCTACTATATACTCCAGGGTGATCAATCCCTATGAAATTCTTTCCTTGCCTCGATGGAACGAAGAGGATTATCTTCCAGGAGACTCAATCCTGTCTATCCTCGCTTCATCACGGACGGGCATCACCACATCACATCCCTTGTTACTACTAGCGTTTTAACACACACACACACACACACATTTGATGTGTCTTAATCAGTTTATAGGTGTATTTGCCAAAGAAGCCATTTATTAAACAAAGTGTGAGGATTAAGCTTCTCAAGGCCATGAAGTAAGGACTAAGGAGAGGGTGAGACCCATCTGGTTTGTTTCCTCGGTGGGCATACTGAGGGGTGCGTAATAATAAGGCACAGAGTGCATTTGTGTGTACGACATTCCAGAGATCGTACGAGCCTGAGAATGGATTAAAAACCGAATTCTGACATCGATATTATTTGCCTCTTTGTTTTTGGTGAATGTCTAGTCTCATCTGCCAAAGGCAGGGCCTGGAGTTCACACAGTAATCCCTGCTGACCAAGGCTCAACCAGCAAACCACAACTAAAATGACTACATGACTACATAACTCACATAATTATAAGGCAACGCATAGTACAAATCCTCTCTGTGGGAGAACTTTCCATCATGTTTTCGTACGTGCGCTGCAGGTGAGTGATGCGCTCTCTTGCGATTCAGGTCAAAAGCCTGCAGATTAAGGACAAGAGAATGCCTGTTTGACGCAGCCAACATTCCCTGACAGAAATGGGGAAACCTTCTTGAATAATTAGGTCTTACTTCAGACTGACATCAGGAGGTACTGTAAGAAGAAGAAGAAGAAGGAAAAAAAAAACACTGGGAAGTCACGGCGCATCCCAATATTTTAGCCTTCCCTCCCACGATCAAACTTTCTCTCTGGGTTTTTCCTTTAAGGACTTCCTTAAGTTTTTTTTTTTTTGGTACCAACAAGGCAAATCATTTCTCTTGTCATGCTGAGAAGACAAATCACCGACTGCGCTCTAAATAAAAAGTCCCCATGTCGAAAAACTGTAAAAATTCAAACCAGGCGAACATTTGTACGGATCCATTTGACAGAGTCCAAGCGAATGGAGTTCGTGTTCTCCTAATAAAATGAGATTTATGGGCCTCTTGTTTCTATGAAAGCAACGTGAATAAGATATAAAGTATCCTCTCAGCGATGAAAGTGGCAGAAGGAGAGCGTTTCAGACCGTTCATTCATGTTTACAGCTTGAATCGTGTGCCCACTGCGGCGGCCGGAATGGAAAAATATCAGCGGCGTTTGGCAGCCAGATTCTGTTCATGGAAAAACTCAAGAAGGAGATGAATTCTAAAAGGAGGAGGAGGGGAAAGAAGGAGCAATACAGGCCTGCTCACTAGGGACAGACTTGGTTTATCATGGGACTTAAACATCGTCTAGGAGTCTGGACTTCAGCTTGTTTGTCTACGCACATGTAAACTGTTGAATGAAGACTGCTCGCTGTATTTCTTTTCTTTTTTCTTTCTTTTTTTTTCACTTCCTGCTGAATTCTGGTATATGTCTAAAAGACAGAAAGGTGATGGCAAAACTCAGATGCTTTTGAAAATCCCTGCTCCACACTCGAGGTTATGGGAAGCCTTCCTACATTCACAGCACTCACTCCACTAATCACGAAAAATGAGGAAAGGAAATAGCGCTTCACAGACAGAGTTTACATGAGAAGTAAAATAATACGTAAGAAAGGAGGTTTCTTTTTTTGTTTCTCATGGGATGCGGACACTTGAAGTAACAGAGGGGTCATTCATTAGGACCAAATAAGTTGACACTATACACAAACCTTTTTACTTATCTCCCATGGGTTTAATAGTAGCTCACATAAAGACCTAGAGTGTAGAACAATGCAGCACCTGTGCTGGAATATCTGACTTGGATTATGAACACGAGAAGAAATTTGCAAGTAGTACCGCACATGAACACCACTAGAGGCGTTGCTGGATCAGTGGTAGGTTTCTCATGTACCTGGGTTCGATTCCCAGCCAGTGTCCAAACCCCAGCCACTGGATGCAGTGCCGGTCCCAAGCCCGGATAAAATGACAAGGGTTGCGTCAAAAAGGGCATCCGGCGTAAAAACTGGTGGCAAGTTGTTGTGCGGATAGGATGGTCCTCTATGGCAACCCCTTGACGGGAACAGCCGAAAGACTAACAATCACAACATTGCACAGGAACACCACTAACCAGCTACTGCCTGAGTGGTGGACCATTTCCATCACAGAAATAACAGACCAGATAACTGGTAGTACTGGTACATTCATATCAGATTGCTAAATGCTATAGACACACCCACCAAGTTGGTGCACCAGATTCAAAGATGTCCACTTACGTCATTAAATAAAAAGGGACCCATTATGCAGAATGCACCTTTCAGACATTTTCGGACATTCAGATGGTTTTTATTTTTTTTATAGTTTGTGTATGAACAATCAAGATGAGGCATGAGGAAAAAAATCCATTCTGACTTCCCACACTAATATGACCTCATATAAGAAAAGCCCCGTCCCTGGCTCTGCGGCTCAGCAGTAGTTAATTTATATAGACACTGAAACAGCACATTTAGAGAAGGAGTGAAATAAAGTGAGTTTGATCTGAGAGCATTAACACACACACACACACACACACACACACACACACACACACACACACACACACACACACACACACACACACACACACTCTGGGGGAGCTGTGGCAGCTGTGTTACTTGTTAGAGGAATAGTAGAATGTGGAACCACTGTATCCAAAAGTTTAATACATATTTAAGTGGGAAAAGTTATGGGTATTCAGAGATAGATTACACTTAATTTATTAAATAATTTTCTGGCAATTATAAAAATGACCTGTTGAGGTCACCAAAGATTGCTAGATTCTTCTTTAACTGTGTGTAATATTTGAATCTTTTGAAAACCGCTCAGGTTCATAACTATGTCTTTAGTCTGAAAACCCTGAGATTTAGATTTCTAAGTCAAAATCCATTTGTTACTTTGGGTACCTGATAAATGCAACATACATGTCATTAGCAGGTTGCTGTAACTGCTGAGCTGAGAATGGTCCACTACTCAGTTAATATCTGCTCAGCAGTCATTGTAAGGTGGTCCATTTCCAATGTCGGATAAAAGGTTGAATGGAACGGAAAGCGAAATTCGGCTTCATATGAACTAATTTGCTGATGCACCGAGTATAAAGGGGTCGACGGCAAGGGGTAGTGGGCGGTGTCAGAGGCATAGTTAGGGGGCTGCGATGAACCATATTCACTGAGGTGGCTCAGGTTTCACACGGCAGACCAGAGCAGGCCAAAGGGCGAGTCCCAAGTGACTTCAATCTTCAGTCAATCAACACTTCGTTAAAAGAGATTCCTAACAAGGCAGAAATTGTTTTTCGTCTCTCTCACGGTTTCGCTATGAAACTTTGTGAATGTTTGCTTTGTTTGCTGATGTGCATTAATACCTAAAACAGGCATGTATGTAGCTGATAGAGCTAAGCCTTAATGCGCAAAAAAAAAAGTATCTAAATCAAAGTTAACTGCCTGAGCAATTCATGCTGAGCAGTAAAATGTGACAAAATATCGTAGGTTTAAGCTACCATGGACAGGTGAAATGTCAGCAATGCATAAACAACGACTGCGTCAAAGACTAGTTCAACAGTTAGACAAAATAAATCTGCAGTATCATGCAGGAACCAGGGGCCCACAGGAAAAACATCTCTGGTTTTATGAGTCTCATAAATCAATGTGACAACCGAACATGCTTTTCAAACAATCAGTAACTTATTTTAACAACTGCATAATTAAATCAGTGGCAACAAATGTCATGCCGGTATCATTTGGAATATTTTATCTCCCACCAAAACCATTAAAAAAAAAAACTGATGCAGAACCTCAATGTTTAGAAATGGAACTTCAGCTTAGGTTAATGGATGTTGATGGATCGAAGGTGCTGCTGAATCCTTTCTAAACAGTGACTTTAACTCTTGCCTGAATGCCTCTGAGAAGCCTAATGGAAGTCGTTAGTTAAAAGCAGGGCAGAGGGCCCCATTAGGATGTGCTCTTTCAGAACGTGCTAAGGCTTCTGGGATGTGTCCAGCACTTGTGCTTTTCCCGTCTCGGCCTTGAAGGAGTGAAGGTAGTCTGGACTTCGTTAACAATCCTGTTCTCTCCATCGTTCAGCTGGAAGAGGAGAGGAGAGGAGAGGGAGAAAAGAAACAGAGGGTCTCCTTTTCCTCTGGTTCATTTTTTTTCTTCTTTCGGTGTTAAGCAAAAAAAAGAAAAAAAAAGAAAATCCCTCTCAAGCCAGTCTGAGGAAAGTCAAACAGTCCTGACAGAGCAGTGATGGTAATATTAATCTTTTCAAGCGGCCAGAAAACGGGATGCTATAAACAATGTGGTAGAGAAAAGGGCCTGTGTGCTTTTCAAGAGCCTGGCACTAAAGAAGTCCCCACTGACACGCTTCAGTAGAAAGCAGCAGCACGGTTAACGCTGCGTACATTAATCTGCTCCTTTAGAGGAAAACGTCAGCGCAGAAATCATGTCTGTTTACATTAACTGATGATATTTTGATAAGGAGAACCTACGACCGCTCTTCCCCACTCTTGTCTCCTATTATTAATATGCACCACTCGCTCATGAAAAGAGTTTATTCTTGGAGAGGTCTGTGGTGGCAGACTAAGATATGGCGGAGATATCTTATACAAGACTGAAAATTAAGGGCTTGTGATATAAAACGTCTGTGAGAACTACAGGGGACCGAATGAAATGGAAAGAGAAGAAATCAGCAGGGTACTTGCTTAAGGTCTTGGATGGACTATACTGTTCCACCATAAACAACCAGATTAACCACCAACTTTAACTGTGGAACATAAAATGTTGAAAGGTTTGTACTGAACAAGGCATCTACAGGGGTGGACAAATTTAGGAGCCTGGGCAGCCAGGAGACGCAGCTTTCACGTCTGGGCAATAAGCGGTCTATTGGCTAATTATCATGCATGCATGTTGACGCTTTACGGGTTGATGTGTTAATCTGCCTCAGAGTGGCTGTAATTTATGTATTAGGATTTATATTATGAAATTAAAGTTTCATACAACTTGAGATTTAGAGCCTAGAATGCATTATTTATTTTTTTGCATACAACATGTTAATGTCTTAAGGGGGCGTTAACGGCAAATCGGGGCTTTTGATTGCGCAGAATAACAGAACACAGTCATGAGAGTAAAAACTTGCCTTCATTTCTCTAAATAGTGCATAAGTGCATTCTGCTACACTAATGCACTTATGCCAGAGTTTCACTAGTGCTCGTATACAATCGAGGTAGAACATTTGCTCAGTTTTCCGGAGCCATGATCAATCAAAGTCTGCTTCACGTCTGAAACGCTGGCCTCCCAGGAACCCCTTTAAATGTCCCAAACATGTAGAAATGGCTTGGAGTGAGGTCAGGACTGTACAGGGATGCGGTGATGACTTCCTTTGAGGAGTTCCTGTAATGTGAAAGTGGCGTTTGTGAATGATCGTGTGCACAGTTCCGATAGACAGATGCGTCTCTTCCGCAAGTTGGCGACTCGATTGTAAATGTTCACAGGACCGTCTCCAGGGGGCTTGTCCGTACAGCCTCCTTTAAAATCCCTGCACCATTCAAATGTTTTCATTCAAAGAGTCTCATCACTGTTTTCTGTAAATGTCAATAAATCCCGGTTTGACGCGAACGCCCCTTGTAATTATCAAATGGTCAATGCTGGAAATTAAGACGAAATGTTTCATAAATGGATTCAGAAATAATTCTAACATTACACTTCTAATTTCTTAACATGTTAAGTCACCGATATTATCACATGTTTCAGAAAATTCTGAGACATTACAATTTGACACTGATCAAGTCTGAAAATACGGGAATTTTGCTACGACTCGACTTGAATCTCGACTTGAATGTCACATACGTATAGTTAGCCTCAAGAATAATGCTTGTTGAGACAAACAGTCTTAGCCATCATTCCTCTCCCACTCACTGACTCCATATATTTCTTTAAGGAGGCGGGACGACACAAAGAAAGCCTCAGCTAAAAGCAACAGAGCTAATTTTAGCAAAGCAGTCACCTCCCTCGTCATTTCTGCACAGATGTTGCACTATTAATAAAACACAGAGCTACGTTCCTACAAGACAGACGTCCATCTCATGAGTGACATTTGTTCCGGAACAACGGTATTCTTTGTTCCGCTTTTTGGAGGCCCCGGTCCCTTCCTCGTCTATGGTGTTCGATTACCTTCACCCCAAGTGGTCCCCATAAAGCCGGCGATGTGAAAAGCTAAAGGCAGCATGAGCAAAAAAAACATATTGCATTTATTAAAAGACTATGAATAACGCTTTTTAATGCATGTTGTCATAAGGCTCAGCGGTGAGCAAACCCGAGCAGCGAGGGTTCACGAGGAGGCCGAAAGGGGAGGCTGGATCTGGACTGCAGTCTTACACCAGCTTCCCTTTTCACATCCTTGCATGATGACAGGCAGAGAAAAAACAAAGCTTGTCTCCGATTTGAAGCTCAGAGGCTCCCCTTTATCGAACAGAACTTTAGAGCTATGACAGGAGGTCTTGTACGTACCCCAGAGGAGCTCGTGGAAGGAATGTTGTATAAGCAAATGGAAATTAAAGCACAAGGGAGAGACGGTTTTAAGACCTCGTCAAGGATGACAGTACTGGAAGACATCTTGTTCTGCAGTTAGTGTGAGCAAGAATCCAGATTCGCAAGTCTCCAGACCCGGCATTTAGGCTTATCTGTTCTTTGGTCTCCCATTATCTGGTCACAACTCATCAGCATTTCTGTGCTTTATCATACTTTCCAGCTCCTCCACGTCCCCGTCCTAAATAATGTTTGTTCTAAAGTTGTGCAAGGAGTCATCCGGGGACTGCATTCATTACTGCCCTGAAACCTCCACAAGCCATGCCCCCCTCCTCCCCTCTCACCAAATACCAGGTTACTCTCGCTTTCCCAAAACTGACGCTCTGACACATCCCTGGGAAATAACAAGGCAAAGAGAGCAGGTTTCCTTCTGATGAGCCCTGGCAAGACAGTGCACTTTGATGATGACGTTAATGATAACCAACAGGCCAAAGTGAGCCTCAAAGGAAGGCTTAATACAGAATGTACCACCCCACTGGAGAGGGCTTATCATGGCTTTAATCAAAATTAATGTGAGCTGGAGGGTGGCCAGGCATTTTAGAACACCTACACACAAAGGTCCCTGTCATCAGCGTGGATGATTTCTGTAAAGATGAGCGATAAATTCACTTTAGGCTACTGAGTTTCACTGGTGATCACTGACGACAACAGCAGCAGCAACAAATCTCATAAAAAGGAACTAACACAAGAGTTATAATTATAAATGTGCCGAAGTCAATAATGTGTGCCATATGCAGTCTTCTCATGCACTCTTTCATATATCAACTGACTTTTCCACCCTGGCATTTTACGACATTTCAGCTTCAAACATCTGCCTGTGGAAGAGGAACTGGCATGTCTGCCACTGGCCTTCAGCCATGTCAAACACCACCACCAATGCTGAGGCTGACAAGAAGAAAAAAAAAAAACAGATTTAACGAGAGCAAACATGTTTGTTGACTGAATATGGGCTTGTGTCAAATGTTAAGCTATTTAGTGTATGTTACATGACCTAGTAACAGCTGGACAATACTGGCATGGTGATCATCAGCAGAAAGGCATACGGCAGGCTAAAGACTCAACAGTGTTTAATTACCACGTGAGGCGTTCTTTTAAATCCAGCTAAACCATGCAAACGTGTGCTGGCTGTGAACACTAATGAGAGACAGCCACATGAGAAATCAAACATGCTTTACGCCAGCTTTAGGTTAATTCTAGTGTTTTTACACTTATGCACTATAGTCATGATTTAAAAGGAATACATCAGAGATTGTTGACCTCATTTGCCACACCCGTAGCAGATGTGTGGCAGAAATAATAATAATAATAAAAAGTCCTATAGAAAGAAAATAAGGGAAAAGCTGTTAAAAAGTAGTACAGTGGAACCTCGGATTGCGAGTAACGTGGTTTAAGAGTGTTCCGCAAACCGAGCAAAGACTTTTAATAATTTTTTATTCGGAAACCGAAATTCGCAAGTATTAGTTTACGAGCGCCGAGTATCATGCTTTGCACATGCGACTCTTATTTTGACACGGAGCGTCACTCTCTCTTTTTTCCTGTTAAAACGGTGTTTCCGTTGTGTGTGTGTGTTTGTTGTGAATCTTAAAAAGCGTGGTGGGGAGAGGGAGGAGGAGTGTTACTGTGTAAAACGAGGCGAGAGAAGGGGCTAATTCTACACACACACACACACACACACATACAGTGCCTGCGCGCACCAATGGAAATACTTATCTGTCAGGATTTATTTGTACTTTTTAAAAAGGCAAAGTGCAGATTAATTTGTTTTATTTTCATTTTATAGATTGTATTAATTATTTTTATGTATGTATTTTTTGGGGCTGTGAAACGAATAATTTGAGTTTTCATTATTTCTTATGGGAAATGATGATTTGGTTTACGAGTGTTTTGGAATATGAGCCCACTTCCAGAACGAATTATGCTCGTAATCCAAGGTTCCACTGTACTTTATTATACCAGCATTTTGAAATAAGCAATAGTTTTACTATGAGACTGTGTATTTGATCTGTCTAATGCTGCAGGACTCTGACAGCAGTGACGTGTACAAGAAGTAGCGAGACAACTCTGTCCCTTTTAGGCCCTGTGCCTCTGTGGTGTCTGTCATCCTTTGGATGTTGTGGGCAGCAGGGTGTGGCCTCTGTGGATCAGACATGTTGATCAAGTGCATCCCATGGGTGCCTGATCAGATTGGAATCTGGAGAGTTTGGAGGCTGGGTTGGTGGCCCTGTGGTCTCTGCCTGCTAAGCCCCATGGTGGGTATGGTGAACTGAGTGTCCTGGTGGCTTTCTATTGTGACCAGCACTGACATTTTTCAGCTATTTGTGCTGCAGTGGCTTTCGCGTGAGATCAGACAGGACAGGCTGGCCTTTGGTCCCAGTGGGTATGGATTAGTCTTGGATGCCCATGCTCCTGTCACCAGTCACTGATATATAAATGTTTTTCAATTCACCTGTTGGTGGTGTTAGTGTTGTGGCTGGTTGGTGTACATATAGTACAGGCCAAACGTTTGGACACATCTTCTCATTCAAAGAGTTTTTTCTTTATTGTGTTCTTTAGACCAAACGCGTCTCTTCTGCTTGTTGCCTGTCCTTAGCAGTGGTTTCCTAGCAGATATTCTACCATGAAGGCCTGATTCACACAGTCTCCTCTTGAGATGTGTCTGCTGCTAGAACTCTGTATGGCATTGACCTGCTCTCTGATCTGAGCTGCTGTTAACCTGCGATTTCTGAGGCTGGTGACTCGGATGAACTTATCCACCCAGCAGCAGAGGTGACTCTTGGTCTTCCTTTCCTGGGGCGGTCCGCATGTGAGCCAGTTTCTTTGTAGCGCTTGATGGTTTTTGTGACTGCACTTGGGGACACTTTCAAAGTTTTCCCAATTTTTCTGACTGACTGACCTTCATTTCTTAAAGTAATGATGGCCACTCGTTTTTTTCTTCACTTAGCTGCTTTTTTCTTGCCATAATACAAATTCAACCTCTTTGAATGAGAAGGTGTCTCCAAACTTTTGGTCTGTACTGTATGTACAGTATATATATAATGCTAACAATTGCAAAAAGTGATTTTATTGCCATTTATTCTGTTAACAGAAATAAAACTCAACTAATTTAAAGACCGGCACTAAACTAGACTCCATTTTTCTTCCAATGACTTAAAGAAAAAACCTGACAGTATGACTTAACCGACTCCTAGAGGATGATATATCTGATCAGTCTCATGAAAATGTTTCTTAGGGAAAGTACAGTATCTCATAGGCTAATAAGGCTTCTGCTATAACAACACATCTACCCTACTTTTGGACACTAGTCTAGTGTCTCTGGCTCAGAAATTTACCGAAAAGTATAGAATTTCATGATAGTATCAAAACAATAATTAGACAACAGAATTTAAACAAAAAAATATCCATGACCAAAGTAATATATGTGAACGTGTCCCTAAACAATATAATTTATTACCTGGATTCAACAACTGCACTTAGACGTCCACCATAAAGTCATTTTGAGCTAGAAAGTTATAGGTTCTTTTTCGTTATATGGAAAGATGTTAATGATCAGTTTGTGGTACTTACACACAGTCCACAGAAGCAGCTGGAGTACTGTATGCAAATTGTATCCTATAGATTCTAAATGCTGGAGTATTATTTTAAGTAGTTATGAAGAATATTTAAGTGTGATGTTACCTTCACAGATCTCTAGACTATTTGCCATTTCATATGGAATCTTAACTTAACTCATGGCTTTTTTTAAAGGTAAGCAACACTTTCTTTCTTCCTCTTCCACTGCTATGGTTAATGGTCAGTAATGAAGGTGTTTGGATGCGGTACAAGGTAAAGGTGAAAATCTAAAAAAAGGACTCACGGTGAAGGCTTTCCAGACTGGGGGGTTGGCAGCGGATCTGTAGAAGAAAGAATAGGACCTTTTTTAAAAAAAAAAAAGCAGATCAGGAGCAAACCATGCACAGAGCCTCTGATGAACACATGCTGCCAACGTGGAGTACTGGCACGGTACAGTACAGAATATCCATGCTGACCTCATTTCACTTCAACCAACTCCAAAATCTTGCCTTGGATTTCACTTTTTTTTTTTATATGCTGACACGTATTTGTTTATAGACAGAATAATGGAATGGATCGTGCTTTTAGAAGTGATGGATTACGTCATTAAAGTTACCAATAGGAACAAAATGAACAACAAAAGAAAACAGTTCTAAATCATGAAAGGTGGACAGTGATACTACAGTATATGTTTTTAACATGTTCTTAGGAATCATTAGGGTGCTGCAAATAAATAAATAAACACCCTACCAAATTTCACAAAGAGGATTCCTGTGGTCGAGACGGTGCCGTAGCTGTTGGTGGCCACACACTGGAAGTAGCCGGTGTCGGTGGTGTCCAGGTTCCGGATGCGCAGCCGAGAGCCGTAGGGGGTCTGTTTGTAGGAAATGCGCCTCGCCTCTGGAGTCACTGGAGCATCATTCTTCAGCCAGCGCACTGTGGGCGCCGGGTTTCCCGACACATGGCAGTGCAGCTCGGCAGTCTGGCCCAGAGACGTGGTGATGTTGTTCATGGGTGCATCGAGTCTGAGGAAGTGGTCTGTGGAAAAACACAGGCAGAGCTCACTGAGTGAGTGAGAGTGAACAGTGCGGAGGGAAAAGGGAAACAGTTTTGAGGCACATATAATTTTGGTGCGCAATAATTGAAGAGTACTTCTGAAGTTAACACAAGAAGAATGCCTCGTGTCATCGCAGAGGTTTGTATAAAAATGTACAGCACTACAATTATCCAGCTTTAAGAAGTTGTTTTCCCCTTGGGGGGGCGGGGGCGGGGGGAAGATAGCCTGGTCATACAAGTATTGTTTTTTTTCCTCCCTCACTATGTTTGGAGGACAATTTCACAACTTTTTCCCATGTGTAACAAACCACTGCTAACTGGCTGTTAGGAATCCTTTACAAAACATTGTGCGGTTGCCTGTGTGGTGGTAAATCATTACTTTTTCATACCAGGGTTTGACCTTCGCCAAAAGGGGAATACATAATCTCTATTGTCCTATGAAAACTACTGGAAACTTCAAACTGATCTACCCAGATAGTGTGTATAAATAACCAACAGAAAGGCCTGAAGCACCAAATTCATTCTAGTCCAATTTCTACGACTACTACGAGTTCCAGGCTTGTTCTCAGTGTAATTCCACAATCCCTCTCCATACTACTCGCTTAAAGGCATGGCACCCTAAAGATGTTGCTATAACAATACATACCTCATGCTTCATCACCAACTGACCTACAAAAGTTTTATTGACCTGTACATATCTATAATAAACAAAACATTTTTTGCTACTTTCTTCCTTCCTTAGGGTCAATAGCTTGGGATTCCAAGATGAGCAGATTTGGTGCATATCCAAGTTAGATTTTTTAAAATCATAGTCACCCATCAGACAGAAAGATAAAAATAAATAAATAAATAAAAAAAAACAAGCACAGATGGCAGACAATCTTTTCAGGAACACAAAAATCTTTTATTTATGCCTTTATGCGAGTGGCGCAGTGGTAAAGTGCTCGCCATATTATCTGGAGATCGCGAGTTCGATTCCCGGGTGATGCTGTAACCTCTCGCAGTCGGAGGTCTAGAGAGAGCTGATTGGCCGCGCTCTCCCAGAGGGGAAGGATGAGAGGTACTTAGTGCTCCCACATTAATCACGGCTCTACGGTCAATCTGGGGCGTCTGTGAGCTCACGCAAGCGGAAGGGGCGGATAGCGCTGTCCTCCGAGTGTGTTACGCCGCCGTGAGAGAGCAGTTCGAAAAGAGCGGGCAGCTGGCGTCACGTGGTTCGGAGGAAACACGTGATAGTTTTCAGCCCTCCCGACTGACTGGTAGTAGTAGCCTTAATGTGGAGCCCCCTAGTGACAGGGAGGAATTGGACACGACTAAATTAGGGAGAAAGCCGGGGAAAATCCCAAAAAAATTAAAAATAAAAATGTCAAAGACATAGACATCAATACCTCTTACGTCCATCGAAAGGACCAAAAAAAACCACCACATAACTGAAACATCAGCCAACAATTTCAAAAAGATGTGTTGTATTTGAAACTTTGTAAAAGAGTATAATAATCATATTCCATTATTTGTTATTATCTGTTTTAAAGAATGGAAATAGTAAGGAATACATTATTACATTATCTTAGTTGAAATTTCTTTTGGCCTAGTCAGTTTCTGGGCAAGTGAAACATAGGATTGGGCAGCACACAGGAAATTCTACCCCAGTAATTTGCAAAGTGCCTATTTTTGTCCTTATTAATGGGATATAAGGTTGCAGGTTGCTGGGATGCTGTAGGATGCTTCGGAAGATCGGACTAAAAACCTTGCTCTCGAAGCAGAACCTTAAATCTTCACCCTGAATAAAAATCCGCAGACTTCCCGCATCTCTGTGAGCCGTTCTGCTCGCCTTGCTCAGACAGGCTCTAGCTGCCGGGGCTTCCTGTCTCCTCTGTGATGTCGGCATGATGACACACTTCAAGGAACCCCATTCCTTTCCCAGCATGTGATCAAACCACAGCGATGTCATTCTCCCGAGCTCGTCTTATATTGTGTTCGGCTTCGACACACTTCCTCGTGATCATGCTGGTGTTCACTGGCTTTCTTTCTTCGTTTACAGAGACATTTCACTGCTCCAGAATGAAGCCAGACTGTGCAGAAATGTCAGGAATGTGACTTTGACGAGGAAATTAATAAAAGCATATTGAGCGGGAGGCCATTAGGGTTAGGGGCAGGGTAAGAGGCCCTCGGGGGCCCACAGCTGTGTAGCGACATACACCATAATATTACTCTCCGTGCAGAAGGGGGCAGATTCCTCTCACTAATTTTCTCGTCTTAAAACCCAACCGCTGGTTAAACTACTTATGACAAGAGTGTTTGCTGAGTTATTTCTACTGTTAGAAGGCATCTACTGCTTTTTGATTTATTATGGCATTATCTATAATAGGGCTTGTGCTGTGGGAGTAAGTTAAATGGGTTATCCACAGAGGGAAGAACATTAGTTCAACATCAGGCTCTACTGTTACTTTAAATGAACAGCACTCAAAAAAGGTAAAATAGTCCTTTAATAATTGCAAAGGCAATAACTGATGGGATTGCATTCTCTCGCTAAAGGCATGAATGCAAAAAAACGCTACACAGCTTCATTCGTATTGTCCAAGAATTTCAAAAAAAATATATATATTTTTTGACTTTAGTAAAGGGAGGGTTACAGAGCGCAGTTCTTATCCATGTCATCAACAAACTTTCCCATCTCTTAATCCACTTCCCCCCTCTTTTCTTCTCCTTGGCCATCCGGACTTGCCTTGTCCGAGGCTGCCAAGGGAATTAGCTTCTTTTTTTTTCCCTCTCCAGGCACATCTCTCCTCCATCCCCCTCTTTTTAATCTCCTTTGTTCAAACATCAGCTCTCTTATAACAACATACAAACGCTGCTGTCCAGACTAACAGATATTCGCGCTAAACTTCAGTTCCCATCCACACATCTGCGGCTGAAGCATTTATAAACACTGCACAAAAAAAAGTATAGTCTGACATACTCCTAACTCCAGATGTATTGGCATCCTTCATGATAACGGGATAAAGAGTCATCCATCCAACCTTAGTAACTGCTTTCTGCAGTAACACTTTGCACGTGGCAGGTATTGAATCGGAAAGGATTCCAGTCTGTTGCAGGGCACCATGAAGAAACACTGATTTAGACAAATAGTTAAGGACATATTTTTAGAAGATGCGTGACAATTTACACCAATCAAAGCAATCTGAAGTATTTTTAGAATTGCATATGATTAAACATTTATTTAGATTCAGTTTTATATTAATAACATGAATGTGAACAATTAGGTATTTTTGCTGTTGCTGGTTTGATGAGGATGCAACAGTCAGTATTTTTACGTTCACTCCCTGAACACTTCACTAATACTCTTTGCACCGGAAATACCGGCATTGCTTCCACAAGCTATTTGAAATCTTTCATATTGACACAATTGCATCTCACAATTCCTGCAGATTTTTCAGGTGCACTTTTATCCTGCGCATTTTGCATTCTACTGCATCACATCCCAAAGGTGTTCTACGGGTTTTAGATCCGGTGACTGGGTAGGTCACTGAAGAACACTGAACTCCTTGTGATGTTCATGAAACCAGCCTGAGACGACTTTTGCTTTGTGATATAGTGCATTACACTTCTACTGGAAGTAGCCAGTAGAAGATGGACATCAAAGGATGCGCCTAATCAGCAGCAATATTCAAATGAGCTGCAGCAATCAAGCATTTATACAAATCAGAACTCTTTTGGAATGACGCAGGTCAGTCAATATACGCAAAACAAAACAAAATCTTTATGGCAATCCTTCACGTCCACATGCTTGGTCAAGAAGGGGTTTGTGAATACAATTCCATGACCACTACGTCCACTATGAAATTACAGTGTCAGAGGCATCATCATACTGTAGTGTACGAGCCTGCTTCTCTGCGAATTGTACTGGACCATGTCATTAAAGGAAACCTGAGCGGAGTAATCTACCTGGACATATTAAAGAACAACAAGAGAATGATCCCAAGCCAGAGCATACAGCCCAAAAAACCCAAGACTATTTTTAAAGGTGTTAGAAGTTAAAGGTGATTGCATGGCCAAAATCCTGCCTTGAATTCTATTGAAATGTTTGCAGTAAAACAACTTTTCATGGAGTCTGAAATTTTTTTTTTCCTATCAGTTTAGTTTTTTAAACCTCTCTGGTTATACAAAGTCAAACGACATTATGTGTCCAAATTTGAAGTGGATATACAGTATGCACTGGAAGTATATTTAATACAGTGGTTCTTTGGCATACAAATTTAATCCGGTCCAGAGGCGAGTCCCTTAGGCGACATTTCATATTGGTGCTGGCTGGTTTAAAAACTAAACTTCTTTTTATTCTTGAGACCCATGGTTCTGCGTCTTCACGAAATCTTGCACAAAATGCAAAAAACCCAGAGAAACATGTCAACTTAGCCGGCGTTCGGTTCGACTTGATTCGGTCGTTTATATGCCGAAAAATGCTTTGTATGCCGAGGCAAATTACTTGCAAAATTTCAGTTCTTAAAGTGTGGGTGGGTGGGTGGATGGATGGATGGATGGATACTTAGATGGACAGATACTTAGATAGATAGATACTTAGATACTTTATTGATCTCGAAAGAAATTCCGGAAGCATTCGTATGCCGAGTTACCGCTGTAACAAAAAAGAACAAGTCTGAATTTCTATTTCCCTTTGTACACCATGTTATTTGAATTATATCATTTTTTTCTAACACATTACTCACTAGTACAACACATACTGTGGTTATTTAAAGCATGTCATTAATAAGAATCTTTATGACTAAAATCAGAGCTAACAAGAAACAAAGGAACGATCCTACACACAGTATTAGAACATGTTAATAATAATACCCAAACTACTCAGGTTGCAATTTTAATGACGTTCCCATACCCTCCTTTACAGTCTCTTTGTCCAAATAAAATGCATGTAGCAACCAGACCTTACTCCATGTAAAATTTTATATTTGCCTCATGACGTATGTAGCTGAGCCTCGTGTTCAGAGTATAAAACACTGTCGAGACCAAATTTATTAAGTTCATGGGTCTTTATAGCATTATATAGTTTTGAATAAAGCAGTACCTGGAGATCGCCGTTTGCTTTAAAACCTATAGATCTTTTACGAACAGCAAGAGCTGGAAGTAAACAGAGAACTTTTCCATTCGGAAGAATGTGCTTGTCCGGTGCACATTTCTACACATGTTCCTGCTGTGTTCAGAGCCATCCTGCTCATTCAACATCAAGTGTGTCAGGTTATTGGCACGCATGTTGTGCGTGAGTAAAGAGCAGGAAACCTGCAGGTGTTGGTCATGAGATGTTTGGACAGCTGTGTACACTGTTATGAAGTTCTGAATGTTAAAAAGAGTAGTAAATATATATATATAGCTGAGCGATGCAGATTAATATCTTGCACTACTCTGGGCAAGAGCCTGTGTATCAGAGACATGGTCAAAAACATCTTTGAGAGAAATACTGATAAGTATTTCATTTAACAGTAAATGCTGCAGAATCTAATATTGCTCAAACTGTTTTATTATAATGATGCTTGGCTACTTGGTTTCTCTGTCTCGTCTCACTCGGTCAGGTTTGCTTGGTAAGGTGGGACTGCTGCAGTTGAACTATTATGAAAAAATAGTTAGTGGTTTTTTGTCACATTCCAGTACTGTTTAACAAGACATATAGGCCAAAATTAACTGCTAACTTCAGCTGTTTTGGAGAGATTATTGCATATGTGCCCTAAAAATGGCATTTTTCAGAGTTATACTGTCTCGCCTCAAACAATACTTTAAATAGCAAATTATTCATATTTGCTTCTAGAATCATCTGACCTGTAAAAATTGTTGCTTAAATTGGTTTTTGGTGAAAGCTTAAAAAGCAAAAAATCTGTAGTGTCCGTAACCAGGTCAAATTCATCATGCAGAATCTTAACAATTTAGCATTTTAGAATAATACACTTTTCCATGCTTGTCTTTTCATGTGAATTCTAAATTGGCCAAGTTTCATCTGACTGATAATTGATATCGTTGAAAGATTTGAATTCGAATAAGCTACGAACACTAGGTAAAAGGGAATGAAATTGTATTTAGTAAATGTGTTTCTTTTTATCTGATAAAAAATATAAATGTGTATGTGTGTCTTTACAAAAAACTAAGCATGGATTGGGAGATAAGAAGCATGAAAAATGGTGCTATATGATCCTGTCTGAGAATTTTGGCCGATATAAAATACAGCATATACTTGAAGAGGCTGCAAGAAAGTTATGAGTCAATTATTCATCCTCCATATGATCTTCACCAAACATGTTAATCATTTGCGCACCTCAGTTTTACACTACATGAGCTTCACAACTTATTCATTAACCTTAAAAAACAAAACAAACAAACAAACAAAAAAAAACACTTTGTCAGTGTTGAAGTTGATATGTGTTGTATCCTGGGAACACTGGCTCGAACCATCAAATCTGGAGCTACCAATCTACTCTTGTTGGTAGAAGAAAACTGGAGAACCCAGAGGAAAATCACACTAACATTGGAATGACATGTTTAGAAACTCCACACAGTAATTCAACTTCAGGAACTAACTGAGCCTCCAATAACGAACTGGACTCAATTTTAACTTAAACAAATCTCCTGTTAGACTGAACTTCCTCATTATCTCACACAGTATGAATGCAGATCAATCCCTGCTACCCGTTTTACCCAGATGAGGATGGCTTCCCTGTTGAGTCTGGTTCCTCTCAAGGTTTCTTCCTATTACCATCTCAGTGAGTTTTTTTTTCGTGCCACTGCCGCCCTCGTCCTTGGCTTGCTCATCAGGGACAGTCTTATCATTTCTATTCATACATGTTCACTTCTCATACAAACTTATAGAATTCTTTTGATTGTGTAAAGCTGATTTGCGACAATGTCAATTGTTAAGAGCTCTACACAAATAAAATTGAATTGAATTGAATTAATTATGGAACCTGGAGCTGTGAAGTGGCAATAGTGCCCTATGAAATGCACCAACATGGAGTGGGGGGAAAAAAAAAAGAAAAAGGAATGTTATGGAGTGAGTAATAAAAAAAAACTTCAGAATAATTTCCTTTCAACAGAAGCAGCAAGACAGACCTGCACCTTAGCGTTGGTGGATGAATGTTCAAATCTTGGATGAGGGGAAGAGGCTAAAGTTGGTACATAACTTTTCAGAAAAGCCTGGAAATTCTTTAAGGCTGCCAGGTTTCCAGAGCAATTAAGCCAAAGAAAATTGTTTAAAGAAAACATTTCCTTCATTTAATTTAACAGACCTGACTCGAGTTTAAAAAATCAGAGGGCATCGAATGGATTCAAAGAGACCAACAAGGAAAGAAATGGGGCCTTAGAGTGACCCTGTGTGGATACGGTTTTTCCATTTTCCCCTATACGGTCAATAAAGTGGTCCAGATTTTGCTTTTTAAACAATGGAAAATCCCCAAAAGTACATACGCATACACACACAGAGCAGGAATCAAGGTGATGTCAGTCACACAAGTCTCCTTCACTGTTTCACCCCCTGGCTGACGTGCCGCAGGTATGAATGCTGTCTCCTCTAGCGATCAAAACAGAGTCCTGTCTGCAGACAAAACATCCTGCGATCTCTGTCCCTCAGGCCCACAGCGATGGGCGGAGGCGCAATCCAAACAAATACGGCATGGCAGACATACTCACCTTTCTGTGCTTCACTGGAAACATTCCAGCTGGACGCAGTCACCACGTTCGACTCGGAGTGAGCCTCAGCTCCTGTGCAGCAGAAGAAAAGAAGCGCTTCAATTTCTAATCAGCACACGGGACTCGAACTCAAGCGGTCCAGGCCTGTCTTCTTCTTTCTTTTTTCTTTCTCAGAACCTTCAGTGAAAAGCTGGCCTTTATCAGCACGCCATTCATGTCCTATAGCGCATGGATAAAACAGCCTCTAATACAAGATGATTACAGACTTGTTACTGTACAGAAGAGATTTCATTACAGTGTAACGACACAGTATCAGCATGCGCTGACAGGTCTGGAATTAGTGATGCTATGCGTACAAAGGATTCTTTTCACTCGTAGCAGGGAAACTTTCATCACTTCAGCCACCGAAGACAATAAACAATGAGTGGCTCTTTGGAGGACGCAAAGAGCCGAGCTGTACAGAACAGAGGTGCATGCTGGAGTAGAATTCATGCTGTTAGCACGGGGTCTGTTCTCGATCAGTCATCGAAATGCATGCATTGAAACGCCGGTGCCTAGGCTGGAACTGTAAACCTCTTCCGCGATGGAAAAAAATAGGCTTTCTCAGCCAGGGGCTCCTTTCCAGTACCGAATGAAGAACCAATGTTGTAATGGGCGCTATTATTTAGCTTGCCATGACATTAAGCTATTTACGCAACACGATCATACAGTATGTCTTATATATCATGCTACATGCTGTAGAATGGGGCAGGAACTGTTTCGATTGCTGTCATAACCTGTCCATGATTGCAAAAAAAGCAACAACAACAACAACATGGGATTTAAGTGCAACACTGTTAACATACTGTATGTTTTATAATAATTGTGATAATTATAAACTAACATCAGCATACAATAGGTAAAGCAACGTGTATAAAAAAAAAAAAAACACGAAAACATATGGTTCAGGTTCTAACACTATTAAACATTACGGTAGTTATTGTGACAAAGACAACAACATGTTTTATAAATCAGACACGAGTATTTTTGGTGGCTGCTAAATATTTTATGGCCGTTTTAATGAAGTACATCTCGTAAACCGTGTCGTAAAAACATTAACATGAGACATAACCGGTTGAGCTAGTAAACATTATGACAGCTATCATTATTATTACTGAACATTTTATATCGCTGTGAGCTATGGAACATTTATGACTTTAGGAAAAGTGCTACCTCTTTTTTTTAATTTTTTTTTTTTATATAATCCATTTGTATAAGCGAAAACACTGGAAATAAACGCTATGCATCCTCTGAGAAGCTAAATATATAATATAATGCAAGTCAAATATGTTTGTACTCATATCACGCAGTCTGCTAGATTGTCCATGAATGACGATATTGTGGACGTACGCTGAACGATTTGACTGGACCAAATCAGTAAAACCCTGCACTGTTACTATTCCTACGGAAATTCCCAATTATAATTAGGAAATGGAAATGTTGAACTGTTTTTTTAAAAACCTGGATCCCTGAAAAAGCCAAATTAAGGGGGAAAGTAATACAGTTGACATGCAAATTCAGAACTCACCTCTTATACCTACAGTACAGTACGAGTGTGTGCGTGCAGTTTTGTAAATCGAGGCAGTGTCAATCGTGTGTTTCTCTCTCTCTCGTTCACATGCACGCACAGTGCTGCTGTGTCCGGTGTGCCAAATAAGTCGACTTTGTACTGACAGAACCAGAGCAGATCCTAAGGGTAAAGCCAGTTTCCTCCTCCCCTCCACGCATAAACATTATCTCGTCAAAAATCTTAACCGGAGTAGACAGCCCATAGCAGGAGCGCACACCTCGCTCAAAATCAGACTGACACAAATGACCTGCTCTTGTCCTGACCTGACCACAGTCATTACGAACACGTGTACTGTACATAAATGACAGAACACACACCATGAACACATCTTGTTTTGTTTTTTTTATCTCACATATGCTGAAATAATTAAAACAGCGCACCGCACTCATCGTTTTTTTCCCCCTTGGTCTTATATAATTACACACGTGATGGTCAGTTCAACAGATCTGGCATGCACACACATGCTGCATATACAGAACATATGTGTAAAGGTAACACAATATCCAAGACCTTAATGCAACAGAAACCCTATTTAAATATTATTAGCGTTGTGGAAAGGAAATCCCTGCCAAAGGCAACTGATGAAAACACGGTTGTGGATTTTTCTTTTTTCATTCAAAGAATAGTCACTCACTAAAATAAAAATAACCATAGTTAAGCCTTCTGTCTAATCCTGTCAAATAGCACGTTACTTTTTTGTTAATAGATGTACTGTACATGCCAGAAGCTCAGCACATTGATCTTGATTTGATTAAAGGTCAAAGTGAATACGTGAAAAAAAAAAAGAAAAGAATAACGCAAGTGCGTCGTCACCTATTCTTTAAAAAAAAAAAAAAAGAACTTTACTTCAAAATAAATATGTACATTTACCTTATGAGAACATAAAAGCACAAAGTGATGACGTTTATAATGTCTTGTGTTGATCCGTATACCGGACATTTCAGAAATATGAACACACACACACACACATACACATGGTGTGTAATAGAAACACAGAGCTGAGCTTCTACAATGCACTGACATCAATTAACAGAATTCATTAACACCATCATTGTATAACTACAAACACTTCAAAGAGCTCCCACTTAATTCAAGATTACTGACTAATAACATTAAACAACACCTAGGTTTTGTGTTTAAAGTCTAAGCTCCAAGAACTCAGTCCACTTTATCCACGGCTTTGATATTGCTGCCAAAATCCTTAAAACATGTCATCAAGATGAAATGTACAAAAAAAAAAAATTTTTTTTTGTTAATATTATTTCTTTGGATAATATTCTGACTTTCAAGAGACCTTTTTAAGACCTTTACTTCTCCACACAGAAGATTTGTTTTTCTAGTACACTTTTAGGGAAATGGTTAAAGACAAACTGATGTGGCTCGACATGAAGAATATCCTGTTCCTTGTATACGACATTAATTTGCCAAAGCTTATTGTGTAGCTTCTCCTTGTACAGCAAGGGGTGGCTCCAGCCCCTTGGGGCATGACTTCGCAAGACCTCTGGGGGTGTGTGCTGTGATGTCTGGCACCAGGACATTAGCAGTTGGTCCTTTGGGTGCTGTGGGTTGCGGGGTGGGACCTCCATGGATTGGACTTGTTTGTCTGGCGCATTCCATGGATGCTCAGTCACATTGGGATCTGGGCAATTTGGAGGCCAGATCAACAACCTTGAAGTATTTACCTGTTAAGCCTGATACACACCAAGCTGTGATGCACTGGATGTCCTGACACTGTTGACAGCATTGACATTCTGTGCTTTAGCTTTTCTGTGGGATCGGGCCGCCACAGGCATCAATGAGCCTTCTGTCCCCATAATCATGATATAACTGATAATCAATGTTATTCAATTCCTGATTAGTGTATCTCTGACAGCTTAAAGGGCATCTATTATGGATAATTCACTTTTAATCATTTTTGTCAATTGAAATAGGTCTCCAGTGTATGTATATACAGACAAAAGATGAGAAAACCACTGTTTTTGTTTTCTCATTTTTGTCCATAAATGTGCTTTAACACGCTGTTCAAACTTCCCTCCTAGTGTGACATCATTTCAGACAAGACGTAAAAAGAAAGAAAAACAATTTGATAGCCCTTCATGGACTTATTTCCTAGGCATTATTATCAAGAAAGACCCATTTATCGCATTCTGATTAGATAAAATAATGTGCGTGTGTGTGTGTTGGGGGGGGCAAGGTGGGGGGGGGGGATGGGCTCATATGCATTTAAAGCCTTTAAAGCCACAGACAGTAAAACAGTGCAACCTAAACAGAAGTGATACAATGTAATTTCAGGGATGCCAGAATACATAAAGTGGTATTTCAGCTAGAACTTTAGCAGACACCTCTATAGAGACCTCAAAGACTTTTATTAACTTGTTAAAAAGGAGGATATTATGGCACTTTTAAATGATGCACCCACAGCACTATGATATGTTTTTATAAGCTGTTTATGCAGAGTCTCCCAGTGCAAGTTGCTACTATAGAAACTATAAGATATTAGAATGATTGCATGAATAATCAACCTACAACAGTGAAAGTACTTATATAAACTAATAAACACATGAATATTTATATAATGGCATAAAACTAACATTAAAGAATATGAATTATTTCCTGCTTTTAGATGCACAAAGCAAGTTATGGTCAATTACATTTTAGATACACACATGGTACTGTACGTGGTACTACTGTTAATTAGGCGTAAAGTCGCCTGTGTTTGTAATGATCGCTTCGTATCCACGTCGGTCACGGCATAAAAAATAAAAAAGTGTTTTTTCTGCATGTTAACACATTTGACTCTTGGTTTATAAAACTGTCAAACAACACTATCATGTCATGTTGCGAGAAAAAATAATTACCACATCTAGAGCTGGCAGTGTGTACACGCACACATGGAGTGTGTTTGAGACACTCCGCTGAAAGAAGGCAGAAGTGGCACTGTGTTAATTGGGTGCTAATTTACCGTTAACCTTCGCCACTTTTACAGGCTTGTAACGAGCTGCTTCTACATACCCACACCTGTTAATGCCAGTGATTACACTGAAGTGTGACACACACGCGCACACACACACACACACACACACACACACACACACACTACAGGATTCCTGCGCAGCTGTGGGAGGAACAGGTGGTGTGAGGCTTTTTGCAGCTACTGAGCTATAACTGTACACAAAACTCATTAAAGTAGTGTGTGTCCTATCACATTACGTTACTTTGTGCCAAGAGCTTACGCGGCACGCTCTGCTTAGAGAAATACTTCTGTAAGCCTTGTTTAATCTTCCTCGGTGTTGAGAATTTAAGTTACTCAAGGAAAATTTAACAGCTTGACTGTTTTTTTTTCTTGTGTGTGTCCTCTCTGTCCAGCTGTTACGACCCGAGTCTCGGAGGATATAAATGCAGTTAAGAATTTTATTAAATAAAACACAACACTCCAAATGGGCTATCCAAACAGTCAGGGATAATCTAATCAAACAAAGAAATCAAACAAACTGGGTCAGGATCCGGAAAATTACACAAAGTTCAAAGGCTTTGTAACGACCTGGAACAAGTCACAGGGAGAGTATACTTCGAAATGACAGCGTGTTTTTAAGTCTCTTTTATACGGCTCTTTATTTAGTCTCAGGTGTGTTGGAATTCCGTTCGGGTTCTGGGTATGACGCCAGCATTTTGAACTATAGTATCCCCTCTATTAATTCTACGTGTTATGTAAAAACCATAAAAATCATCCGATCATAGTGGCTCTCAGTATTAGGCAAATCTAACCTTAGATTCGCAACAACATATGATTTTTTTCTTTCTTTCCACCAACCATTTATTTACTTAATAAAAATAAAGTCCAAGTATTGAAGAAACAGATACATCTTGAGTCATCGTTTAAAGATTGTCAAAGAAACTAGAAGAAGTTTGTTCCATCACCGCCTAGGTGCCAAAACAGAAAAGAGTCTGTCATGATTGCTTTCCACTTGTGAATAATCTCGGTCTGTGTAGAATGTTGCACTCCAAAATATTTGGAATTGATTTTATAACCATTTCCAGATTGATGTGCAGCAAAGACTTTCTTTCCTAAGACCACTGCTTATGTCTTTCCCTCTTGGCATTGTGTTAACACTCCTGAATGCTCCAGACCAGCAAACTGCCAAAACCTCGGCTTTTATAGAAGTCTGGACACCTGCTGATGTTCAATTAATCAGGGGCTGATTATTAACAGCACCTGTCTGCAACTTACTGTCTCAAACCCTGTGGAAGAAGTAAGGTTTTTTTTTTTTTAATTATTATTTGTTGTTTCATTTTTGTTAAATAAAGCATGGCACTGTGAAAAAAGTTATATGTTGCAATTTGTCTGAGGTTCTATTCCCCTAATACTAAGACCGACTACAATCACGTGATTTTTATTGTTTTTACACAAAATGCATAAAATACTTTAATGCAGAAGGTGAAACTATAATATATACTAGATTAATTACATGTAAAGTGGATTATAAGTCTCTTTTTGTTTTAATCCAGTATCTCAAAATATTTTTTCATATTAAAAAAAAAAAAAAAGATTTACAATACAGAAACCTTGGAAAATTATGATAATTTATGCACTTGATACTTGGTTGCGGAATACTGCATCATTGTGGCATGTTATGGAGTTGATTGGCCTGTGCCACTAAGCCAATAAGGCCTCATCTGTACTATTGAATACTGTTTCTCATCTTTCTCATGACACTACATTATAAAGAATCAGGTCAGGCTATCAAGCACAGTGGTCAGCAAACCAGTTAGTGATAGTTTTGACACTGTTGGAAGGTGCCAAGTCCTGCTAGAAAAGAAAATTCTCAACTCCATAAAGCTTTTCAGCATCAGAAGCATCAAGTGCTTTGAAATCTCCTGGCGGAGGTCTGCATGAACTTAACACAGTAGTTCAGTATCAGCAGATGACATGGCACTTCAAATATTCACCGACTGTGAAAACTTCAAGCTGGACTTCAAGCCACTTCGATTCTGTGTCTCTCCAACTTTCCATAAATAAGGTTTCATGAGTATTCTACATATATCACTCTGCAAACAGCCTGCCCTTTCATCAATGACCTTCTGTGGCTTATCATTCTTGTGAAGAGTGGTTGCATTTATTAAACGAGACAGAGATATGCATGTCATTTGAACTCTATGAAAGCTAATTAACTTAATTTACTGGACCACTGAGCAACAGTCCATTTTTTCCCCTAAGCCCAGATAAGTCGATTCTGACATTGACTCTGTTTCATTTCATGTTCTTAAGACATCTACAGTATCACAGCACGAGGTGCCCCTTGATGCACTGACTTCAGCCTCCCTCCACTCTTTGTGAAGCTCTCTCAAGTTTACTCATCAAATTTACTTGACAATCTTAAAGCTGCAGTCATCCCTGTTGCTTGTGCACCTTTTCATACCACATTTTTCCCCTTCAGTCAACTTTCCATGAGTATTATACAATACAGCACTCTGAAAACAGTCTGCCCTGTGATGACCTCCTGTGGCTTATCTTTTTTGTGGAGGGTGTCAATGATTGTCTTCTGGACAACTGTCAAGTCAGCAGTCTTCCCCATGTATGTTTTTAACTAGACCAAGAAATGTATGGTATTGTACACTCACCTAAAAGATTATTAGGAGCACCATACTAATACAGTGTTTGACCCCTTTTCGCCTTCAGAACTGCCTTAATTCTACGTGGCATTGATTCAACAAGGTGTTGAAAGCATTCTTTAGAAACGTTGGCCCATATTGATAGGATAGCATCTTGCAGTTGATGGAGATTTGTGGGATGCACATCCAGGGCACGAAGCTCCCGTTCCACCACATCCCAAAGATGCTCTATTGGGTTGAGATCTGGTGACTGTGGGGGCCATTTTAGTACAGTGAACTCATTGTCATGTTCAAAAAAAACAATTTGAAATGATTCGAGCTTTGTGACATGGTGCATTATCCTGCTGGACGTAGCCATCAGAGGATGTGTACATGGTGGTCATAAAGGGATGGACATGGTCAGAAACAATACTCAGGTAGGCCGTGGCATTTAAACGATGCCCAATTGGCACTAAGGGGCCTAAAGTGTGCCAAGAAAAGCTCCCCCACACCATTACACCACCACCAGCAGCCTGCACAGTGGTAACAAGGCATGATGGATCCATGTTCTCATTCTGTTTAGGCCAAATTCTGACTCTACCATTTGAATGTCTCAACAGAAATCGAGATTCATCAGACCAGGCAACATTTTTCCAGGCTTCAACTGTCCAATTTTTTCCTAGAAAAAGCCTCTTTTTCCTATTTGTAGTGGAGTTGAGTGGTACCCGGTGGGGTCTTCTGCTGTTGTAGCTCATCCGCCTCAAGGCTGTGCGTGTTGTAGCTTCACAAATGCTTTGCTGCTTTGCTGCATTTGCTGTTTGTAACGAGTGGTTATTTCAGTCAAAGTTGTTCTTCTATCAGCTTCAATCAGTCGGACCATTCCCCTCTAGCATCAACAAGACATTTTCGCCCTCAGGACTGCCGCATACTGGATGTTTTTCCCTTTTCACACCATTCTTTGTAAACCTTAGAAATGGTTGTGCGTGAAAATCCCAGTAACTGAGCAGATTGTGAAATACTCAGACCGGCCCGTCTGGCACCAACAACCATGCCACGCTCAAAATTGCTTAAATCACCTTTCTTTCCCATTCTGACATTCAGTTTGGAGTTCAGGACATTGTCTTGACCAGGACCAGACCCCTAAATGCATTAAAGCAAGTGATTGGTTGATTAGATAATTGCATTAATGAGAAATTGAACAGGTGTTCCTACTAATCCTTTAGGTGAGTGTATACATACTGTATGAATATTAATTTACTCAAACTCAAAATGAAAAATTCCCATATTTTGAGATCATACATTTTCGAATGTCATAAGCTGTGAATAAATATATGAAAATATACATATAAGCCTATATATAGAAATATACATTAATTGGGACATTCTGTAAGATGAACCATAGCATACTGATATTGTAACAAACTGAAGAACACTATTACTTACATTATTAGTGTTACAGTATTATTTTTGCAGAACATTTTTTCACCTTCACTCTTAATCAAAGCGAGAGTTCATTTCCTATTGTAAGTTTAGAATTTACTTCTAATACAGGCAAAAGAGAAACATATTTGGTTTAAGTCATCTGAGGTTAAAAAAATAATTATATATAGCATAGAAAGGGTTTTTCCAGGTCACCACACTTAAGAGTGGGTTACATACAGTACTGTATAGTGATGAGTATAATTGTTGGAATAGGATACATCACCCATCACTACTGCCCTTATGAATAAACAGATGCTAGATGTCCCAGAACAATTGAAATAGCTGTCTTACTGTAATGCAGCATTGAAATGTAGAACAATCAGAAAGGGTGTGGTAGAGAGAGAGAGAGAGAGAGAGAGAGAGAGAGAGAGAGAGAGGCAATTGAGTGGGGGTAATTGAAATACTAGTTTATATGGGTCAATGCAATATCCACAGATGAAAAGAATTTTACCCCAATTAGGCCACATCTGCTATTTAATCAGCCATTAGAAAATCAAAAAATGTCTGGATAATTACAGAGCAATTTTGTGATTACAATCTAATGTCTGATACCCATTTGTGAACAATGGCCTAAAAAAAAATGCACAGAGTCACAGATGCTATCCTGGACCTGCCCACAGCTGTTTGGATGCAATCTACTGAAACCTCAGAAACTCAATCCCCGAATCCATGCGTATATCCTGTATGTGACAGCATAGTTATGTGCACAATACAGTTAAATACAGTATCTCTGCATTCAATTTAGTTATAAAAATAGACTTCTGAGAAGAATTTCTTTTCAACACATTTAATGCTGTTTGTTGATCTCCTCACAGCTCTAAGATCCCTGGCTCGATCCTGAGCTTGGGTTATTGTCTGTGTAAGATTGGAAACATCTCCTAATATCCATACAAGTTTACTCTGGGTTCTCTGGTTTCCTCCCACTTCTCAAAAACATTCCAGTAGGTGTTGGTGAGTGAGTGCAGGGTTTCCTTTAATGGACTGGTGTCCCATCCAGACTCAATTCCCAACAGCGTACTCCCAGTGTTTCTGTGATATGCTCTGCAACCCTGACAGGATAAAACAATCACTGAAAGTGAGTGAATTATGGATGTATCCTCTAAAGCATCCCACAGCTACAGGAAAAAAAGCGTTAGAAGTTTAAAAAGAGAAACAAAGCCAAGATTTGTCATGTCTCTCTGGTTCCAAACCTCTTCTGAAGAAAGCAGCATATAACACCAGAAATGTCAAAAATAATTGGGGATGGGAGCGGGAACTTTATGACTACTCTGAACTTTTTTTTTTTTTTCAACAAAAGCAAACACAATTGTGAGTTACACAATATCTGCTTATAAGTTACTTTGTCTTCCAGTTCATTATGAGCAAAAGCATCAAATTCAACTTGAGTAGAGAGGAGGCATTTCTCCTTGCTGCTCTATTTTGTTTTCAGAATCACATGGACTTAAATTTAATGGAAACAAACTATAAAATCTCACTTTTAAAGCAAAGGGTACGAACTTGGGGTGGCGCCACAGATCCGGTTTAATTGTGCATATGGGTCAAACAAATAAAACCACATTTCCAATCTGAGTATAAAGTCATGACTAATATGACTGCATGATTTGTTTCATAACTCAGAAATGATGGTTCTTCGTGTGGTTCGTTTTATTGATATTAGTCCTATAAAACTATAATAACTTGGCACTTTCTTCTACTATAATATTTGAGGGGTAATGCAATAAATTGCAGTGTATTACGAATATAAAATGGAACTGAACTCTGCCTTAACATTTCTATCAACGAAGGGGAAGAATAGTTACGAGACAATGTTCCAGATACAAGGTCTCCAAATACCATCAATTCATCATCCAATGGACTGATTATACTGCTGCGTCTCAGGTTTACCTCACCGTCCAAGTGGATTTTATGTTTTTAGCGGGGATGTTTAAGAAAACAAGACAGGATGACTGTAAGAAAACGTGCTTTCATTAAGGCAACTTACCACTTGGCTACTGTACTGCACTAGCAAGAAAAACAGCCGGGGAAAATAAAGGCATGTGGAAAAAACAGCTATGCAGATTGTGGAGATTTTAATAAACGCCGGTAAAAATGTCAGTTTTAACACCATTAACTTGGCATTAGTTATTTATATACAACTTATTTTATCTTATGATTGACGTCCTGAGACCCAAATGTCTCCTCACTGTGTATCTTCATTAGGAACTGATGAATATAAACTTAATGCCTTCAAACAGGCGGAAGGTTGGCAAAAGTATCATACCACAGTTCCTCATATAAGAATCACACAAGGATATACAGTACTGATAGACCAGTCCTCATATGAGAACATTTTTCTCTGGAGGTTAAAATTAACATGACTGTTATACACTGGTTTGTATAAAATACATTTCTACAGTTTATTTCCCTTAACATGAGTTTACAATGACCCAAAGCACAGCCCCAAACTATGCAAGAACTGTTTAGAGTAGAGGTAGTCGGCTGGTGTTTCATCCGCAATGGCCTGGCCTGCACAGTTTCGACCTTATTGAGCCTTTGTAGGAACAACTCGACCGTATGGCTCTAAAAATGTTCCAGTCAAGCCAATCCAACTTGTGGGAGACGTTTCAAGAAACATTGGGTGAGATTTCCACAGATTACCTCAACAAACTGACAGCTAGCATGTCAAAGACCTGCAAGGCTGTAACTGCTACAAAGGGAGGATGCTTTAATGAAATGCTCCTTTTTACAGCTCATTTGACAAATATATTTGCATGTTTTAATGGAGAATGTTGTGAATATTAATTAATTGGGATATAACCTGGGTTTTTCACATAAAATAACACACACATGTACTGTATGTACTAACTGTATTGACCTTCAAGCTATTGAATAAGATATACAGAATAAAATTTTAATTGATGACAAATTCACAAGCAAGTGATCAAATAACAGTCTGTAACTGTCAAAATAGGTAGAACTGATGCTAGTAATCTCATTTGTTTGGAGATGGGCTCAAATCCCAACTTAAACACTGAAGGTTTGTTTTGGCTCTCTTGCTTCTATGCTCCCAGAGAAAACAAAACAAAAAAAGATGGAATGGAGAAGAATCATGGGTCTCACCTTCTCTAGAGAAATGTGAGAACGTTGGGAATAATGGCTGTTTGCCATGGATATAAGAAGGGGCTCATCCAAGCTCACACGTGTCATATGATAGAAAAAGTAACAGTGGGAAGGTCAGGAAAAAGTGTATCATGGGCAACAGGAGACAATCCACCCCCAAATCCTCCACCGTCTTGTCTCAAGAAGCTGGCAGTAACAGGATAAGTCTGTCCAGGCTCCAGGGACATGGGTTGGCTTGTCTAGGCCGGGTGGAGACAGCTTCAAGACTGGGCAATGAACCCGGGCGAGTGCTTTGGATGCAGAGAGTATACGAGGTGGACCTCTGTTATTAACACAACAAACAAGTGAGTAGAAGAAAGGCTTCAGGGCAGCTGCTGGCCAGCCAGTCTGATCAGTTAGCTAGTTTAACACGGACTGCAGCCAGGCCTACTGCTGGCCTCTCCTCCTGGGAGTTTAATGCTAATGAGGCAGTGCTAGCCTGAGGGTGCTTTGAATCTTTTGGCACATAGCTCATAGCATTAGCAGCAGCTCTGTCTTTAGTTCAGGGTTTTGTGTTTTTTTTTTTCCTGCTCCTGTTAGATGCTCTCAGTAAGTGGTAGGATGACATTCTGTCAACTCCTTCCAACCAGCCCAATCGCTTCCAGTTTTTAAAGTAGAACAAAGCAACTAAAACAAGTTTAGTTCTGACCCTTTTCTCTCCCCAAATCAGATTTGGACAAGACATGTAGACATAGATGAGATATGTCAGGAAGAGAGGGGGAGCAGTGGAAGTTGGGGATTTTACAACTCAAAAGAATTCAGAAGCTGGTCAGAGGATATGAAAAAGCTTGGAGGCAGTTATGCAGTTATGAAAGCTAAGCAAATATTTATGTCTGGAAAGGAAATGAAAACTTTTGATCTTATTATGTTTTTTTATATGGATATTTTAACCTATGTTATTTGACCATTTCGTTACTTGTGATAAGGAAGTAACATCTGTAAAACCTGACATGAATTTTTTACTGCTAGAAATGAAATGTCTGCATCTTTGTACATCATTTGAGGTAGAATTATTCCAAATTGTTGTTCCACACTTTCCAGTTTTCAGTGCCTAAAGTACTGTAAAAGGTTCTGCCTGCAGCCTCCTGGGTATTCGAATTGGTGTATCCTGTAGACAAGAAGAATTGGAAAGATTACCCTTTCTTCTGAACCTTGCAAATAACATCAAAGCAGAAATACCTTGTTTACATTTCAGTTTAATTGCAGACACTTAGAGTACTGTTTGTTCAGACCTGCAGCACGTCACCAACACCATATTGATTTACTATTTAATGACCCCAGGACTCGTGCGGCCCTGCGTCCAAACAGCTCTGGTTGCAGCAGGATCATGCGGGAATGCAGAGTGAAATTCATGCACCATTTGTATCTGTAACTGCACCGCCAGAACTCAAATGCTGCATGCACAAGCTCGCTATATGATGACAACAATCCCGAGGAGGAGATCTAGGACAGATGGGCTCGGAGAAGCTCAGGTTAACACAATGGAATTTTAAAAATCACTAGAGTTTAAATGACTAGATTTGGCCAGGGATTTGGGAATTGATCCTCTCATGATCAGCATTATCTAAACACTTTGATGGACCTTTGCCTGAGTAGAAGTAATGAACCAGGAAAGACTACACATCAGTCCTGATGCATTTTAGCATGTTAACTACTGGAGACGGTAGGGGGTTCGGGTTTGGTCAAACCACCAAGTCATATGAGGGCTCAATAAAATACCTATGGTTAAATGGGATTAGTTCAGTAATATACTTACTGACGTGACTTATGTTTTTGTATTTCATTATAATTAAATGTATTTTTATCATTAAAACACATTTCAACTTGTCGTCCAATACCCCCTCTCCGTTATTGTGAAAGTGTGCGACTGTGCCTGGAAATGAGCAAATAAAATTATATGCATTCAACATTAAAAACTGTATGCATGCCAGGAAATGCTTAATGAACTTGCCATTCACTCCACTCACAGAAAACTGGTCCAAGGACTGGACCACAAGGACATTACCAGAGACTGGGTTGCAAGAAAAGTCACGCAACTTGCATTTTGACCTAAACACAAGTCTGCAAAACATCACAAGACTTTAACCCTGAAAAAGTAGAGTATTTTAGGCTTTTTTCTTTTAAAACTATATTTTAATGAATATATACAGGCTTCAGGATTGAGTGATATAGTGTCATACATGCCTTTTTTTCAGCGCAACCTAAGTAAAGTGATTACATTTATTTATTTTATTTTAATCGGCTATATAAACATGACTGAGCAAAAATAAATAATTAACATAGGCAAAGAAATACCATTGACACATATGATCATGTATTAATGGTTGGTTCCGGTTGCTTTTATGGCTAAAAAATAAGTAATATACCCATTTTTTGAGTTCCACATTTTTTTCAACATCATCCCCATATTACAGTGAATTAAAATTTCTGCACTTGACACACAAGCTGTACGTCCATATAAGGAGGTTTTCTAACCAATTTGGCATTACTGGTAACTTTTCCAGTAAACCGGTATATCATCATCACCTTCTTATTTGACAGTCATATACTCTATACAGTAATTCTTTATACAGTCTGCCCAATACATACTGAATGAACTTAATTAATACAGCTGAATTAATGTAATTAAATAATATAACACTGAATTGATTTATCTACCCACCCATGATCTGATCTCATGATTTAATGTGTTGCAGTAATTCTTTAATTAGTGTTTGATTTCCTCTAATTGTTTCGACTTTCCCCTCTAATCATCATTCACTGGTACATTTTTCATTTTTCTTGTTTTATTTTAAGGTAGAGGAGAAACATCATTCATAAAGACCAATCTGAAAGTAAATATAATTTCTCTGTGTTTAGAAATAACTGACTTTACCCTTGTTCATTATAATCATATTGAGTATATGCATGCAAAATAGAGCATGGCCTGGAACGCACTATAACACTGGATCTGTACATGGTTCTTACAGACATATTCTGTGCGTCACTACACAACTAATGGCTAAAAGGTTGTTTGAAACTGGCCATGTTGTATTAGAGCCAATGGTGAGTGGGTTTTGATGGTACTGAAGTGGGCGAGACTGAAAATGTCGTCCCCCTGTCCATAATTATTAATGACTGGCCTGTCTGCACATGGAACTAGAGTCTTCTGCTTGGATGGTTGTGAAAAATAAAGGCCAAGCAATAAAAATAAAAAAAACCCTCTCCATCAACATAGCCTTGAAGTCATTACTCATAGAGCGTCTAGCTCACACCTGGAAGGTTCTCCTTTGATCCAGCATGTGTCACTAAATCCACTGCTGCACAGTGTGAACAACGGGGCTTTTCATAAACTAATATTAAATCATAGGGTGAATTATTAAATATTAGAACACATGTATTTTTATACAAAATAAATCACTATAATTACTCAATCACTTTAAGCAAAATTACATTTTATTTACTTGACTGGGTTAAATTGAGTATTATTTTGCCTGCATAGTTGCTTACTAGCACCATTATAACTTGAGAGCAGTATTGGCGTTTTTGCACTGATATATCTCCTTAAAATACTAGTGGGAAAACACTCGCATGAAAAATTCTGACACTGACCAATATAGGTCCTTTGTCTCAAACCGTGATCTATGACAGGCTACATAACAGCCTTCCAGACGATACAACAACCGTAAGCCTGTCCATGAAGAATTGAAAACATCTGTGGCCTTCAGAGGCATGTCTTTTTCTTACTGTGTCCTTGCTGCCTGACCTGATGTTGTGACAGTCACAGCGAGAAGAAACTGATCTGAAGCCAAACCGATCTATGTTTCCAGCAAAACAGACAGGCCTTGATTATTTCTTCATTTTAACAAGCCAATATAACTCCTGTCATCTGGCCAACTCAGGAGAGAGTGCCAGTAGGATGTCTAAGGACTTGGCCGCCTTCAGTTCTCCTGTCAATCTGGGTGCTTTCTTAATACCTCTCCTTACAAGGGTTAGGCAAATAAGCCTGGACTAGCGTTCCAGTGGCTGGAACAAAAGAGCCAGCAGGAGAAAAAGAGCCAGAGCAAGAGGAAGAGAGGGGGAAAAAGAGAAAAAGAACAAAGCATAAAAGAGACTGTAAGGGAAAAAAATGAAGGGTGTCTACAGTTTATGCAATAAAAGTCTGTTCTATAAAGGCCCAACATATCTGCAAAAGCAGGGTGTCTTCTTGAGAAATCAGATTTTGATGGATCCAGTTTATTAAAGAATAACATTATTTCTGCTATCCTGATATGCACGGGCCTGCTGAGTATTATTCCTCCCCAAAACCACAACGATTTTCAAAAGCAAAGGGAAGCATGGATCAGCTGTCATGTAAAGGAATAGTCCATAAAGTAAGCTGTGTAGATGATTTCTAGAGGACATGCTGTGAAAACAAAGGCTAATCAAAATATTTGCTCATATAATAACAAGAGAATGGATTTAATATCCCTTGTTCCAAAAAACTGTATATAGGATTCCAAGATATAATATTAAAGAGCATATATATTACATTACATTAATACATTACGTTGAATGCCAAAGTATTTTAAAATATATTTCAGAAATTAATTTTGGAGTCTGACTTGGCCAGCAATGTTCTGAGAAAATGTTAAGCTAAGCTAAGCTTGCCACAATAAACTGTTACAGATTTATGTTAGCAACACGCTAAGTCAGCTAAACAAACAAAAGATAAGATGCCCGTTTGCTCCCTTTTTATCCTGGTAACAAAGTTTATATTTTCTACTAAGATATAGTTATAAACTTAACTCATACCAGCTCTTCATGTCCATAATCTTAATGCTAGCTAGCTAACCAAACCTACTACACTATAACCTATTACATGCTACAGGGTTGCTACAGGTTTTAGCTTTAACACTGTGGGTGTAAACTTCAGTCGAGATAATATCTCTCATTGATGAGGTATCTTTCCTGTGTTTTGTCTAATTTTCAATGTTTTTAGCTGTATTTGATCCAGCATTACAATTCTCCCCACTGATTCCTATCCTCACTGTGTTATATCAGACAAAATGGAGGACATACATATAGTAACAGGCAGCTCAGAGTCTTTCTGTAAAATAGCTGAACAACTCTGAAAAATAAATAAATAAATAAATAAATAATAGATAGAGCACATGAAGGTAAAAAGCTTGACTATTTCATTACACATGCTCGTGATTTCTTGAAACAAATACAGCTGACTAAAAGAACAACAGAGTGATGGCAGCCTGGATTTGGTTAGAGGTTAAACTAAAACCACTAAACAAGGGGTCACAAACGTGTACATGTGTTTAAGGGCACATGCGGCTTCTGCATCTGTGTTTGATGGGTTTGTTTATGTGATGTATCTAGGCAATTTCACATATTCTGTCAGTATGTGACAATCACAATTTTGTAAGATTTAATAAGGTAATAATTATGTGAGATTAGACCTGGCAAGCCCAAGAGAGAGGATTTAGAGCACTACACTAAACATAGACGTTAACGAGACACTGGTGAAGAGCAGGTTCACAGTTTGTTGGATTGGAAGGTTCACTTGAACACAACCAATTTCAGAGCGACACATTTCAGCCGTTTAAAGTCTGTTCAGTGTGAGGTCATGGCTCTGGTGATGCAGTTCAGTGGTTAAAGAAGTCCAGAGGGACAGAAATCTTGGAGGTGTTAATTTTGTGATGATTATGTAACCGTTCCAGGTTGTCTGTGGTATCTCTGGCTCTGCCTGCTTCCAACTGTTAGGGAAAAAACTATACCTACCTCTGTTATTAAAAAAAAAAAAAAAGAAATGTTTCACATACCGGTCTACCCAGTACAATACCATACCATTTCTCCTGTCTGTGCCATTACATCCACAAGTCCAATGACAGACACAGTGACATGAGGCACTATATATGACTATATGATACATTTCAGTGCATCATTGTATGTGCTTATACTCTGTACAAGAATTTAATTGCTTGCTTTGGTAAACGGCTTGAATGAATCTATTTTAAACCCAGCTTGTTAAAAGGTATTACAGCTTACCTCCCCCTATGTCCTGAGGTACAGTGGTTTCTTTAAAAAGTAGCACAGCTTATTTTTGTGACATCCTTATCTGTTGGACTGCTAACCAGTAGGTCCCGACCAGATCTGAGCCCCGATTCAGCTGGGTCGTCACTCTTGGACCCTTGATCAAGGGCCTTCACCCTCAAGTGCTCAGATACAACTGGGCGTCGAGCTGGCAACCCGACACTGTAAATAACTACACACCGTCACTCAATGTGCCAGGCGGCATGTAGACAGAACCATCTATCCATCCTTATCTGTATTATATGTTTAATATATCTGTAGCATATCATTGACTGTACATTATCAAAAATGGTAGTCCAAACCACATCATCAGACATACAAGTATATTATGGGTACTAGGGTCCAACTTTTAGTCACATTTAGTGCAATGAGAGGGTTTAATAAGCACCCTAGATATTCACCACTATCTGCATCTGATATGAACAAAACTCATAAAAGTAGTGTACTATACTGTGGGTAAGGTGCAGGTTTAGACACCCCACATTTCTCTTATATATATATATATATATATATATATATATATATATATATATACACAGGGTAGCAGAGGGCCTGGAGCCCAGAAGACGTAGGGCCAATCCATTGCAGGGCACACTCATTCACACACTACAGGCAATTTGGGAATGCCAATTACCCTAATCGGCATGTCTTTGGACTGGGGGAGGAAATCGGAGCACCTGAAGTAAACCCACCAATCACGGGGAGAACATGCAAACTCCACGCACAGAGACACCGAGGCAAGAATCAAACCCTCGACCCTGCAGGTGCAAGGTGACAGTGCTATCTACTAAGCCACTGTGCCGCCGTACTGTCAAAACTCAACTTCTCCAATACACCCAGATAGAACTGAGACATAAATAATAATAATAATAATAATAAACGTTTTCTTAATAAAAAAGGAAGTCGAAGACACCATATAACCATTCCTTTTACTTTACTTCATTTCCTGTCACAACTAAGTCATGAAGCATCCCAGATTGCTGAGATAAAATATTTTCCTCATGCAGCACTGCTCTAGCGCATACTGCTAACCCATAACACATTGTGCCTTCTTTTTTTTCCCTTGCCTCAATCAATACAGCAGACCTGCATAATTCTGTTTCACATTGTTAGGTAACAGATGGATAGGTAACAGAAAGAGGCCTCTAGGAAAGGGGTATGTTTCTGTAATACAGCCCACTGAGGGTGAGGGGATCTGGGCTTGATTAGCTATTTTATTCCCTTTCACCACCACCACCTCTATGAAAGTCTGGAAGCATCCATTTACATCTGCGTAATTGGGGACACATGCTGGTCTGGATTTTCCCAATCACCTCATCCTCAAGCCAGCTCTAACCCACTGCAGAGTGTCCTGTCGGGGCCCCGGAGAAGATCCAGTGCTACTCCATGGAAGTAGGAAACACAGGCATGAAGATTTTGGCTTAAATTAACTGTAAAACATTATCTGATAATATGGGAGATTTTTTTATAGTAATATTCAACTCTTGAGATGCTATCAAATGCCTTTATTTGAATTTAAAACAATCGTCTGTTTCCAAAAGCTAAACCTTAGAACCATGGACAGAAACTGGAAAGAAATTTTGTGAGATGAGCCATTTTCAACATGAACAATAAAGTCAGATTTAAAATGGGTGCTGGCATTTTAGAAAGTCTGAGAAGAACATTTATTTATATCTGACTCCACCAAGCCTTATTGTCTCGTTATTGCTTTTGCTGGTTTAACAAATTTCCTTGGCAAGTTAAAATATATTTCTAATACCAGCACTGTATTTGCCTGTCTATGCTACTATGAGTTTTGCTTGCTGTTTTGGATTTGTCTGTTTCAAACGTAACTACATCTGTCCGAGCCCCTGTTTCATGACACTCAAGCAACTTATGAAATTTCTATATAACAAAACCATTTGACAAAATAAGATTTTGGAACAAAAGCGGCAAAAAACTTTGTAAATGACTAAAGTCTACCTTTTAAACTACCTTTTTTTTTTTTTTACTTTTCATAAGTTACTGAATGAAATTAATTTAATCTAACAAACATTTCATCTCATCTGTGAACATTACTATTGTGAACTCTAAATCCCATGATTCTCTGCTGGTTGCCACAATACAATATTTGCAATCATCATCATCATCATCATCATCATCATCATCAACACACTTGAACACAATCACAGCCATTTAAACAACCGGGACTGTCTCTAGCATTTGCAAATGAAGTTACTGTGATTTCTTTTCTATGATGTTCATATATTATTTTCCTTGTTTCCTAGTTTGGGCTCTATGTACTGGTTTGTCTGTCCCAGTCTTAATAAATGCTAAAATCCTTCATGAAAACTCAATTTCATTATATAGTAATTTATTAGTATTGATCATCGCCAATATAAAATTAATTCCACAGTCAGCGAAAACATTCCATCATATATCAAAAATGTTTACCCTATTTTTAAAATACTTTTATTGTTTTATAATTAATTAATATTAGGCATTGCTAGAATTTACCTGTAAAGCTGTCAGCTGATGTCATTTAACCATAAATTGCTGTTTCTTCCTATCACATACTGTAATATTTTTGTGCATGGTTCTCTAAGCACTCGAGTTGGCCTTACTGTACATAATTGATGAAAAATTTAAAAGAGAAAGTAACAGAAAGCAGTAAATCTACCTGCAAATAAATCCTCTTGCTTTATACCCGTCTGCGCTGTACCATTCGCCATTCTGTTGGAAAGGCTACTTGTACAATATTTCATAATCAAGAGCTGCTTGTCATCACAGAACATAACATCGCATGACGGGAACTAACAGTCGGCACAAACGGTACCTCAAGGTACCTGCTGGTAGTTTTTACTCAGTGGCGCTTCACTTTTTTTTGTAGGATAAAGTGAACCAAAGTGCACTTTTAACAGTATGATGAGCTTCAAGTTTAACCGGTTCAGGTCCCTTACGGCTGCTGAGAGAGTTAAGTGTCTCTCTGGCTCTCTAAACGTTCCTGCGGGCTGTGTGCGCACCAGCGCGTTTGATTCTGCACATCTGGAAAAGTTGCTTGATGGCTTAAGCCTCTTCACATACAGTCTCTGAAAAGAGCAGTGACTGCTGACAGGCTACAGACAACCTCCACTCCTTGGAGTTCTTGTCCTATTCATCTCTCTTAGTCATCTCTACAGCCGTCATCTCTCCTGTCCCTGAGGCACAGGCCGCTTTATCAAACCTCACGAGTCCGGTAACAAATGGTTTGTGCGTACAATATATTCGTGGGAGGAGGAAAGCAAGTGTGTGCACAAAGGAGTAATGCGTAATGAAAACAAGTGATGGATAAAATGATAAAATACATAGGGTGGAGAAGATTTTTCACAGACAGGAATATAATTCAGTAACATACAGAAAGGTCCAGAGACACAGAGAGAGAGTGTGAAGGAGCAAAAAGTCACAACAGCTAAAATACGCGCGGCATAACAGTATGTATTCTGCAGTCGTGCTGTGATTTGAATGACTGTAACAGTGGATTGTATCTGTAGTCAGATCCAAAATATCGTAAATTGGTACTGTGGAATGTCTCGCTGTCAGCTGGTCTTTTGCCTCAAGCAAACAGTCACTGCTGAAGCAATCATTATCCTGAGACCTCCATGATTCATGCTACATTTTTTTGTGCCTCATTTTCCCTTTGTTTCTTGTCTTTTCCAGAACATCAATGCTTTGTAAATGCAAGCGGGCAGAACACCCAATAACGCAAAAACTTTAATTAGTTTAGTTTAATGTTTCTGTAAAATATAATTGCTGGTGGGGTGTGTTGTTATAGGAAAACAAATATCACTGTGGGGTGAAATGTTTGCACTCTTTTACACAACACATTCCAAAGTGTTTTATTCCTTTTATATGACAGCAATTTGCCAATATATTGAATTATGCAAAAATATTATGGAACCTATGCAAGACAAGTTAATTCATATTATTACATATCCTATAGCAGCTATAACCATTTCTTCACCAATTGCTCTTTCACTTTTCTGCAGTTAATAAGGGGGGGGGGGGGAGCATGGCATTTTACTCAGAAAGTGGACTGACACTAAATACACCTTTTAAATCAGTTAATTATTAGTTTTAAATAGATACAAGATAAACATAAAAATGCATGTACTAAGGCAGAGCAGTCTTACCAATTTAATTAAAAGCTGTAGGAATTTCAGCAGTACAGCCTTTCCACAGGGCACACGAGAGACTAAAACAAAGTCATCTCTGCAAGCTACAGTTCATTCCAAACACGGTTTTAGTGCCATCAGTGATCCATCACCACTCAAACCCCTAAAGCACACGCACTGACACCCTCTTCCCCTGTGAGAGAGCCAGGTCAACGCAGGCAAGGACGTCTAGTGACACACACCCCACAACCTTGATGGTTCCTGTAAGAAGGGGGTGAGGGGTGGGGGTGGTACAGGGAGCAGCCAGACACACTGATGTCTTTCCCAGCTTGTGCTGAGACGATTTCTGACTTCGCTACTTCACTGTGATCCCCTATACCATAAGTGGAATAAAAGGTAGCCTGCTCCTTTATTTAAAAGTTACTGCAGTGAATTTAAAAGCACAAAATTCATGATTGTTTGCCAACGGACTACAAAAAAGATCAGGGTTTAACATCTGCAATATCAGCCAAATAAACTTTTTCCTGTGAAAGTTAGAGTTCATGACCATATTTAGTAACATAAAGCACCACACTATCTAACAACAGCTAGGTCTTGTAAGACTACGATTCAAACGCAAGCCAAAACACATGTTTCATTCAAACACATTTTAAAGAATGAAGTAAAAGCAAAAAAAAAAAAAAAAAAGCTCTAGACTGCAGACTGGTCAGGATCAGTGCCTGCAGTGTTAGAGTCAGATTAGTCTTGTGTAAAACAGCATCCAATTAAAACAACTTGCATATTATGTACGAGTGTACTTACGTCGATGATGAATTACCTAAAGTGCAACTTAGTACAGCGCTTCCGCTAATTCAATGTGGTAAATACAGGATTAATAATTAATAGGTTCAAATGCTAAACTGTAGTCACATAATGTTCACAGGCATGCCGATTTAAGAACTGCCAGGAAAAGATTTCCGAGCTTTGAGTCATGACTGACTACAACCATTTGCTAGCAAGCTGACATTTTCCATCCTTATAATCAAAGCTATTTAAGTTTAAGTGGCCAATACTATATCAATATTTCAAGTTTTAAGGTTTTAATTTTAAGAAGTGATTGGCTAACCTTGAAAATATACAACATATGGACAAAGGTATTTGGCGAAACCTGCAATGACACTGTATCCAAATACATTTACTTCAATATGGAGTTGGTCCCCCTTTTATAGTTTCCACTCTTCTTGGAAGTCTGTCCACAAGATTTTGGAGTGTTTCTGTGGGAATTTGTGCCCATTCTTTCTGTAGAGCATTTATGAGGTCAGGCACTGATGTTGGACGAGAAGGTCTGGCTCGCAATCTCCGTTCCAGTTCATCACATAGGTGCTCGATGGGGTTGAGGTCAGGGCTCTGTGTTAGGGCCAGTCAAGTTCTTCCACACCAAACTCATCAAACCATATCTTTATAGTCCTTGCTTTGTGAACAATCCTGTTGGAATAGAAAAGGGCCTTCCCCAAACTGTTGTCACGAAGTTGAAAGCATTGCATAGTCCAATATGTCTTGGTATGCTGAAGAATTAAGTTTGCCCTCCATTGGGGATAAGAGGCCTTATTGAAACACCCGAATTCAATAATTAATAGGTTTGGCCAAATACTTTTGTCCATATAGTGTATATCAAGTGTTAACTACGATCACAAAGAGAAAAAATTCTCTGAGCCAGCATTTTCTATTTATAATATTAAGGCAATCAGCTACGTAGTTTAGACATGACAAATAAGCAACACACATGCTCTAGATCATTACAGCAAAGACATGGTTGTGCAACAGAACTGTCCAGAGCTTCAAGTTCTTGAAGTGTCTGCAAGTTTACAAAGCTGTTTAACCACACATTTTATTTTGTCACCAATTAAGTCCATTAACACATTAATCGTAGGAACATATTGAGGCAGATATTAAGGGCAACTGAACCTATAAAAACAACAAAACACTGAAAAAATAAGAATTGTAACTTGGAATTGGAATTTGCCCTGGGTATAATTCTCTAGTTTGGGAATGGGTGGGGTTAGACTGCAGCCAGCCACTACTACAGAGTCTACGAGTCATTTTGGCTTTACTTTTGACTTTCTGTAAACTTGCCCACTAATATATACAGTGATCGGTTTAACAGCTAAAAAAAATCATTCTGATTATTTTCAAATAATCATCTAATGATTTCCACTTTACTTTTTCACTGAACACATGAAGCTCTTCAGTAATGGTGCGGTCCTGCAGTTCCTCATACTTTATATGGTAACAGGATATATTCTGATACTCTGCCAGAAAACTTAGTTCTTAGTGAACCTCTACATCATCGCTTTCGCTTCATATGATGTCGCCATAAACCTTACAGGGCCTGCCAAAATCCTGAAATCACACAAACCCATCTGCACATATTGGACTTCATGGAAGAAGACAAGGGACATACATTTAAATGCTGGCTGTGATCATGCTTTTATGACATAGAATGTTATAGGGAATATGTTAGAGTTCACATAGAGTTCCTAAGTTCACTTAAATATCCATGAATATAAATGCACTACATAGTCCTCCCTGGGCTAATGGCAAGCAAAGCTTTCAAAAGAGATGTATGATAAAATGATATATATAAAATGCCTAGGCTTAAGATAAGCCCAGTGATCATTAATGTCAATAATAAAAAGAGACTGCATTGTTTTAGGGGTAAAAAAATTGATTAAAGTATGAGATCCTTTCAAAATCAAATAAAGAAGTATTAAATTTTCATGGTGCACAGCAGAAAAAACAAACAGCCTGCAGGACAAAAGACAATTAAAGAGGTTATTTAAACAATTAAAGGTCCCAGAAGGAACCCTAACATTACATGCGTATATCAACGTTGTGATGACGATCAGTGTCGGGACAATGTTGGTTTTGAAAGTTAATAACTTAGTATGGTGCTAAAATAAAGCTGAATGAATGAGCCAAATACGAAACGCAACCTCAAAACAACAATATTTTAACCTTTATTTTGCGCATTTATGCCGATTAACATCGATGTCAAACCACATTCACGGTCTGTTAAATTTCTAACAGTGCTGAGAATTCCGATCAGAGATCGGAATGTTGGTAATGTTACCTCTCTTTATCATTTATTTTTGGAACAATTACCATGAGGTGCATCTTGGCTCCCAACTTACAGTTCTGTACCAGAGTGCAGTGTTTGCACAACGTTCAAAATCCATCATGTCCACTTTCACAGAACAGATCTCAGACACTAAGCAGATTTTTTTTTCTCTCTCTTTTTTTCATTTTGGCTGGCAATTTAATATTTCTGTAAATTGCATAATTTTTTTATACTTATGTAAATTTTGATTCTTTATAGAGAAGAGAAGAAACACACATCTTTGTCATGCAGCACCTAGAGCGGTGCAAGGTAACGAAAAACATTCCTCTGTCACAAAATACCACAAAATAATTGTGACTATAATTGTATGGCATGCTTTTTTCCCCCCAACAATACAGACAGACACGTGTGTCTCCGTCCGTCTCAGTATCACACACTGATCATCAAATTCACCTTAACCACAGAAGCAAAAGCAAAAAAGAAAAACAGCAAATGGCCAGTTGCAACATGGCTGAATGGACTCTTATATTTCTGCAGATACCAGCAAGGCATCTGTGGTGAAAGAGAAGCGCAAGGGATGGAGGAAGGGCAAGGATGGGGCCCTTTCTCTGTCTATCTCCAGGGGTCTCTATGATCAGAGAGATCTGAGGGCTGAGCTTGCTGTAAAACTCTCGGAATCCCAAGAAGGTAGAGAGAGAGAGAGAGAGAGAGAGAGAGTGAAAACAAGGCCTTTGTTTCTTTTTACTTCTCCTATCCTCTAATCAGTCACATATGAGAGAAAGAAGAAAGAGAGCGAGAGAGAATAGCAAAAATGTGTGATGTTTGTATGTACATGATTTAATCCAAATGGCAAAAAAAAAAACCTAGAAAACAATTAATTATGACCATGCTGTGACTAGATTTTAATAAACTTGTGTGCCAAATGAGAATACGACAAGAGAATTGAAATGCTGAATGGCAGCAGGACATTGTTTTGGGATTTTCTCTTTCAAAGCTATTTTCGGTTGGAGTAATTAGACGGTTCTGCCTGATTCAAACCAGCCCCCAGGAACTTACAGTACGGAGAAAAAATTAGATTAAATAACAGAGCAGCAGCACTTAATAGCAAATAAGCTCTTAAATATAGTGTGTAGGCTAGTACAGAAACCGTGGTTCATTCTGATATAAAACAGAATAATCAAAATCCATAATCCATGAGCACCCCCCCCGCCCCTTAATTTCAATTCAAGTACACCCACGAGAATGTACGCGCTAGCCCTTCTGAAGCACCGCTCTGAGTCATGCAGCAGTTGGGATTTCTGGTTCAACACCATGACCAAAATGGTCATAATTTAGAACCATGTCAGAAATGATTTACAGGACCACAGATAAAATCTGAATTCATCAGGACAAAGTTTTCCCTTTCCATAATATTGTTGAAAATAGAGAGAAACATAGTACTGCATGCTTGGATCAGTACCTGAAGTGGACATGCAGCAGCTTTCCTATCATTTGCTACATGCTAAATATGTACACGCTACAGTGTTAATGCAGTACTTCCTTGTGATCACTTTAAATAACTATGTTGACTACAAATGCACAGTAAATGATACATACTGTACACTGTCTGCTTGGGATGTGTGTGGTGACTGAGGATTGTTCCACTTGATGATCATGGACTCGTCTGTTGCGGGCAGTTTTTCTGTGAATGCAGTCGCTCGATAATTTAGGACTGAAATTCCCACAAACGGTTTTGTACCCGAGTCTCCATCATTGAAAGTGGACTTTATATGTATAACTTAAATGCTTTTCCCGTTACAGTGGAACCTTGAATTGCGAGTAACTTGGTCTGCGAGCGTTTTTTTGCCAGTAGCAAGCATATGCTTTGTCTGCTGAGTGATATGTGATCATAACTGAACTCTCTCGAGCTGTGGGATTATGGGTAATCGTCTCCCATGCTCAGTTTGTGTGCGTGCATCACTCGTATAGTCAAAATCCGTGCGTGCATGTACTGTGTGAGTTTGTGTATGTGTGAGAGAAAGTCGTCCTACACAGTAGCCCCCTCCCTCCCTCTGATCGTACTTGACTAACTCTCGTCTGTCGTGATTCTTTTCAAAGGTATAAGTGCAGGATTATTTGTTTTATTTTTACTTTTTTATAATTTTATTATTTATTTAATTATTTTAAATTAATTTTAAAAATTATATTTTAAATAAATATTTTAACAAAATTTTAGTTTATTTATTATTTTTACATTTTGTATTCGTTATTTTTATATGATATTCTTAGGTTCGCTTTGACATACGAGTGATATATAAGCACTCCCCTGGGAGCAAATTACGCTTACAATCCAAGGTTTAACTGTATATTAAACCTTCAGCTTTACAGCACATAGGTATATGAAGAATTGGTTTATGGTCATACTATTTGATATCAAATATCACCTGTACAGTCTGATTCCTCGCAAGGTTTCTTCCTATTGTTATCTCAGGTAGTTTTTCCTTAACACCATCACCCTTGGCTTGATCAACATGGACAAACTGATAATTACAGCTTATACTTCTTCCTTACATTTTTCAAATTTATTTCTATCATTTTGAAATTACGATCATTATTAAAATGTGATATACAACGCACATATTCAAAGTAAATGTATCTTGATCTTGGTTAAACATTGTGCTGCTCCAGGGACCACACTAAGCTCGGGTTAATACCTGTGCAGACTTTTGCATGTTCTCCACATACACGAGTATTAACTGGGTTCTCTGGTTTCCTCCCAACTGCCTAAACCATACTGATACGTGGACTGGCTTTTCTATATCGTGCCTGTGTGTGAATAAGTGTGTGGTGGCCTGTAAGGGATTAATGTCCCATCCGGAGTGTATTCATGTCTCCCACCCACGATAAAGTGTTTGCTCAAGAGGAATGTATGAGCTAATTAATGTTTCATTTTATTTTAATCTACTTCCTCAATTAAAATTCTCAGTTAAGCCCTTTAAGAGCACGACATTTTAAGGGATGGTTTACACTTTACTTTTTTTAAAATCCCTCTTAATTCGATTTTAATGAAAGAAAATGAACATTTGTTCAAGATTAAAGGTTATTTCCTTTTCATTAAGGAAGATAAATGTCTGAGGCATGTGGACATGAGAGTGGAACTGCAGGCCACCCAATTTAACACAAACAAGGCAAGCCGATAGAGACAGAGAGAGACAGAGAGAGAGAGGGAGGAAGAGAATTCAATGTGTGTGTGTCGCTGTGCTGATGAGAGACGATGAGCAGCTCCACAAAGGTTCATCAGCAGATTTTCTCTTAAAAGCCCACACGCAGAAGCACCATAGACACTGTGTCTTTGCCAGGAACATCTGAACACCACATTTTCACAGGATGGCTGACCTGCCGCGAACGTCGTGGATGCCAAATGAGATGCTAAGACCTTAACTCAATTTAACATGGCTCACTGGGAGAGTTTATTTTGTCTTCTGGCTTGTGTGGTGAAAGGTTGCAGAATCAGCAAGCGCCGATTTTTGACAAGTTAACATGGTTGCCAACAATCAGGCACGCACCCCATGCTGCAGTGAGACTGAAGGGGATGGGTTACGGAATGGAACATTTACAGGGAATTGTTGAAGGGAAGCAGAGCATGCAAAACTCTATCCAAGTATCAAAGTGACACAAAGAAAAAGCAAATTCTTGCACTCAGTCGAACACTTCTGTGGAGCGTTGTTAAATGCATCAAATATTACAGCTCTAGCGCCAATCTTCCATTCACTGCCAAACCACATGCAAAATGCCAGCGAGTAGGTGGGGAAAAAAAGAAAGACAGAGTTGAAGTTACACAGACTTACTATTACTATTTCTAAGTGATACATAATGCATAAAATCGAATAGAAAATTGATCCCTGTACCATTTGTGCGACTTATTACTTGGTAGGAGGGTTAAACACAGCGGTAACCTGGCTTTAGATTTCATGGTCAGGTTAGTTGTGTTTTTCCATACATTTAACCAGAGTTGTAAAACTAAGTTTTACAAATTATTTCTCAATGCTGCAATTACAGTCAGTGTTGGGGGACATTACTTTTTAAAGTAACTAATTACATTACAAAATTACTGCCTTCAAAAAGTAATCCGTTACATTACAGCATTACTTTCTGATAAAAGTAACTAGTTTGAGTACTTGTCCATTGCAGAAAATGAAAATTCCTTTGTGCCTCCTCATTCATGTTGTTTTAGTCAAGACCTTTATGATTATTCTATCAACATCACTTATGGACGTTTGGCCCATAATCTGTTAACTACTAATACCCCTATCTCACTTATGTGGTTTCGCACGGTGACCGTAAGTACGGTTCATCATGATTCACCGCGGGTTTTGGCGCTGTGATTAGGTTTCCATCTTTCATTTATTGACATATTGAGCAAGAATAAATAAACTAATCAGATTCAAATATTATTTGGACTTTAGATCTAACAACAAGTGGGCATCAGCTCGAAAAAATAGTTGCTAATGACATGGTGACATTCTGTCGTAGGTTCAAATTAATTTCGTTGCATTCCGTATTAATGCATTAATAAAAGTGGCTCAACAGTGACTTCATTAGGTACACCTTGCTAGTACTGTGTACCCTATTGCCTCCAGATTAATGCTGCATTAATCTTTCAAAGGTGCTGGAAACATTCTTTAAAGATTTTGGGCCATACTGACATGACAGAAATGACTGACAGTTTCTGCAGAATTGTTCGCTGCACATACGCGATTCAAAAATCTCTCATTCGACCTCACCCCAAAGGTGCTCTATTAGATTGAGATCTGGTGTCTGTGGAGGCCATTTAAGTGAAGTAAACTCAATTTCATAAACATTCAATTATTTGTCTCATGTACCTTAAAGCACAGTGAAACAATTTCTTGGCATATCCCACTTAGGAAGCTGGGGTCAGAGTGCAGGGTCAGCCAGGGTTAAGAGCCTTGCTCAAGGGCTCAACAGTGGTGCTGGGGTTCAAATCCCTGACCTTCCGGTCAGTAACTCAGAGCCTTAATCGTTTGAGCCGCCACTGCCTGGTTTCATCTTCAAGAAACCAGTTTGAGATGATTTAAACTTTGCAACATGGCACGTTATCCTGTGGTAGGTCTACAGAATCAGATTTTTTTTTCAAAAGGAGAGAAAAATAAATCATATTGCGATTACTTTATGTATACACATTGAGATTATTCTGTGATACAGTACGTAACTTAAATGTATGAATTTGTATTCAAATATATTAATCTAGGCTAGCAGCAAATATTGGCAAAAACGATCCCATGAAGAGGATGTTTGCCAATATTTATTTATCACCTCAAAAGTATTTAAAAATACTTAAACAATCGAAAAACTTTACACAAATTCCCAACTAGGCATATATTACCTGTACAAATAAATGTGATGCCTTTAGCGATTAAATAATTGCATGGTCCATTATTGATTATCTACTACCATTTCGACTTTCATGTAATTAATTGTGCAGCACTGACCTGTGGCTATAAAAGGATGGAAATGGTCAGCAACAATACTCAGATATGCACAACCATCCTAGTACTAGCAATGAAGTACATAACAAAGTGGCCAGTGAGTATATGTTTACATTGTGAAAACTACCAAATTAAACCACTAACCCAATAAACTCACCAATGTTCCAACTAGGCCTACATTTTGGTTGTCCAGAAACCTAATGAAACACTTTCCAGTTTAGCACCCACAGTGGATCTAGACACTATTTAAATAAATAACTTTATTGGTCATCTATTTCAGTTATTGCTGATTCTGTAGATGAGTGAATAAACATAATTGATGTTATATTTGTTAGTCTATTGGAGTCAGCTTGCTCAGTTGACCACCTGATTAAGTTTAATTTAAAAATTATGTCTAGTCCTGACACAAGGTCAGCTCACGATACGTGCATACAGTGGTGTTATATCTCCTGACAGGGTCATAGGGCAACACAAGACAATCTACTGTATACATCAACTAAAGCCACATGTCAGGCCGAAACCAAAGGACGGGGCGATATAATAGAAAAACATTAGCGAGTGATTATAACAAAAAAGCTTCCAGTGCTCTCAGAATCTATCAACATGTCAGTTCTGCAACCCAAGAACTTAGTAAACTGATGAATGGACCCCTAGGGTCATATTGAGAGCTGGTGAATTACAGTTTTCAACAGTAGGAAAAAATATGGTGTGGATGTACAAATGAGAATACATACTGTAGCAAAGACTCAGCCAAATATATAGACACTGACTGTCATAAATAATTATAGTTGTGATCATGTAAATTTGCCATCGCTGCAGATTAGTTGGCGAATATTAACTGGTATGAAGTCTGACAATTAATTATTTATGTCATGCCTCAAATTGTTGGTTCATAGAAGTTCTACTTTCAGTAAAATATGAACAATATGGCATGAGAGGGGGTACTGTACTGCTGGAATAAGCATGGCTGTAATGCAGTTGTAGGCGCGAGGGTATAAGCCCAAGTGCAGAATCAGATTCAGCTCACCAATCAGATTGTAATAAACTGGTCAGCTATAACATTAAAGGCTCTGACAAGGTGAAATGAATAACATTGATTATTGACACCGGATATATTCAGCAGCTTGTCAGTTGTCAAGTAGATGTTCTAGAAGCAGGAAAAATGGGCAAGCATAAGGATCTGGGAGATTCTAACAAGGGAAACGTTTTGATGGCTAAAAACGATGGAGTTAGAACATCTCCAAATGGGCAGGTCTTCCTTGTTATGCAGTGGTTGGTAGGAAGGATTTTATTGTTAGGGCTGACTGGTGTAAACTCAGCTCTTGGAAAAAGTATTGGCTCAGAGTAAGACTGGAAAAACATTGTCCCTCCAAGGCTTTGTACAAATATGAGTACAGGTTCTTACAATTACTTAAATAAAATGTCACATTCCTATATTTTATATTGCCAGAAACGGGCATTTCCAAAAACCTTATGAGCATGTTTACATAGACAAACCATCATTTTCAGCATGAAATGATGCAGCTGCAACAAGTTTTCAGCCTGTAGCACACGACGACTGTTTAAAAGGGACATCTCCCTATTTTTTTTGCAAACTAGCCAACCAGTGCTAACTAAGGTCTGAATGCAGATGTGCATAATAATGCTAAATATAGCTTAAAAAGGGAAAAAAAAAAAAAAACGGTTTCGGAAATTAAAACCCAAAAGAGCTCATTTTCAAGTGTTGGCATTAGCAGTGAACTACCAGCTCCGGGCTCCGGATCCAGACCTTTAACTTGTAATGGCTGAGAAAGGACATCGTCACCTCGCTCACATTCTCAGGTCCCTCCACAGGATATAAAGGCTGGCTGAGGTTAGAAGCTCCTAAAATTTTACAAGCTGACGATATCCCCCATGCTTCCAGTGTACTGCCACACAGGAAGGCCTAGGGCACCAGAAACACTAACTCTGACTCACGTTTGGCCTTACACTGTGTCTTGGTTAAATGTGAGGAAGAATTTGCTCGGTGGTGTTTGATGAGCATCGATTTTAACATGAAAAACAAAAGGTACAGTCTTATACAAAACATTTAAGATAGTAACCAGAATATAGCTACTCACTCACTCATCATCTATAACGCTTTATTCTGTATACAGGGTCACATGGAGTCTGGAGCCTATCCCAGGACACAAGGCAGGGTACACACATACACATACACACACTCATGCTCATTCACAAACTACGGGCAATTAGGGGATGCCAATTTGCCTAATCTGCATGTTTTTGGCCTGAGGGAGGAACCTGGATCAAACGCACCAATCATGGGGAGAAGATGCAAACTCCATGCACACAGACTCGACACAGGAATCGAACCTGCAACCTGGAGGTGCAAGGCGACCGCGCTAACCACTAAGCCAGCTACCACTAAGCCAAATAAAACTATTCAACTGTAAAAGCATGGTTTGCTGATCTCTAAAAAAACAACACACACAAGTATGTGGATACTTGCACGCTATCACATTTATCATAGTGAGAACTATCAGACGTTTGCAGTTACATGTGTGAAATATGATACTGTCTGATATACCCAGTGGAATGTTTGATTCTTGCAAATGCGAATCCTAACCCTTCTGCCTTAACAGTATTGTTTCTCTTCAAGGCCCTTTTAAAATCATACAGTATGTGATGTAACAAATCTCAAGAAAATCGAGCTTGGTTGGAAGTACTGATATTCACTAAGTGCTCAATCAGACTTATAAAAACACATGCATAACTTAAAAATTTTTTTTTTAAACAAGATTTCATTTCTTAAACTGAACTTCATTTAAGAAGTTTCTAATTAAACGATGTACAGTAAATTGTGCATGATCAAATGACCGCATTAGTGTAAAACAATTATGTTATGAAATCTCGGGAGGTTCAAGGTTGATAAAAGCCAGTGACCTGGACCAGATCCTCAGCTCAGTTCAGTTTCAATCAGGGCTTTAAAAAAAAAAAAAATCGAAACATGTTGGATGTACAATTCGGAAAAACAAACTGTGATAACGTAACACAATTAAACCACATGGAACCAAAGTATGTTGTATGGAAGCACAAATAAATTAAGCAAATAGTTCAATGAGCTTTTTTAAGTATCACAAGAGCAAAGAAAATAAACGCTTTTCTTAGAATAATTTTTTCGTACTAGCTGACCTGGTATAAACTCATTAATCTTTTACATTTAGTCTCGGCAGGACCGGTATACGGGTAGCTTCACAGACATTTAACGACTCATGCATCAATTTCAAAAAGACAACTTGAGTACATGATCTTCAAAGCATGCTGAAAGCACAGCATGGCAATTTGAACAGATTTTGGCTCACAGCTAGACGTCTGAATAGAGCCATATGAACTAAGGCTGAGCAGGTTGAACAACTCTTTTCACACTCTCAAGTGTTACAGAGTTCTCCTCATAAAACTCGAAACCACCGCTTTATTTTCACGCCTGCCCAGAGTTTTACAAGCCCATCCTGTGGTGGCTGGATGGAGGGTGTGCGCACGTGCAGGCACATCAGCACGCATGCGCGCTAGGGACGTTCGAGTGGAAACGAGACTTCTGATTGTGGAGAATAACAGAACACAGTTATGAGAGTGAAAAATTTCCTTTCATTCTCTAATGCACTTATCCCAGCGTTTCACATGTGCTTGGATTCCATCAAGGTAGAAAGTTCTCTCCGATTGTTAGAGCCACGATCTTATTCCTGCTTCATGTCTGAAGCACTGGCCTTCCAGGAACTCCTTTATTAACTTAAACATTAACATAAGAAATTTCATCACAAGTCCCAGTTTGACTTGAATGCCCCTTGTACACACACACACACACACACACACACACACACACACACACACACACCATATATTTTATATATACGAAATACAATGCAGAATCCAAAAACATCGTAAACATTTGCTAAATTAACGAAGAATTGGGATATTAACCGTCAAACCCTACTAGCATACCCTATATGTACAACTGGATCTGCAAATTCCTGCTAATTAGCACAAAGCAAAGCTAAATACATTCTCCACAGATTCCTGTTACCCCCAGAGCGACTATGTTTCCCCAAGGCCCGGCACTACGGGCCTGAGTGATGAATACGGACGGAGGCTCCATTAATCACAGGGACACAGAGAAAGGTGTTAGGAAAAGGAAAGCGACACCGGACCCAGACTGTAATGTGCTCTAAGCTCATGGGTAAAGGCAGAGGTGAAACGTGTGTGTTGATTCTAACCATGCCTGGCTCTTCTCAGACGATTGGTTTGAGGCAGGAAGTGGTCCAAGGCGTGTGGAATGGTGTCCGCCATGCCCTGGCAGCCCACACACACACACACACACACATACACACACACGGCTCTGCTAGTGAGAGCGGAGTGAAAAACAGACATGTTTTTCAGCTGACCTCACTCATCGTGATCAGGGACAGGAGTTTGTAACTTAGGGCTGTTTGGGTTATTGAGGCTCTGTTCGTGCAGCAGGAGCACCACGCGTGGTTTATTTGTTGTTTAGGATTTTTAAGCTGTGTGTGTTTGAACAAATCTGATTATTTTGGAATGCAATGATGTTTTTTTTTTTTTTAAAACAAGCTGTTTTTTTCAGTTTATCCGTTTAAATTCAGAAATGTTTGACCAGACGGTAAATAATTAAGGTGTATAACTGCAAAGTTATAATCCGAACAAGATTAACTTGCATCATGTCATACTGACAGAATATAAAGATAATACAGCTGTACCTACTTGTTAGCCAGCCAAAAAAAAAAAAAAAAGTGATGACAGAGCACAGCGGGCTTCTCATTTTACGACCTTCCGCTCTATTATTTCACATCACGCCCCCTTTCCCCTCACTATATACTGTACATGTATATCCTACCTCATCGTCATGCATTTTTATTAACTGGCATCCACGAGGAGGGAGGCGTATGCAGAAGAAAAAAAGCGGGTTTGTGGATGACTAAGCATGCGTGAGCAAGTGTGTCTCATTCTGTGTGTGGCATTGCATTTGGAAGCGGTGATGTAATGTAAGTCTTTGGAAATGCTGCATTTGCTTCTAGCTATGTGCATGGAGCTTGCCTGATGTGCCTGCCTCTAATTCGTACTGTACGTCTCCAGTGTTTAACTGTGACTCAGGGCTACCGGTCCCAGCTTGACCCATGATCGCAGGAGGTTTTGACGGCGGTTGCCTACAGGCCTCAGATTCCCATAAATCTCCAACCTGCTCGGAGGAGTGCGTGGGGCTCGGGTCTGGATGTCAAACAAGATATGCTAACGGCTGTAAAAACGTCTGGGACACTTGCACTGATTGGTATCTGACTAATTTGGATTCTTCCCAGCTCTCAGGACGAAACCAAGACGCAGCATGAATCTCTTGTGTAAGCAATTACACTGAGGAGATTATAAAGCAAGTCACTGTACACTAATGAACAGGGTCTGAACCATGAGTGAACTCGAGTTTCAAAACGCTTGGCATGTTCGAAATAAAAGGGTGGTATTTTCCTGTCAAGGACACCCACGCTGCATCAATTAGGGCCAATCAAACTATTTGCTTTCCAGAATGTAGGAGTTTGTTGGACGGTATTTGGTGAAACTGTTATGCTGAATTAGCTGCAGATTTGTCTTTAAAAAAGGGGTCGCAAACACTTGTTTCTGAATTTCAGTGCATTCTGTATGTCAGAGAGCTATTTATGAGGATTTGTGGAATTCCTACACTATATCTTCTCATTAACTCACATTGTGTCTGATGGATCCTACTGAGATTCTTTTTTCCTCTCCCTTTCTTTACTCATTAAAACTGATATCATCACTATACCTGTCTATAACTGCATATCTCTACTATATCATGGCATGCCAGATACTCCATTCATACACACCACAAATCCCTCCCCGGGGCAGTTCTTCCCCCCTGCCACTTCCTTACTTTAATCCTCCACAACTTTGCAAGACTTCACAAATTCTTACTTGTTTTACAACTGATTTACCCCCCCCAGGCTAAATGCATGTGGCTCCGTTACAATGCAAATAAATCTGCTGTTAAGAAATACAGCCATGAACAAACGTTTTACAACTCTGTCACGCCTTGTCCGGCACTTTTGCTTTTTATAAACTGCGCTAGGTTGTGCACGTTAAACAGAAATGTCAAAGGCATAATTAATGTCTATTAACCTTAACATTTGGTCATGGACCAGACTGGAGAATTAACACCTGTAATTATTATCACATGTAATCAAATTTTAAACACCTATTTATCGTGCAAAGATTAAACCTGACTCTGTAAATGAAGTGCTCAATGCAATTACAAACATTAGGTAAGATTTATCTGTGGTCTAATACTTTAATACTGCTCTAACACTTACGGTGTAGTATTTTCCTCTTTGGCAGCACAGTAGCTTAGTAGTGGCTTAGTGGGTTCTCCACTGTCGCCTTGCACCTTCAGGTCCTGGGTTCGATTCCCGCATTGGGTTTGTGTGCATGAAGTTTGCATGTTCTCCCTGTGCTTGGTAGGTTTCCTCCGGGTTCTCTGGTTTCTTCCCACAGACCAAAGACATGCAGATTAGGTGAACTGACATTCCCAAATATCCCGTAGTGCGTGAATGTTGGCGGTCCTACCATGGTTGTACAAAATGGGAATAAATACAATAATCACCACTGGCCTCCACAGTCCATAGTTGGACTACAGAGATTCTTAAATGAATGGATGGGATTTCTCTCGATATATACTACCCTCTAATATTTTCATACATTTATAACAAGATAGACAGATTACAAGTTAGCTTAAAAAACATGCATATTCTATTTCATGGACAATAAATACAGATATGGAGCTACTGTTATTATCTAGACCAAATTTTATTCTTCTCAGGGAAAGATACTCCTTAAAACGTATTCATAATTTAGAGCAGAGCAAAACAAAAGCATAAGCAAAGCGCATTTGATGACATAATATGATGAAATGTGAATATCATTTGATATATATAATTTTATTATTTTACATATCATCAAATGATATTCACATATCATTGGCCATACAACCTTTGTAAAAAAAAAAAAAATAAATAAATAAACAAAAAAATCTCTCTCTATAGGGCCATGATATGTGAATATCATCTTTTATAAATAAAGACGTAAAATAAAAAAATTATATTTATTTATTTATTTATTATATTTATTTTTGTTGTTTTGTTTATTTTAAGGTTGTATGGGCATTTTCAGAGGCCTAGGAAAATCTCTGAGCTGACATGAAAAAAAAAAAAGACTTGAAAGGAACCTTGAGAATCAAACGTAATCCCATTCTCTATGTGGTGACACCCGATAGTGGGATTAAAAATAATTACTGTATACTGTTGCAGAAGAAAAAAAAATACAGTACTACACAGTTTGACATGATGGATGTTGAATTTCTCCACGTTGTAAATTGTATTTAAAACTCATTATGATAACAGCAGCAGGTCTGAGAAGGTACAAACCTATTGCATACGCAGGTTTTTGCATGGTTTGATTGTTTTGTGTGCGTCAGAGTATGGATAGAGTGCTCACATTTGGCTACATATACCAAACCGGATAAATAATCAGCACCCCATGTTACCGTGAATGTGTAGGAATGCCTCTGGCTGTAATAGCAAAGTCAGCTCAGGTGACGGAATAAGGACGCAGGTAACACGAGCGGTGTGGATAATTAGTTAAACATGAGCTGACATGACAGGACATTGACCAAACAACACAACCATGACATTACACCAGTCATCTGATATAACCTAAAGGTGAAGAAGAGTTTATCAGAGAGACAACAAGAAAAGAAAAAAAAAAGGGACCCTGAATTCTCAGGTTCTGCACATGAACACAGCCTACAGTACACTGATCTCACCTTTACATGATCTCTCAAACCGCACACAAGCAAATTAATATGAATGAAGATGCACATGCATGTGCAGGGTGGGAATATAATAAACTATATAAATAAATAAAGTATGGAAAATGAGGGCTTCACATTAAACCTCTCTCCATCAGTCAAGTTGAGTTTCATCCAGTGCTGTGGAGGAGATGCCAAAAAACTTGGAAGTTTATTATAGTTTTATTGTTTGATGCATTCAATTATGTGAATTTTATCTTGCAATATATGTATTTAAATGTATTTATTTTTCTAAAGTTTGTTTGAATGTCTTTAACTGGTAGCTTTGCTAATTATTTGTGTGCATAAATACATCTTATTAATTCTCTTCTTGTTTTACTTGACCCTTACATGGAAATTACCAAGCAAAGGGCTTATGTTGCACATGAATAAATCATATATATAATCATATATATATATATATATATATATATATATATATATATATATATATATATATATATAGTGCCTTGCCTAGGTTTTGTGTAATATATGTTTGAAATCAGGGAAAGACTTTATGCTCACCCTGTACTTAAGATCACCACTTCCAAAGGCATTACCACATCAACACTGTGTCATAATTTCTGAACTCGAAGCTATTGAAAATTTTAGACTGAAGTTATAAATACCAAAGGAACATTTAGACTATAGTCTATAGTTAATTTTTACATAAATGGATAGTACTTATAGAACATTCCGTTGACATAAGCACATTTTATCAAATAGAAATAAAAGGAAAAAAGTGTCTTTAAACTGTCACATAATTCTCTTAAAGCACTTATAACACTGTGTATTTGGAATCCAAGCTCTTTATATTACTGATGGTCCTGAGAATAACTCAAACACACAAGTAAAAAACTTACACTTTCTTACAATTCTGTGGCAAAAGCTCCACATAAATTGATTAAAAAAAAAAAAAAAAAAGAAAACATGGGTAATTGTTGATGTTTTAAAAACATGATTAAAATAATTTTTTTCTTTCCATGGAGACACATATGAGCATTTTTAGTCAGACGTTCCAGAGTCGGTGCTTTGTAGTAGTCAGATGTAAAGCTGTGACTTAGCGAATCAATATTGTTTTTAAATATTTGGGCTCATGTGATTGGACCATTCTCAATGAGTCTTTTCCAGGACTTCTTATGGCAAGCGGAGCTGCTGACTGGATGCGATGTGAGTAATGCCTTTATTTTATACTAGTAGTAATGATGCTTAATCACCTGATAAATGGTTATTTACGGGCGAGTATTAAAAGTTTAATTTTTATTTTGTTTTGCGCCCCCCCCCCCAAAAAAGTTTTGCACGAGCCGCCACTGGATACATCATTCTATAATTAAGAAACAATTGTCATCACTGGCAAATTGCTTTGGAATAAGAGGAATAAAACACATGGGAACATACAGCTGTTGGAAAACAATCAACTTCAGGGTGGTACATCTGTTTCATGTTGGACTACTCGTTCGTTGAATATTTTCTTATAACAGCAGGCCGCGTCATTTATCCTTCCTTCCTTACCAAATGCTTACTTTAAACTGAAACATAATTCTCTGACATTTTATTTGAAGGTAATTGCTGTAAGGATTTCCTAACACGTACTGTACTCTGTACTTTGCAAAAGTCTTGAGTCACCCCTCATTTATTCATATTTTGCTTCCAAAGAGCCAGACCTTCTTATTTTTGTATTTGTAATGTAGACTTGAGAAATACTTCTCCTTTTTTTTTTTGCCTCTTATTTTTGGTAAATTTTGGCGCTCACTTTCAGTCCAGTCTCTGTACCTGAGCAGTTTTAAAGGAATTATTTTTTATTGGTTAAGCCACACAGTGACATATGAATCATTCAAGCATAAAAAAGGAAAACATCTCATTTCTTTTATTTAATCAACATACTTAAATGTAATTTAATATGAAGAAATGTGGGGTGTCTCAAGACTTTTGCACAAAAGCTTATTGTAAATAAGCACTGAAAATATTATAAAGCACCACGACCAAGGACTACAAGCCATGCTCATACTGTGAAAGATCCTGATACCCTTCAATGGCACATCCATCGATATCTCAAAACAGCTTATTCACATTGTGAACATATTGTGTTGCGTAGGCTTTTAATACACTGTACTACATTAGTCTCTGTTTATAGAAATGTTATGACAGTTACATACACAGCCTTTAAATACGGCATCAATGGATGTTCCCAGCACATCATTCAATGGGAGTTATGGATTCCACAGTTTTATTTGAAGGCTATAACTATATCTAATTATGTTCACTTACCTTTAAGATGGACCAGTGGATCACCATACCAGAGACATGCAAAAGAAAGAAACATTGATGTGTTAAAACTGGACTAGAGTTGCACAGTTAAATCTGTATTAATCTAAACTAACATCCTGCACAGTGCTGCACAATCAATTAGATAGAAATCGAAATCGTAAAATGAACCCGTGCAATTAGCCACTTGCAAAAAAAGTCCAATTTATTAAAGGTATTATATGCATAGTTGGTAATTCATGTATAATTTTGCCTTAAGTTTACTGAACATGACCTGTGGAGTCAGAGACTGGCTAAAATCAAGTCGAAAGCCTCATTCATCAGTGCATTGTTTTTCTTTAAACTAGTGATGTGTGTGTGGTTTTGGCAAACAGGAAAGTTTGGAAATTTGGTACTTTTTGAATATTAAAATAAATAATTAATATTTTCTACCCATATAGCATTGAGGAGGCAATAAAATTACTCAGAACATGTGACCAGAAATATAAGTTGCCTTCAGTACTATTATTTATACATCACCTAAGTCTTTATAAATGAGTCTGAATAATAGATGGTACATTTTGTAGTTAAATATTGTAGCATTTGCAATGTGAATTTTTTTTGCCCCCCTTTCTGGACTTTCTCGAGTTTCTCCTTAATTTCTTAATTTAGTCATAGCCAATTCCTACCTGTCATTAGAGCATTCCCCACCAAGCCTGCAACTGCCAATCAGGTTAGCACGTGTTGCCCCAAGATATGTGACGCTAGCCAACCACAACGTTTCAGAACATACTGTAGTGCTATCCACTCCTTCCGCTTATGTGAGCTGGATCCAATGTGACTTGGACCTAAAAGCTCACGAAGGAGGCCCATCACCAGAAGAGTATTTCAGAGTATTTAAAATTATAGACACTCCTACACTGATAAACCCACAAGTCCGAGTAGGAAGTAGAGTGCTGATTAGATAATTAGAATAATAAAAGCAGCATGTCACTTTCAGCAACATTATGCAAAACAGAGGTTCATAGCAAAAGGTAAAAAAATGTCACCTAGTTATTTCATGGTTCATTAGGACTGTGAAATGGCGCAGCACAAAAGACTCTTTCAGCTAAAGTCTTAATATGGACCAATAAACGCATGGCTGGAGGCAACTGAAAGAGGGCAAGCAACATAATGCCACATGCCTTGTTATAAAAGGACATATGATATCATCTAATATGACCCCGCAGCACTGCTTAGAGAGGTCAGTACTAATGATTCCTTAACAGACTGACAGACTGGAAGAATTTAACATTATGAGCCATGCGAAGTGTCCGTTCACACACTCGGAGACAAGCGAAGCACTCATATTATTCTGCCATGGAGAATAATCAGTATCTCAAGTGGCTCTAACAGGTTGTAAAAGAAATTCAACCCCCTGCCCTCAAAGCTATATAGTTAGATATATGTTTTTACCTAGTTAACAATGTTCATCAATGTCCAGAACGTCAGCTGTGTTTCACTTTTTTTCATTTGGAATTTTCTAACTCCTGTTTCACCCACTTCATCATGCAACTGTTAATCACGAAGTCTTGAAATCCTCTTGGGTTATGCCAATTCTGTGCTCTCTTATTCAGTCTGTGTTATCTATGTCGTGGCTATTTTTCTATGTTTTTTTTTTTTCAGACTAAACTTCTGGATTCTCCTGGTTGCTTTGATGTTCAATGCTCTTACTGTATTAAAATGTTGCCTGTTTCACAGTTACAATTTTGAAATGTTTTTTTGTTTTTTTTTGTAAAATCTTACACATTTGTCCGAGCCTGGTTTGTTACAGCTGGAAAACGAATAAAAGAATATTTATTCAAAGGAATAAACTTAATAATTACTATTGCGTCATGGCATTTGGTCATGAGAAAATGCTGCAATCAGCAATCTAATGAACTTGGGTAAAACTTTTCCCAAGTAAACAAAATTCATAGACGACTACCGTAGCGTTGGATACAAATGCATCGTTCGAACTTTTTCTAAGAACAAAAATACCAACACAAATAAACAAGCTCCTCTTCTACAGTACATCACTGCTTGTTATTTTGAAGTTCTATTTAATCTCAACTATGTGCACTAGACGTTCAACTGTATTTACATTAAAAGCAACTCCCTCGTCCTCGCTCTCCAAACATTCTGGTGTAAGTGCTGCACTAAATTGCTTACAGATTGGCTGAAACATTGGATGCCAAATTGGGATGGCTGTGTGTTCACTGTGGGAAGGTTGAGGCTCTGTAATGCTGCCTATCCACAAACCAAGGCCTGGAGAAAGAATAACAACTAAAGCGGCTCACTTGATTTCATTAAAAGATGGACGTATGAGATCATCAGCTGGGGACGAGATAAAATCCCAAAGTCCCAAAGGGTCACGCCGTGCTCACATACGGTACAGACTTTCTGAGACAAGCTAGGCGACCATGTTGTCTACATCTAAAATGATAAACTGTGCAAAACTTTCTATTGTCTTGAATAAAACCAGCATAATGTTAGTTTACAGCACAAACTCAACCCAGAGCAGACTGGAGAATGTACATCAGTGATATCTTAAAACATCTTTCAAAACAGACATGCCTAGACAAAGCCTCTTTTGTCAACATGCTTTGAGCAACATGTAGGCTTTCTAGATATCTCAAGGCTTGGAGCTACGACCCAGTGATGCAGCTCAAGCACTAAATAACTGGTGTGGGACGGAAATGAGATATTATTAGAAATGTTGGTAAGTTAGAAAACGTGATAGGTCATGTTGTTTTAGGATAATAGTCAACAATGAACAGACGCATCATACTTTTCATGCATTTATAGTTTAATGATGTGGAACATCCATAAAAGTAGTTCGTTCCTGTTTTCACTTATGTTATAGTAGTCATTTCCTCACCGCTATCTCTTTTCATCTCTTGAAGAAAAAAAAACGAAGGAAAAAATTGTTCATTTCATCACAATTGTTATGCTACTGAGAAAGTGCAAAACTTTCCATGATGGAAAACACTGACATAAATGTTACACGCACTGGTACGATCCATGTGTACGTTATTATTTTTTATACTTATTCTAATATCCTCTCAGAAGGCATAATTATTGGAAAAAGGAAAAAAAACTTGACAAAAAAAAAGATTCAAATTCTGAGATATAATTTATAGCATAGTGTTAACTGTACAATTATACTGTCAGGTGCTATTCCCACCTGAGGGAAAACGGATATGTACTTTGTTGTGGGAGGGGGGGTGGAGGAATCGACTCAGTTACACTTCACAATTCTTTTGTGTAGCAATTCATGTACTGTACTGTCATTTAAAAATTGTTATTTATAATTTATATGTAGTTAAATGTTGTTGTTCCTCTATAAATCCTGTGCACTCAGGTGCTGTGCTCTAAACTACACTGCCTGGCTAAAAAAAACATCTCTATTTCTGTAAGGTGCAAATATTGGGTAGCATCGAGAAAAAAAGAGAGAAAAAACCAACAACAACTAAAGATATTTAAAATTAATAGAACTGCATTATGAATGCTTTAACACATTTTTAAAACAAGGAAGGATAGTGCTGAACTGTCAACTTTGTGAAAGAAGAAATGTGGTCATGAACAAACTCTTAGGGAAGCTGCATGCTAAAATAAAAATAAATTTAAGAAGCCAACAGGAAAAAGCAGAGCTATGTTAAATAGTCACAGTAAGAGCATTTATACACACACAAGACAGCTGTACACTGTACACTAATTTGCCTACCTGTTGTGTTTTTCTGAACATAATCATTGGCCTAATGCTAACAAATATGCTAGTGAACCTGGCTAATGGTCTACTAGCTTAGCTAGACAGCGGTGTGTTTAGGTAGCTGGCTAGCTCAGGTAATGTTGAGGTAAAAAAAAATTTAAAAAGAAAAAGGAAAAGAAAAGGGTACTGTAGAGGCAGTTTCTGTAATAAATCATCGTCTGTAGTAAATAATGAGAAACAATATTGTTTATGTATTCCCATGAACTAAAGTAATGACTAATCTAAGTAACCAAAGCAGCCACTGTTCAACCGCTTTCAGCCATCTAATTTCTGCATGAAAGCTCTGAAGCTCTTCTGGACCCGAGTCAGAGCTAAGAGAAAAAGAGCGACTCGCAGAACGCTGTGATTAAAGCAATCACGTTTTTTATTTACTGACATGCATCCCATGTGACTAGGGAAACGGTTGTGCTTTATTCTCTCAGACAACATGGTACCACTTACCTCTGATCTACATTTGACTACTTAAACGCACTGCACTTCTGTTTGATCGGAATAGTGGCCACGCTCACAGCAAGCTTTAAAGTGGTCTGAAAGTGGAGCCAACTGGGACCAGATTAAGAGGCCTAATCCATCTTAAAGATCTATTATTTGGCCTTATTCACACCATTTGTCCCACCTGTATACAAACTCTTAAACACGTGCGCATGGATACAAGGAAACAACACAACGTAAAGCCGACTGAACACCAGCAGGAGACAGAGAAACGAGATAAGAACTGAGAACAGAGCCATCAGCTCGTACCAATCAGAGAAAAACAGCCAGTGTCCAGGCTATTAAGATAGACTCTTTCAGATAGTGCAACCGCTTCAATCAAGACACATACTTAGAAGAGCGTAAAGATGTAATCAATAAAGATGGGTTTACCTTCAGTACATGAGAAGCGGGAAGAAAAATAAACAGCGCATAGCAATCGCTAACATGAGACGTTTCTCACGAGCTTCACTGCAACCACGTGAAAGCAAACCGTCTCATCTTACCAATGTCCATCATCTAACAAGATCAGGACAGGGTGACTGAATTACACATATTTGAATCAAGAGTGGGATGACAGCCTTTGAATACGCAATAAATCACCTTGGGATGTGCTGTTATTGGAAATCATCCAGAGTGAGTTTCATATAACAACAGCACGCACTATCCCAGGACACTTTGGGCACAAGGCAGGGTACACTCCTGGATAGTGTGTCTATTCATTGCAGGGCACTCACTCATAATTTGGGACACTTAGTGGACACACAGACCCAAGGCGGGAATCAAACCCTTGATGCTGGAAGTGCGAGGCCACTGTGCTAACCGCTACCCACAGTGACGCCCAGGGGTATTAATTTTTTGCCAAATTTACTTCTGTTTAAAGATAATGATTAGGATTACAGTTTTAAGCTGCTAATGAACAGAAACAGTGAGGAGAAAATATAATGTACTCAATAGTAGAGTCTGGGTCTTGAACTAAAATCAGAATCAGTAGGTCAAAAAAAATCAGACTCTGACTAATCAACACTTTTTGACCAATTTTAACAAGACTCCAATACCACAGTGGTATAAAAGGATCTTCTATAGGAAGGTTTTTCCTCAGAAGCTGCCACTCGCACCACTTGTTGAAGGGTAAGTCCGAGTGTTAAGTCTTACTTAAACCACGTGTTAAGAGAAGGGATCTAACGGCGTATAGAATTGCACCATGCTCAGCGCTTAAGGTAAATGCAAACTTGTAGTGTGTAAAATGATCAAAGCTCAAAAGTTTGTCACACAGGGTGGATGTTTTTCACCATCTGCAGTCAATTAGTAACACTACCTACCATCAACAGGAAACACTACATCAATTATGACAGGCCTGTCTTTCAGTCTGACATATTGACTATAAACAAGAAATGCCACATGACTCCCGGATCTGTACTAGCTGTGCACGTTCAATTCTCATGCCTGGGAGAGGGGAAATAATTAAATTTTATCTACAAAAAAAAAATGTTAAGCATTAAAGATATAAATAATTTAGTTAATTATCTTGAAGCATGCTATTCATTACATACCTACAGGGAAACTAATATGCTTGATAAATCCTCTATAAAAGGATTAAATAGTTTTGATGTTAATGCGATTTTCTGTAACAGACGCTTCAGCTACTAATGCAGGGGTTGTCAAGTGATGAATCGTGATCTGCGTCTGGACTCAGCAATGTATTTCAGCGGATCAAATTGACCGTTTGAAAAATAACTGAGTGGAGCCAATAAACATAAGAGGCAAAGTGGCCGTAGCAGAGAGACTCTACTTTTACTCTACAGTATAAACATTAACCGCTGCTGCTTCTGTAGTATATCCCCTTATCCAATCACATGCATTTACAGAAATTATATTGCTGAAGGCAGATCATTGTGAAAAGGAAGGCTTTCCCTGTCTGCTTTAAATTCAAAACGGGTCTCATCTGTTCATCTACCTGCCAATATGTGAATAGTTTAGAATTCACCACCTGTAAGACAATAGAGTAACTGCAACATTTTACCACTTAGATGTATTTATTTATTCCATAATTAAAATTTATTTGGCAGCAGGCAATCAGGTCGGCATAGCAACCAATCATCATTGTGACCTTGCACCTCCAGGGTCGATTCCTGCTTCAGTTACAAGAATATGTGTGTGGAGTTCTCGTGAAGTGTTCACCTTGGTGGATTTCCTCCGGGTACTCCGGTTTCCTCCTAAGTCCAACGACATGCAGAGTACGCTAATTGGCGTTTCCAAATCGCTCGTAGTGTGTGAGCGTGTGTGTGCTTGTGCCCTGTGATGGATTGGCCCCCTTTCCAGGCTATACCCATCCTGGTGCCTTCAGACACCGACAACCTGAGACCATGTACAGGAAAACTCAATCAATTTCTTCTCCCATCTCTAATAATAATTATGTCGCCTGGTGCAACTCTTTACATTTTAAACATTCGATTGTGTACACAATTAACATTCACAAGTATTTAAAAGTTGATCGCATGCAACGGGATGCTGTTCTTGAAATCTGATCTGAGTGTGAGCTAGAAATTGCTCAACTTGTGGTTTAATCAGTCCTTCATCTGTAGAAAAGGGGGAAAAAAAGTTCATACTGTCATAAGAACAGACGAGTAAATAACCGTGATCAAAATCTAGTCTGTGTTTTAATTGCGCTACAGCTGACTTCCTACGGACAGAGGCTGTACTGTTGAAATGATTAAAAAAAAAAAAGAGAGGGAGAGTTTTTTCCCCTACTGCCATTTAGGAGCTCGTTCTTAAGACTTACAGTAAGTGGATTTTTGGCGTTTAGTGGAAATTAACATCATAAAACACGGCAGGCTTTTCGTGTTGAGACTATTGTTTGACAAAAAGGTTGTGAGGTCCGACAATCAATACGAAGAGTGTCAGGCTGGAATGTATATATGCGTACATGATTAAATGATTAGTGCTCGGGGTATGCATAATGTGCCTCTGTATAGTATATGTGTGTCTGTGCTCCAGACTGTTGCTCGTCCTGTGCTAGTTCTTGCTGTTAGCTCTTGCTGTTCTCCAGAACAGAGGCACATTATGCATACCCCGAGCACTAATCATTTTATCAGGTCAGAGTAAGCAAAGAGTGATGGTCCGGATATAAAAGGATGCCCTCTCTATCCTCTGTACACAAACATGCCTGGGATTCCAGCACGCCGGCTCTTTCATCCAGCAACAACAGGGTTTATAGTGTGGGCTCTGTAAACCGATCCTCTCGTAAAGAATTACTCAAACACGCAGCAACACCTGAAGATATTCCTCTGCCTGTGGCAATAAAAGAACACACACACACACACACACACACACCGCCGAGGTGTTCATACGGGCGTCCCTTTGTTGTACCATAAGCTCCAGTACACAACACACACATACAGTACACGCACATGCACACGCGCACACAGCCAGCTCTGCCAGGTGTAGCTTACATTACAGCTCTCTGTTGAAGAGAAAGTATTAAGGAGGAGTGTGAGCTGAGGAAAGCAGCGAGAAGCAAACAGATCACTCGTGTAATACCGGGATGGTGAAAGATCAGAGGGGATCAAAGATTTAAAGGAATTCGTTTAGGATAAAGAATAATCACAAAGTTGATTACAGGATGGTCTCATGCTTACAAATTTGAAACGGGTTGCACATCTCAATCAGAAAACTGGCAAAGGCCTTTAGCCTTTAAACTCCATCGCCAAGTCCAGACTTACATTCCTTACTAATCGTAATTACTGAACTTTCCTATTAGTTTCGCTGTTGTTACTGAATCATTTATAGTCCTTACTGAATTTACATATACAGCATTTGGCAACAACGATTTATTTTTATTTTTTTATCTCATTATGCATCTGAGCGGTTTAGGGTTAAGGGCCCTGCCTAGTGGTGCTGGGGTTTTGAACATGGGACCTTCCGATCAGTAGTCTAACGCCTTAACCACTGAGTCTAACCCCTGCCCTTAAATCATTTGTAGAAGTTACTGAATAATTCGTTGAAGTTACTGAATAATAAGCTCTAGGATTTAATGGTTAAGGATTTAGGTTTTAACGGTTGAAATATTCATATGAAACAAAATCAGGCTCTGCTTGTGTGTGTGTGTGTGTGTGTGTGTGTGTGTGTGTGTGTGTGTGTGTGTGTGTGTGTGTGTGTGTGTGTGTGTTTGTGTGTGTGTAAATATGTCACTAAATATGGAAGGTTTACTCTTGTGCCCAGTTAAACCATGTCAGTTCCAGTATCACAGTCACAAAAAAAAAGGCTCAGAACCAACACACTGATGATGTCACACTCACATGTTTTTGGAAACCTAGAAAGAATAAAAAGTCTACACTCAGCGTGGCAAGCAGTGCAAACGTATGGGGAGAATTGAGGATCTTTCCTCCACCAAAACTATACCATAGTACTCATGGGTTTATTCTTGATCACGGTTGCAAATGTGACTGAATAATTTTTAAATAATGCATCTTCAGCAACCAGTTTATCTTGCTCAGGATGCCAGTAGACCCAAAACCAATCATGGGAACACTGTGAATGTGATGTGAACATGCTGTAAAGTCTGTCACAGTCGAGCCCACACATTTACATACACATTGACACTCACACCTAGGAGCGATTTAGAGAAGACAATCCACTTTAAGGTGTGTTTTTGGACAACGAGAGGAAAAACGGAGAACATAGGGAGAACATGTGACAAGAACTGGGAATGCTAGAGTGGTCGAGTGCTAAAACTTTTGGAGTTGTGTTTTTGCCAACACTGCACATTTTTATACATAAACGTTGCATGAAATCATGTATTATTAAAAAAAAAAAAGTCTCATGACTTAAAGCCGCTCAGGTCCAACATCTATTAGCTTGCTTTGAATTCAGACTGCAGGTCAGAATGAGGAAAACTAACCAGCATGCTGGTGACATCAAGGCTTGAGCGGATCTAATCGAGAGTCCGTATTTGGATTAGTGAGAAGCTGGGCACTGATCCCCAGTCACGACTCTGGAGAACGTGATTCAACTAATCATCACACTGGATGATCATGGGATGTGTTAGATTAGGTTTGGTTTTACGCTTGACTGAAAACGAGCTCCAGGCTAGAGCGCATTACTGTAAACACAGGATAAAATTAGTTCTTCTAATGCTTTGGTGGTGGAGCGCTCGTTACTATAAACACACAATCATTCATTCAATGACAGCATTAATATCATTAGGTGTTATTTCTCTTTCTCACTAGAAAGAATGGTTTAGATGCCAAGACGTTGCAAAAGGATTTCATACCGTGCAAAATAAAATCTTCAACACTACCCAACGTTTCCTCCTAGCCCTTTGGTTCACCTGTGAACCTGGAGGAAATCCACCAAGCATATGGGAAGAACCTGCAAACTCCATGCACACAAACCTGAGGTGGGAATCGGACCCTCGACCATGAAGGTGCAAGGCTATGGTGCCAACCACTACGTTACCGTGCCACACTACTTCTCACTAGGTATAAATATCAGTAGCAAATAATGCAAACATTTATTGCACAGAACCTGCTTTATGTACTGTGCAGATTTAAGAGTGTAATAAAACTGTAATAATCGTTAGTGCTAGGGATGGGAATCACCAGGGATCACCTGATGCGATATTATCATAATACCCAAGTGTCAATACGATTGTATTGTGATTCTATACATTTCATCAACTAATGTTTTTTTTTTAATTTTTTTTTTTTACAATTCTAAACATACTTGGCAAGTACTTCGCTCCTACCACACAAGACGCCATGCTGCCTGCCAAACGGTAGGATTATTGAGGAACTGGCAACATTTTATAGACTCAAATGCAAACGTACATAAATTAATAAAAAATTTTGAAAGAATCACGATACATCACTGAATTGATTTTCCCCCCAACTCAAGCTAGCACTACAGTCAACTTTGTTAGAAGGGTGTATGGCATTGTCATGTTGGCACGAGATACACAAAGAACTTGCTGAATATTAAGAGTTCTGAATAAGACTGAATGTGCAAAATATCTGACAAGCAGTCTACAAGGGTTATTATGCCTTGAACTTTTAAGCCTTATATATATATGACTAGGTAATATAACAATAATATAATTGCAATATAGCAAATAAGTATGTCAGTAGATGTTTCTGACAGTATTACATTTGAACAATAACAAAATGTTATAGGAAGAAGTTGATTAGATGTTCATAGCTTATGCACAAAAAGTATACACTTAAAAAAAAATTCCCTGCATTTTTTACGTATTTTTTTTTTTTTTTTTTGCGTTTTTTATTTTTCACCTTTCTTATGTGACCTCATATAAGAAAAGCCCCTCCCCTGACTCTCTGGTGGGGGTGTGGCTCAGCAGTAGTTCCTTTACACAGACGGAAATGGTACATTAAAGTGTTTGAGGTATGAAAAAAAGCATCATCTAGGTGATATCTGAGCTGGAGCATTATGGAGGAGTTCTGAGACCTGCGTTAACTTCTTAAAGAAATTGTTAATATATGGGACTTTTAACTTGGGACATGACGCTGTTCATAAATGCAACCACTGCTTTTAAAACTACTTTGTTTATCTATATAAAAAAAAAGAGAGCATTCAACTCCTAATTCAGCTTAATAAGAGTTGTTTTTTCTGCACAAATCTTATAAACATTTCCACATGTAGTGTTAGTCTTGTTAACACGATTTCCATGACTAAATAAATATTTGGTATTAACTACAGCCTGCTGCACCCGTCGTGAACCCCAGACTCTTGACACATATCCTGACCTCTGGGTGATCCTCTGACATTTATGTTGTCCTTTTAAGTCTTCTGTTTTCGAACCCAATCCGTAACCCGCTTTTCTTTGTGCCTGAGCATCATCAAGCGCTCGCAAATAACCAGCGTGAGCAGACGAGGGTGGACGGGAGGTAGGACGAGGCTTGAGGGCAGGTTGCCACGACTCTCCGCAGGGTCGCTCACTCCTATGAAGTCAGACACCGGGGTCGAAGGGGTCGTAAGGTCAGTTAGGTGAACCCGGTGCTTTCTTCTTGTTCCCACACACACACACTACAGCAATAATTATAATGCTAATACAATCGGGCATTCTTTATTCGCGTATAAACATTTTACAGGACCAAGTTAGGTTGCTGTGCTCAGAGCAGCGGTAATAAGTAACATATTACCATGTTATATACGTATCATATTACAGAGTACAAGCCTCAGGAATGCAATGCCAGCTTTGGCTACATGAAACCAAGGCTGGCTAATTAGAGAGTCTGCATTTCCGAATATAATCAGTGCAGCTTTTTTTTTTAATAACAAATCTTGAGTTGTTTGGAATCAAAACCCACACACATGGGAAGACCTAAAACAGAAATGATGATCACACAAAAGCGAGGGTTGTTGCTCCTATAAGGAGAGGTTCAGGAACATCTGTCTGGCTGTCGAGTTGATGATTCAAAAAAAGTGTATGCCAGCATGTATGGGGTGTAATGATTAACACCATTCCGAAATCCTATTCTTAATGATAGACAGTCTCTGCCGGAGAATTTAGCCACGCATAAATATGAATATGACTTAGGGTTGCGTTTACAAATTGCTGAACAACAAACACTATAAAAAGTACAAAAACAATAAGAAGAAGAAGAAGAAGAAAAATTATAGCATAGCACAGCATATGACACAGAAGGTCGAGGTATCACCGCTCATGTACAGTACTGCTATTCTCCGGATTCAACATAATGGTTTAACCCCCATTCCCCAACAACCGCCCCCCCCCCCGCCCCCCCTTCTGCTCTTCCTCATCCTAACAGCCTCCTAGCCAAAAGCACTCCCAAAAGCTTAAGAATTTAGCGAAATCGTCCAGCTCGTGATTGCTGCTGACCGAAACCATTACTGTTTTCCATGACCTAATGTAGTAGTACACTTGTCACTATCCTAAAAGTGTGGCTAGTAGAGATCTTTTTTTTTAAACACTATTGCCTACACTGATTACACTTTTTCTTTTCTTTTGAATGGGTGGTCTTAATTACTTTTGATTGTTATTACACCTCATGGAATACAAGTCGAATTATATGATGAATAAACTACTTTTTTAGTTTGTTGATTTTATTGTTTCATAACGAGGCGCACTAAAGGAAGAACCGCTTCTTGACCAGTACCGTATGATATGCTGTATACACTCTAGTGTGTGTGTGTGTGTGTGTGTGTGTGTGTGTGTGTGTGTGTTTAGACTAGATAAATAAGCCTGACTACAAAACAACTACAAAATTGCATGTGGAAAAATCTAATGTGTCTAATATAGTGTTAATTAGCCGCATTGACCATACCATAAACAGCAAGACAAATTCTCATAGCAAAAGTTTTGATGTGTGAATGTACATACAAAAATTGGCACCTTTTTATGATCTGAACTGAACCGGAGATCATGACCTGTAAGGAAATTTCTAAATATGATCAAAGCAAAATAAATAAATGAATAAATAAATACACAAAACCCCCATAGTTTCTAAAAGAAAGTCACAGCGCTGTTTGGAAGTACTGCTTGGAGTACTTGTTTGTTACAGCATGTACCTTGCTCTATAAAAACAAGGTGCTCGTCTCAATTTCAAGCATCTGGAGGTTGCGAGGGAAAAAAAATTGTACTTGATCTCGACGCCAATTCACAGAAGGGAGGCGACCACTGACCTGTGCTGAGTAACTGAACTCGCTGTGATTGAGAGCATTAGCAGAAAGCTACAACACGGATATTAGCTATGATTAGAGGAACTGTCCAGAATGGTTAGAACATCGGAGCTGAGTTTCCCCAAAGCATCACAGCGCAAAAAAATCATTCTTAAATGGTGGAAATAGCTTCATATTAAACTTTCTCTTTCAATATATATGATCCTAACCTTGTGACGCATCTGGGAACCTTGATTTATTGACTCCCTTAATAACCTAAATCAAGTATACCTAGGACATTTCCGTATGAAAAATGAATGTTTGATTTGTTCATTTGTCAATTTCATGCAAGATATTGACATTGGCTATGAGATAAATCTAACTTTTTGAATTATAAATCCATTTTTTACACCTAAGACTTTGTCAGTCAGCTGAGAAATATTCTTATGTAGAGCTAGAGAAATTGGTCTTGGGAAAAGAAAAGAAAAGAAAAGAAAAGAAAAGAAAAGAAAAAAAAATAGGAACCACAGTCTCCTGTTACTGCTCCACTCCAAGAACGTTAGTCTCACTGACCGGCCATTTGGTTCCCTTCCTTAGTAGTATGCTTTGCTTTCTTTGAAATGTTACACAAGGGACATTAATCACAGAGCCCCTGGAGGTCAGGGGCAGTTCGCGGATCAGTGCTAAGCAAGTGAGCGAGGGAACAAGAACCTGAGAAAGCCAGTGAGCTTCCACAGAGAGGCAACACTGCTAAAACACTGTGGATTGGGCTTTAGCCCAGAGGGCCTGCATCAGTCCAGGACTGAGACACGGCCCAGGTGGGATGAAACAATGCGAGAATAAGTAACCAGGGAAAGCAGGAAAGAGAAAGTCTGTTGAATCTCCTGGCTTTCCCTTTTCAGCCATGATCGTTGTGTACAGAATGAACGTTTGTTGGTGCCTGCACGACATGTAAAGTTATTCCAAGACAACCACAAAAAAGACACTGATGTGCAACAGTAGGTGTGAGTATGTGTAGAATGCTGTCGACCAACAGTTGTTTGTTTATATGCATAAGGTTTCTCTCTGGTTTCTGGAAGAATCGCGGTGCGGAATTTGTGCTGGATAAAGTGAGTAACGATGGACCACTTGTCTCCGGTTTTGGATTTGTTTAGACGGACAAAGCTCTTGTCTGGTTCTGATTTTACTTGATTACTGGTTTGTTTTAGTGTTATTAGAGATTCCTCAGAACCTGAAAAAGTTTACTATGGTGTCCCACAAGGCTCTGTTTTAGGTCCTCTATAGTGCTCGCTTTATATACAGCCCTTTGTATGTGTCACGTAAAAACTTTATGACTTTCATATTTACGCTGATGATAAACAATTCGACCTCCTAGGCAATACTGACTCCTAGACAATATTGTATACATACAGATGATTACAATCTCCCCATATAACACTTAAAATTAGTGTATTCACACATACACAAGGAGTTCAAAAAAGACAAATACAATATTGTATAACCCTGGTCAAAGCGGTACCACAGAGGTTAAGGTGTTGGACTACTGATCAGAAGGACCCATGTTCAAACCCCAGCACCACCAAGTTGCCACTGTTGGGCCCTTAGACAAATCCCTTAACCCTCAACTGATCATATGTGTAATCAGATAAATGTAAGTCGCTTCAGATAAAGACGTCTGGTACATAAAGAGGTCTGGTCTATAACAACAATACTACACTACTAAACCATAAACACCAAGGACACATTTCATACCACTGTATGTCTTATGTGAAACACACACACAAGATCAAGCGTCACTTTAAAATGAGGCTGTAATGTATAAAGACTCAGGGGATTTAACAAACTCTGATAAATGGTCATGATAAATGAGCTAGTTTCTCCACACACACACACACACACACACACACACACACACACACACACACACACACAGCCATGTGGCCTTAGTGCTGGACTACATTCGACTCTAAATTTTAAGTCACTCAAATGAAAAGGGAGTTAAACAGTGTCTAGAGGATCCATTTGTGCTCGTATCAGTTTTGTATGTGATAGTGGCGCTTTTAGAAGCCTTTTAGCTCAAATCTGCTCATGAACACCTTTTATCTTTGAAAGCGAAAAAACTGAGGGACAGATAAATTTCTAATATTTCTAGCTTGCCCTCCCATTCCCATTACACATGTTTGTTCACTGTCTGTTTAACTATTTGGAAAGATTTCAAGTTCATATGTGCTTTTTAATCTCACATTCCTTCTGCCATTAGGTCTACACCTCATTCCAGTGCTAACACTACTTCATACATTTACAGCATTTGGCAGACGCCGTTTGGCAGAACGACTTAGCAACTTTTTTGGATCATTTTACATCTGAGCACTTGAGGGTTAAAAGCCTTGCTCAAGGGTCCAACTGCTGGGGATTGAACTGAGGACCTTCTGATCAGTCCTCCAACACCTTGACTACTGAGATCCCCCTGCTCACATTTACCTTTCGGTGTAATAATTGAATATTCAATTAAATTAAAATGAAGTAAATAGAACAATACATAGTCATCTTGTGCCTGAAGTTTTCTTGATAAAACTTTACTGAACTTTTTTTCATTTTCAGAAAAATTCAACCCTGGCTGTTCTCATGAGTAGGAAATGGGAACCATTTTAATCTGAAACTGGTCCATGGTGGAAAAAGTCTGAGAAACCCTGCCTTAGAACACGTCTCATCAAAAATTCCACTCTTACAAAATCTGCATGCGCATCCCAGAATGAAGGCTTGAACTACAAGGAGAGCTAGAAAAAGATTGCAACACAGAAGGAGCAGAGTGAAAAACAGGGGAAAGTGAAGGGAGGATGATGAAAAAAATGCATGATCACATCACAATCCTCTCCTCTACAGTACTGTATAGAGTAACTATGAACTTTCTACTCAAGCCTTCCAGATTTGTCATTTCCCAAACATGGCCTGGATGACTGATGATCCCTTCCTCCCTCTTTCCAACCCTGACCCTAACCTGGTTTTCTTATTGCCTCCCAGCTCGTCCCTCGACCCCTCCCTGACATGCTCACCAGAGAGATAAATGAGAGGGGGATGAGAGAGAGAGAGAGAGAGAGAGAGAGAGAGAGAGAGAGAGAGAGAGAGAGAGAGAGAACATCTGTACAGGTGTGGCTGGAAGTGTGCAATAAGTAAAATTATGATTCATAAGTGTTGGAATTAAAAAATGGCCAAGGGAAATATCAACTAGGCTTTAATCAGGGCTGCTAAAAATACAGAAAAGAGGAGTCACGGCCCATCTATTAATAAAGATGGTAATCTTAACAGGGTGTGGACAGATTCAGCATGACCGGAGATAGCCTCAACTTGTATTTGTATTTTTCTCAAGTTGTTCAGCTAACTAGGAATAAGTGTTCAACATCTGTATAAATGTACGAGTGTAGCCACTGTGCTGGATAAGTCTCAATTATAGCCTGTGCTTTATTAAATTCATAGAAATTAAGTTAAATAAATACATTAAAATTCATTAAATAATTGAATCCATACATTTAAACCTAAACTACGTTTTACAAATATAGTAATATAACTAAAAAACTGTCTTATTAAAGTAGGGTTATAGAGTAAAAGTTAGGTACCATTTCCAATATAGAAGGTGATCTGAGCAGCTGAGGTGGACGTCTCTAAATATGTCTCACGAAAGACAAAACGAGGACTTTTTACATATTTACTTTATTGCTTTGCTGTCGCACCGACATAATTTTTAAACAGTGTTTCTTTAACGTCAGAGCGAACTCGTCAACGTGCTGACATCAGTCAAATCCTAGCTCTCCCTACTGCAAGTTCTCTGTGGGGAACTTGCAGACTGACGCATGCACACCAGAAACACACCCCTGACCCTGTGATTTGTGAGTTGCTGTCAATTCTGCTCACTCTGTCTTCCACATCGTCCATCTTCACAGCTGTGTATTTCGACGTGTGAGGCTTGTTAATGGCCTGATCGTGAACCTGACATGGATGGCCTCATTAGTCCATACCTCCGGTGACCTGTGATGGACCCGAGGAGAGCGACCGAAACTTCTGAGGCCCTCAACAATGCACCCCCGTGATTTTTGTTTCCAGTTTTGGTTTATGTATTTGCTGTCATTCCTGCATCGTGTCATTAGTGAGAAAATGACGGAGGAATTTGTTTGGTGCTAAAACGGTTATCCTTTCTCTCTCCTTTAGAGTAAGTATGTGAAAATTCTCTTTATTTCTCTATATAATCCCTGCTACACTACTGCACTTATCCCAGAGTTTTACTTGTGCTTGGATACCATCAATGTAGAGAGTTTTCTCAGTATGCAGGAGTCATGATCAGACAGCCTGCTTCATGTCTGAAATGCTGGCCTCCCAGGAACTCCTTTCTATTTACATCTTAGGCATTTGGCAGACGCTCTTATCCAGAACGACATGCAAAAGTGCTTAATGACCCAAACATGTGGAATTTACTTGGAGCGAGGTCAGAACTGAACCGGAGATGTGGCAATAACTCCAGCCGAGTTCCTGTAATGACTGGACTGGGTTCCCGGCTTTCTTTAAAACATTAAAAGAAGTTTTACTGCGACTAAGAGTCTCATCACCATGCTGTGCTGGTAGTCTTCTGTAAATGTCAATCGGTTTTACACCTGCTGTGGGTTTTGTCTTCCCAGGAGTCCCAGGATGACTTGAACATCCTCTTAGTTTTTCTCATAGACCGCAAAAATGAATAAAAGAATTTGAATCGTGATCATGCTTTCTGGCTGATTATACTTTAGTTTATCTAGATACATATTGATTTGTCTTAGAACAACATACAGTCGACAAAATTATTGGCACCATTTCGAAGATCTTCCTAAAGGTAATCGTCATGATCCAGCTAATGAACAAGAATCATAATTAAATTGTGTGGTGGTTAAATGAGGCTAAAATTAAACTATTTGGCAACAAGCATCGAACACATGAACAACAAAAGGAAACTCTACGCAACCCAAAGAAAATCCAATAAAACCCACTGTAAAACTGATGGTTTGGGGCTGTTTTGTGGCTACTGGAAAAGTGACTCTGTTGAAAAATAATGACTTTGTGAATGCTGCAAAGTACAGGATATATTAAGGATATTTTGGCCTAAAACATGGTTGTCTTTATTTCTGATTTGCGTGCAAAGAGAGAAAGAAAGAAAGAAAAAACCCACACACAAATGTTTGTAACTGCTATTTCAATTCCATATTAACATTTCTGAAAAAAATAATACAGCATTTGACCTTATATTCGCACCTTTTATCTAACAATTGAGAATCAATATCAAATACTGTACAGCACACAATTGTGGTAGCCCTTGGTTGCACAAGCAGTGGCACAAAGGCACACTAATTTCCTTAATGCAGGATAACAGTTTGCAGTTGGGATATAAACTATTAACTGCATATAAAACCAACTCGCAACTGCGAAATATTAGCTCAAAATGGTGAGTAATGTTTTCTCGTATGTGGCAGAAGCATGCTTTTATAGGACAGACATTGCGGTAAGGCAGAATCCCCGTAGGATTAAGCTTCAGAACTCATCCGGTGCATTTATTATCATTCTTCATATTTATTTTTGCTCTGGATGACAAAGATTCTGGAAATGGCTTAATATACCGTACAAGATTTTCCGAAGGAGCAAAATTCTTAAATCGCTTTAGCCATTACTTTAAAATCTAAGCTAATTCTTTACTACTGAAGACTACTATTCATACTAATCATCGGTCTATGAACATGATGATATCACTCTAGCACCACATGCAGACATTCCTGAAACTTGATGCATGCATTTCATTTATGTATTTCCCTTCTGAGCAATCTTTCAACAGATATGAGCCAACCCCCCCCCCCCCCCCACATACCCATCCCCCACCACAAAAACATACACTCAACACACAGGCACAATACTTGCTCGCTTTCCATGCCCAATCCTGCTTGATTGCTACAAAAATACGATTTCAAGCCCTTCAGCATGAGTTAACTTGATGGATTGAGTGATGGCGCTGCAAAAGACATGAGAACAGTGGTGATGACAGAGATGTTTCCTATGGAAACAATGCAGGTCGTCTGTATGCCTGATGAATGAAACCTAGCTGTGCAGATCAATTAGGATGACAAACTGCTACATTAGCCGTCATCTCAGACTTAATTTTTATACAAGATGTAATAACTGGACAATTTCTTGCAAAACTGTAAAGCAGGAGTTGGAACGCTGTGCTGTCAATATTTATAAACTTAAAATGATCGCTTATGTGCTGTAACATTATTTTGCATGTGTGTGCCGTCTGCTGGACACTGTGAGACACGCACCGATAAACACTATAGTACCGGCAGATGGGTATGCGTGCCACACACGTGTAGGTATTGGCAAAAGACACAGACATGTGTTGTGTATTAGACCTGCCTCCTGCATGAAATAAGTTACAGCTATGCTGTTTGTGTGTACGTGAGGCAAATGCATATGGGCTGTGATGTGCGGAAACCATGGTGGATTGTGACTTGTTTTTTTCTTTAATACCTTTGGTATTAATGTGTCTGCATGTAACAGAGACAGACGGTAGACGGATGTTAGTCTATATACATCTTTTAGGCAACAATTTTTAGGAAAAGCAATTACAGTATAATGATCCACATTAGTGTCTATGTGACACATAGAATGTTTAGAGTGTTGTGTCAAAAAAACTATTTTTTCATTTTTTGAAAAATAAATTTGGACATTTCTTTTTGAGCTGCACAATTGTGGCAGTTTTAATACATGGGTCAAAATTGGAAGCTCCCAATTCATTTTAATTGGACGGGTTTCAACAGTAGGACAGTAGAAATCCTTTTTAATAATTTTTTTATTTTTCAAAAAAAATATTTGAAGCTAACTGACGTGATATATTTCTTTTGGTGATCTGCCATAAAATTCTGTGCTACAACTGCTGGAGAGAGTAACAATGTTACATCTATGGGAAAAATGGCAGAAAAACCAGGCATTGTAGGACTACCGCTGGACCACACCTTAGGAAAGTTATAGTGAGCGATTTCCATATGTGATTGCTCCAGGGTTCAGACCGACCATAAGTATCAAAGATTTTGCGCTATATAATAATAATAATAAGAGCAATTCAGAAGAATAATAAAAGGAATTAAATTATACCAAAATTAATGTTACAATTTAAAATATTCAGTAAATATTATTGGAGCACATTTGTAATTTTATATTAAGAGTCTAAACATGTCCTAAATGTGTTTTACTCTAATCAAAACTGAAAAAAATATATATAGAAAATGTATATTAAAAATGTTGCAGAAAAAATGCCATTAAATGTATACAGGTAAATAATTTTTTTATAAAGTTCCCTAATTTTGACATGAACCTTTAATGCAGCACTAATGCAATTTCATTTTATGCAAAAAGATACTATACTAATTACTACACATATTGATACTCATACTTGTATAACGTCTAAGCTTTAATTTTTAACTGCAATCTGCAGAATTGTATAAGAGAGAATGAATAAAGTGGATAAAGTACAGATATGCACTGATAAAAAAGTGCAGATATGTGAGGAACACAAAGTTACAAGACAGACACTCATACTCACATTTATTAAGTGACACCGATTACTTACGCTAATATGCAGTAACAGTACGAAGGACACACCCACAAACACATGATCACGTCTTCATTTCGGGAATTGAATTTCACCTTTGCACATCACATGAAGCCCTGCTTTCAGCACCTAGCCACATGGGCTAACTAGATTCTGTGCCAGCTGACATCTGCCATTTCAGAAACTAATTCTGGGCAACTCTCGCAGCTGCGTACGCGAGTGTGAGTCTTCTACTGTTACCACTGCCAGTGCCGTTCCAACACGCAGGGGTTAAAAGGGTTGAATGAGCACTTTGTGGCCCAGCACAAGCCGATAATCACATGCAAATAGAGGGTTAAACCCACAATTGACCACACAAACATTATGGCTTTTTATTTGTTTTTGTGCAGGCTGTCACTCACCAGAGTTCCACCTCTGTACTAAATGTCTGTGCAGACGTAGAAAGAATGCCACACTTGTTACTGCTTCGCGGTCAAGTTCAATAATATTTGACAAGAAAATTCTTCCAGCAATGTCATGGCAAGTGTAAGGTCCAATACTAAATAATGCTCTGTACTGGAAACTCGCACTGGCGGGTAACATAATAAAATCGATCTAAAATGTTAAAGACCATTTTGGACTTTACAAGCTGCTGAATCCTGATTTAAGAACAGGTGATGGGTTTCATTTTGGCTCTACGCCAGTGTGCAAATCTGGCCTTATAATGGTCAAGCGCCATCACCCGTGGTCAAGACAACGATCACTGGAAGACCTCACTATAACTTTCTGTTTGTTGCTTTGGCCTTGGCCCACCCTGAAGTTACACCGGTTACATTGTAAATATTGCTTCCTCCAAATATAATTTACGCTCTACTACGTGTGCATCTTTCTTGAGTTCCTTAAGTTCCTCTCTTTCCCCAGCTTACAATTACTCACCCTTAATATCACTGTGCGGCCCAACCCTAGACTGGGTCGTAACACCATTCTGAGTGACATCCATTCTCTCTACAATTATGCAAATATAATTCAGAAAACTTACACAGAATTTAGTCAGAGTAAAGCCGTGGATGGAGGAACATTGTGTTTGACAATTTATGATGACTGGAAAAACTATTTAAATAGTTTGGGAAATAAAATAATCTCTGTAATTAACCGTGTTTTTTTTTTCTTCCTGTAAAATTTAGAATATTTTATGCTTTCATTAAAAATGTAAATAAAATAAACCTCCAGGTTATTTTCTAATATTGAAGAACATTGTTTTGTACCTTCTATAAGTGCAGAATTTATAAAGATTTATAAAAATGATTTTAAAAATGTTTTAATCATGTCAGGTTTAATTTTGCTAATTATCTGACTAAACATCCATGAATATGACTTAAATATCCTGCCAAATGTCCTGTCAAGTTAAAGGAGTTGACTAATGGCAGCAGAGACTATAAGTATTTATAAACATACTGTAACTTAAAAATCCTGGCAGAAAAAGCTGTCAAGTCAGCTCATTGCAGCTAGCTGGCTAGCATTAACAGAAGATTCTAGACGTTTATAAATATTACTTGATATCCTCCCAGGAAGCCTGTCAGGTTAGCTCATGGTAGTTAGCTGCCTAGCATTAACTACATAGACTAGAAACATTTATAAATATGACTCCCAGAAAATATGTCAGGTCAATCTAGTGTTAGCAGTGGAAATTCATGTTACATTTATAATACACACAATTATAAATATCACTTGGAAATCCTTTCACAAATTTAGTTAGGGTGGCATCTAACAGCTAGCTAACTAGCATTAGCACTAGAAACTGAATACATTTATGAATGTCTTTAAAAACTTGTCAGAAAACCTGCCAGGATAGTTTATGCTAGTTTCCTGGCTAGCATTAACATCAGAGATTAGAAACATTTATACATCGCTTGGCCAAAAAAAAAAAACAACACTTATATTTCGTTGGAACATCTTTTGCTTTTTTTTAAATAGTGCGTATACGCCGTGAAATTGTTTCGATAAGCTTATGCAATGTCTGACATTTATTTCTATCCAGACATGCATTTATTTCTCATCCAGATCTTGTATTGATGGTGGAAGAGTTGGACCAAGTGTTCTCCAGCACCTCCCAAAGATTCTTGGGGGTTAAGTTGGGGTTAAGTTTTTGGACTCTACCATGGCCAATCCATGTTTGCGAATAATATCTCATGCTCTCTAAACCACTCGTTCACATTTTGAGCCAGTTGAATCCTGGCATCGTCATCTCTGGATATGCCCGTGCCATCAAGGAAGAAAAAAATCCATTCATGGAAAAATAGGGTCATTCAATATATTCAGGTAGTTAGCTGACGTAATTTTTTTGGGTACACAACTTTGTTGAACTGAGATCAGACCACTGCCCCACAAGCTTGTTCGGCAGGCACTAGGCATGATGGGGGCATCACTTTAGCTTCCTCTCTTCTTACTTACACTGATGCCTCCCATCACTGAAAAAGAGGGTAAATCTGGACTTGAAATGTCAGGCCACTTGACATTTTCTAATGCTCTGCAGTCCATTCTTTATGCTCCCAAGCAAACTGAATCTTTTTTTCCAATTAGCCTCACTGATAATTGGTTTCGTTAAGGGCTACAACAGCTGTTTAGCCCCAATATATTTCGGACATTGCGTATTGCGTGTTTTTTTCATTTGATTTGATTTGATTTGATCAAATGTTTAAGTGATCTCCTATCAGGATCATTCAACATTATTTTCCGACAACGTTTGTTCCTTGAAGATGATGGTTCACCACTATCCTTCCAGATTTTAATAATGCCTTGGATAGTTCTTAACACAGTTTTAGTAGTTTTAGCAACGTTGGTATTAACACCAGAGATTATATATATTTACGTAATATGTTTATGTAATATGTCTTTAAAATCTGGTCAGAAAGCCTGTCAGGTTAACTCATGAGAGGAAACGGTGGCAGAAAGGAGAAAGTCAAATATATACAAGTGCAAAATGGTGCTTTGTTAAAATTACCGTAGAAATCTATCTTTAAAGCTGGTGATGTTTAAAGTTCCTAACAGCATAAAGCAACCTGCAATAATGTGCCCCCTTCTATTATGTTCCAACTCTTTTTAAATGAGGAACGTTCTTCTTAGCACGACGGTAACAATCTTCTTGGCACCACACAGCTCTTCGAGTTGCTTGGATCACACTTCAGTAACTTCTAATAAATAACACAAGCAAGCAGACCTTGGAATTATGTGATAAATGGTACAGCACTTTAAAGCCAGACTGCAGATATTCCATATGCTCTTTCTGCTGCGTTTACTGTTTTGCTCCAACTGGAGCTCTAGGGAGAGTAAAAACCATAAATACTTCCAGTTGCCCACAGTAAAGGTAAAGCCAGATCCAACCCAAAATTAAACATCCCACACTTTTAGGTAGTTAAGCCTGTATAAATCCTTCACGTTAAGACAAGGCGGTACAAAGACTAAGGAATTACGAGATGAAATGGACTGAACTGTTGGAAGTGGCATCACTGGCAGGAACGAAGTGGTTTATCTGAATCCAAACTTCAGAACAGATGAAAATCATTATTAGATTTGGTCATTTGGCTTAGTATTGATGTGAAACCTTTTAAAATACTCAGATCCACAAGAGTCCAGTAGACATCTCAATATCCAGGATCAAAGGGAAGACCGATCTCTCATTACAATGCCATCACTCCACTCACTGGTGTTAAAGCCTGTCATTTACAACTCCTACATATTTCAGCCTATACCACCATAATGGCTTGCTAACAAGGCTAAAACACAAGACGCAGAAAGCCTGTCTCAGGTCAAATATTTGCTTGCTTCAAAAGAAACACAGATGACAAGTTGATTAATCATAGCTGATAAGAGAAACAGGTGCTGTGGTTATGAATTCACTTGACAGCTGATTTCTAGGCTGAGCTGAGAGCTTGCATATTCTGTACGATGAATGCGTTAGTAGGTTAATAAACAGATTGGCACACAAGGAAGCAGTGGAGAAGAAGAATAGACAGATGGAACTTACCATCTAATCTAAAATTTAAAAAAATAAATGTCTTTATATCAGAGATTCACAGCTTCTCTAAAGATCCTGAACCTTGTCTTTTGAAAGGTACACCAATCTCTGAATTTGTACCAACATATGTCTAGGTAGCTGGTTGCCATTCAAAGATATCTGAGGCAAGTAATTGTGTTTAAGACTAGAGGCAAAAGGTCAAACCCCACAGCTCACCAAATGGTACTGAAAAGCACTCATAAGACTAATAAACTTCTTGTAAAGACTGGTATTTCTCACTCCAGCAATAAGCACAAGAAGATTCCTCCAAACTCTTGGGCTGAAATTAATTAGCATACCATGACCAATGTGTATTTTTAAAACAACACAGAGTCATAAAATGTTAACATACAACCACCGCTATACACTACATACCATCACTTTTTGTCTCAGTTTTTCCAAAGTCACTGCCCCGCTTCTTCATGTGCATCCCACATGTGTCCTTCTACTTTTTCCACATTCTGATCCTCAGATGTTCTATGAGAGAACATTTGAAACGGTGCCACAAACGTTCGTGAGGAGAACAAAAGAAGCCCCCCCAAAAATGACTAAGGAAGAACGCGGAGGAAATTCTTTGCTTACATTAGTCAAAGCTTTTATTAATCAAAATCATACACTTTTAAATCCGCATAGACACCATCAATCCAAACTGATCCACAGAAATATGTTCCAGGAGTACAACAAAAAGATGACAAACAGAATTTCTACAGTCATCTGTTAACAGTTTCACAACACCCACGACATGGCACTGACAAGTATATTGCGCGATGGGAACAGTAAAATCTTACTAAGTTGTGATAAATGCAGTCATGCATTCCAGATCTGCACAATGCAAAGCTGATGCTTTTGAAACAGAGCCACAGTATTCTGAAGGACAGAATCTTCTATAGAGTGTGAACAGCAATCTATGTTTTCCTTCTGGTCATACTTTTCATTTGGTCCCGAAGCAAATGGCGAATGAGCCAGAAACAGCCCCTTCTGTTGCAAAGTGATATTTTTGCTTTCTTGTTCTCTTGCATCATAGTAAATATGCCTGAAAATATTAAAGCATGCACAGTCTCCTGCTGTTATCCTGGTGATATGCAGCAAGCTGGAAAATCTGTCTGTGTCTTGAAACCTGGGGTGATTGTGGTGATATGAGATGCACTGGATAAGTGGATCCATTGCACAGCTTGACACTGGCTGGGAAACAAGGTTTCAGCAAATGTGTAATGCAGACACTGAGAACTGTGGTAAAAAGACAAGGAATGACAAAGGTGGTTATTTACCTGATTATTTTATTTGCATCAAGGGTCCTGGGTTTAATAGTCAAGACCTCATAGTTTCATTGGGTGACAGTATGAATGCAGTACACATTTCTGGCTACAAGCTTCAGAATCTAAAATGCTATAATCCCAATGCTGTATCTGTTCCGTTCATGTAAGTTTGTTAAATTAAACTGGGCAGCCCTTGGAAGTGGTCAAAGAAATGAAACTCTACAAGATTTCTAGTTTCTCCAAACACACAGTCTCTGAAAAAAAAACAATCAATTAACAAAACTAATTTTTGTCTAATTAAATCATCCTTTTGCAATAAAAAAGAGACACTTTTCGTTTCCTCACAGAACATATTTCCTTGCAGGTCCAGATGTGCACAGCTGGGTCGGCTTTAATCTTATATAAACATCTGCGCCAACTTTCATGTTAGTCTGTGTAGAAAGACTAAGAGACATACTTGGTGACAGGGGGAAAGAAACAGTTTTAATGTGTATTAATGCAATCTTCCAGGTTTTTGAACTATGGTTTATAAGTAACATTATCTTAAAGGTTTTGGTAAGGATCCAGATGTTTCCTCAATTGAGTTCTCCTGGGCTCCAATCTGTATATTTGTGGCTATTCTTAGTATATTTTGCTTGAAGTTTAGACTTCAAGTAGATTAATAAAATATGTAGTGTGTATGAAGGTCTACATGGGCGCACAAAACTATAAATTATAAATGTTAAATATGTACAGTATCTACTACAGTGTTTACAAACTTATCTCTACTGCAGATGTAGAGATAATGTGAGCAATAGCCATGGACAGCCATTGTGATACTTGCCTATAATGAGAAATACATTAACAATAACAGTTTAAGACATTTCTGAATTATTCAACAAAAGGTATTTTCAAAATAATCTCCCAACTTTTATAGATTGGCCTTTTAAAAATGGGACTTTTTCAGAAGAGAGAATTCAGAAGTGGTTAGAGAGAGCCCAAAAGTGTGGCTCCCCAGGTAAAAAAAAAAATAATTAATAATAATAATAATAATAATTATATATATATATATTACAAGTAAAAATTACATAAAATTATTACAATGATGACCACTGATTTCTGATTCACTGAATACTCAAGTGGTGTAAAATCAGTGGGCGTCATTATAAGCATTTATTATTACACGATGCTTTCCTCGATGGTTTTTGGTTCTTCAGATGAACCTATGGAAAAAACGTCAAGTGCTTTTTGATTTGGTTCTATTCACTCATCCTCAATGGTTCCTAATTGGTCAAGTTTTGTACATGGCTTAGTATAAATGATGCTGAAATTGCTGGAGTATTCCTTTAAACAGCAAAAGCAAAAGGTCAGCTAAACTTTTTACCTTACTTCTTGAAGGGAAAAAAGTAGTCTCTTCCTATGGCTGTTTTAAGCCAAAAGCAAATCAGATGGCTGTCAATGTCAATTATGACAAGAGACAAATCCTTGCCAAAGGGAATTGTCCATGGCTGTCTAGTATGGGCTTGAGCTAAAAATGCCATTTATCACACAAAAAAAAGAACAGAACCCCAATTTTTCTCTCACAAAATCCTGACGCATTTGAAATGACAGCGTATGACACAGGAACAAAAACGCGGTTATTAAGACCTCTGGATCATTAACATCCCAGAGTTTTTTTCAATCCTGGAATTGAAAAAACGCATGATGAAATACAGATACCATGATAAAAAAAAAGGCAAAAATAATACAGGAATAAGAAAATTAAAGGAGGATGAAAACTGGCTGAAAAACAAAGGAATGAAAGGAAAAAAAGACAGATGTTGATATAGAGAGATCCACAAATAAAGACCAAATGAGACACAAAAGACTGCTTTCATGCATACAGAGATAAGGGAGATAAATGCACGAGACAAGGCAGAAAACAGGAAGGAGTTAGAGAAAATCTCTCAAAATGAAAGAATGTTCCTTGTCTCAGAATCCAATCAAGCAGACTGCTGCGACCTATATAAGCTAAACCCTGCGTTCCTGCTGCTGTGGTCTTCTGTAAACACAGCCAGCCTTGTGAAAATCATATACGGCATACAGATGAGAGACAGAGATAAAGAACCGGTATTCCCGAACCCTCTGCTTCACCCTTTCAGTATCCTTATCTGTAGATCATCACCCACCACCTGCATTTAGCGAGGCCACCTTTGATGGACAGCTCGCACCGCCCCAAACCTGCTCGCTGGTTGGCCAACCAAAGCATGCTTTTGTCTTCTTTCAGCTCAGGGATTGACATTCACAGAAGGAGGCTGTCTAACAAGGCGAACCCAGAGAGAGTGCCATGGAGCAGGGCAAAATGTCAACAATAAAAGCCCTCCTATAGAGACAGACAGCAGGAGTGTGAGTAGAGGCCACAGATGAATAACCTCAAGCGGCTGTGCCATGCAACAAGAGCTGAACGTTCATACATATACTTGAAAAAAAAAAAAAAAAGAAAATTCACACTGATTTCCGTCTCTAGCCTTTTGCTCCATTTGTTTCCAATTACAGGGTCCCAAAAGTACTTGAACACAATGGGGTTTTGTGGAGTTCAGATGAAAGGTATGCAGGCAAACCAGATGACGCAAACAAAATTTGCCACACTCCTGACAGGAGCAACTACTACAGGTGGTGCCACTTTCACACAATCCGCTACATCTCGCTGGTTACCAGGAAAAAAAAAGAAGTTAAATAGCCATGTCCAGGAAAACCAAGAGCCAATCTAGGACAGCAAACCATGTCGCTTCAGCTTTACTCTATTACAGTGGTCTATCATTTAAAGGTTATTACTTTTACACTGGTAAGTCACACGTTTCCTGTGCTGGTGTTTAAGTGTACTGTGTACTGTTAAGTTCTGATGTGAAATGGTGGTCAAAGTGTATAGAGTACACATCACTACAAAATTTATACCAATCTATTTCATTTAATTGGCATGGTAAAGCCACTAGAGCCATTGTTTGCATCATAGCATTTTGAGTCAAAGCTCACAACACTGTTGCTTTGTCACACACGTACATAGTAGATGTATAGGATGCTTGGCTGTCCCTGTAGGTCCTTATAATCCCCAGTACTGAAGAGAGAGCAGCTGCCTGCCCAAACCCGCAATCAAAACCAGTTACGGAAGCACTTTCATCAAGAAAACACATCTGATAACGTTATGTCATCTTAAATAACACCACCTGTCTCATTAATAATAGTCATTCTGAATCACCTCTAAACAATCCATATTCTTTTATCTAACGGCTACAAAGCTGACTGCCTTCTAAATCGCTCTTCAATCCATGATGAAAGGCACTGCTCGGTTCAATTCAATTCAATTCGATTTCATTTGTATAGCGCTCTTAACAATCTTCATTGTCGTCAAGCAGCTTTACGCAGAAACACTTGTGACTGTTCGACCAAGAGATCTAGCTTTCCGTTTAAAGCTATTTGGGATTAAAGTCTGGAACCTGGAGCTGACATTCTAAAAAGGAATAAATGGAAATATAAAGTGAAAATAAGGGATTTACAGGACTGTCCATGACCTCCATGGTTTAATCTCCCCACCTTTTGGCTACATAGTGACAGTAAGAATTTAAAACCGCCAGTTCCACCAGTTGTGGACGTATATATGTGTTGGCGGAGCAAAATAACTGGTTGATTTAAGAATGTCATGCCTCATACAAAGCAATTATCGTTTTTTCCCGCCAAGCTTCTGCACCACACTCCTGTCCAGTTGGTGGTAAATGGTGCCCTTTAAATTAGGAGAAGATACAATAACATGGAAGATGGAAGAGGTTGGCATTTGCTGCAGACTGTGGTATACATTTTTTAAGCAACTTTATTTTAGAGAATTTAACAATTAAAAGGTAAGTTCATGCATCGCCACAATTATTATTATTATTATTTTTTTTATTCATATATTTGCATGCAAGGTGGTAAAATGCAACTCGTCTATAATCCTACAGGTGGTGTACTGTAAACTCTTCAGGCATTGGCACAGCACCCTTTGTAGTGGCAGCAAATCATTTGCTAAGTTTGTTCAGAACTGTACCAAACGCTAATAAAAAATTATAATGAAATGCTATAAAGTTATTTTAATATGAACAAAATCTAAATTAATAGCAAGTAAGCACATGGGTATCGTGATGTATTGTATCAGGTGGTCACTGGTGATTCCCATCCCTAATGATTTCCTATAATATTGCTTACAATATTTCTCAGTTTTACTGATGGTTTCAATGCAAGTTTCACTACATTCTAGTTTTAAATGCACTCTGAGAAAAAGGCACTGCTTCAATACTCTAAATCCTCAACCTCAATCATGATGCTGACAGCACTCCAGGTGTAACTCTCGTGTTTTTTTTTTGTTTGTTTTTTATCTTAATAAGCATATTTTTTTTAATGCCACTAATAAATCGCCTCTGTGCTCCTGAACTTTATAAGCATGATTGATATATATATATATATATATATATATATATATATATATATATATATATATATATATATATACATGTACATGCATGTTATTCAACTATGAACTTTCATGAACCTTAGTCTCGAGGGCGTTCGCCTCAGAAAATCTACAGCTGCTGTAAGGGTACTTCTCCAAAAGCATCTCTTTACATTTCAAACTTCCAAGCTAAATGTGCCGGATTTTCACAGTGGAGTGCTCTCAAAGCCCAGGATAGGATTTACAGCTGGAAGCTCAGGGTTCAGTTCCGACCCTTATGAGTAAAAGCTTTGGCTGTGAGGGCTGCAGTGGAGCTGGAGACCCCCCCGCTCAAGCTACACATGTCAGGGGTGAGTTAATGAGGGAGACTGCGAATGATGCACGGGTTCCACTAGACAGGAGTGCGACAGAGGTCCTACTCTAACTTAATAGTGAGGAGGAGATAATGTACCATAATATACTGTTCTGCATCTACTTCTCTGGGGGAAATGAGTAAGAGCTCATGAAACAGTGCGCGTGCTGTGGCACAGACTGAGCATCTATATATATATATATATAGGGTAGTGTATCTGTGTGTAACATACTATAAATGGATGGTGTATTATCAAAAGTTCTTTGTTTTTATGCACAAGTCCTTGGTTTAGTTAAAAGCAAGTTATTGCTTTTATCATGTGAATGCCAGCCACCTTAATCCTTCAACCCCCTTTGCCATAGAAACAGAGGATATTCATGGCAAAGTTATATGTAGTCATGGAAAAGTCATTTATTCAGAACAAGAGGCCAACCTATTTCCTGCTAAAGCGTTCGAAATCCTATTAATCCCAGTCCATGTGTAATACCATTATAACTGCTGAACATTCTGTTATTTCAAAGTAAAAAAAAAAAAAAAAACGCACAACCCTTGGTTAACCTTGTAGTTAAAAGTGTTGTCCCGAGATCGGATTCCCATTCCAAGTAAACACACACCGAATTGACCCTTACTTAAGTGGTGTGAACTAACCGCTAAGTGCACTTCACACCTGCTGTGCAGAAACACTTAATCACCACCTGCGGCATGAGCGAAAATTCCTCTGTAGGCCTGCGTAAATCAGAGCGAGTTTAAAAAAAAAAAAAGCAAAAGCAAATCGACATTTTTTTACACTCCGAAAGCAGAGAAAATCTAAATCTTGCTCAAGCTGGCCATTTTGTGTGAATTTATTTTCAAGTAAGTCCGCATCATAGTGTACGAGGTTCTGTACATACCCTATAAAGATAGATTTTACTTGTTTCTCAGGAGCAATGACGTCCAAAAAGGCATCTGATTCACTGCATTCCGTTTGAGCTTCGCCATTTGATAGCCGTGTCCAAAAGCATATCATCACACAATACACTGAAAAGGGGTACAGTATACCCTGGGGTTAGCTTAAAAATCAGGTACAGTACATAAAAACCCATAACTCTTCTGGTAGGAAAAGCAAGTAGACACAGAAATACAGTATCTTGCCATTTATTCAGCTTTACTAACTGCTTCATACTATCCAAGGTTTTGGTATGGGGTATACCCTGCATCAGATGCCAGTCAATCATAGTGCATGGTTTACACACTTGTTCCCACCTAAAGCCGATCTTTAAAGTGTATCAGCGGTGTAATCCCGGGACAGTCTTTAGATCCACCACGACAGCATGGTTACTGGTGAGTAATGAATGACTAAATGTCATAGGTCACAGTACAAGAACATCACTTTTCGTTTTAAAGTGCGAAGGCAACTCAAATAATTAAAGACGGCGATACGCTTCTCAAAAGTGTCGCCAGGTGGCAATCAGCAGGTCCAGACTTACATTCCTCACTCTTGTACCCCGATTTTTTCCAAATTCTTTTCCATCATTTCCAACAGTATCGACCCGAATAATGAGAGCTGAGAGCTGAGTGGGTGAAGATCTTGTTCTGTGGGTAATTATGACAGTCACACACACACGCATATTTTATTCAAATACTGTTAGATTTTATGATGCCAATTTATGTGTGAACATGATAGCTCATGCTCCCGAAACCACCTTTTCACACTTTGAGTCCTGGAACATGTTTGTGCCATCAGGGAATAAAAACCTGATATGCGATACCCTGGTCATTCATTCAGCAAATTCAGGTCGTCAACTGACTTCATTTTATTGCCACATACATATACATCTCGGCATTTGGCAGACGCCCTTATCCAGAGCGACTTTAATTTTTATCTCATTATACATCTGAGCAGTTGGGGTTAAGGGCCTTGCTCAAGGGCCCAACAGGGACAACTTGGTGGTAGTGGGACTTGAACCTGGGACCTTCCGAACCATAGTCCAATGCCTTAACCACTGAGCTACCCCTGACCCACATAACGTTGCCGAGCCTAGACCTGACCCACTGAAGCAACCCCGGATCATAACACTTCCTCCAGAGGCTCGTACAGTACATGATGGTGCATCGCTCCATGTGGTTCCATGCTTACATCGGCATGCCTATCGCCCTGGAATGGGCTCAATCTGGACTCATCAGGCCACATGACATTTTTTTTCTATTGCTCCTAAGTCCACTCTATGTCCTCCCTAGCAAATGAAAGCTTTTGTTCTGATTATATTCACAAACACATGGTTTTGTTATGGCCATACAGCTGTTTAGTCCCAATCCTGAGAGTTCTCATCACATGGCATGTACGGAAACACTCTTACTGTCACTATTAAACATAATCTACTGTTGATTTTTTTTTTTTTTTTTTTATAAATCATGCGAGTCCACCAAGCGTTTAAGCCGTCACTCATAAATGATTTATTTTTACAAAGTTGACAGTTTAGGACTATCCTTACAGGCTTTCAAGATGCACTGGATGGTCCTTAACCCAATTTCCATTCATTTTAACATTATCTTTGTTTGATGCAGGACGATAATATTATGCTTCTGAAATCGCAATTTTTTTTTTTTTTTTTTTTTTGCCAGGCTGTGTATCTCCAGCCAGATCTACCACAGCATATTTTATTTCTTCTACTTTGAATTCTTCTAGCACACTCGATCTCTTTATCTCAGCCTGCGCGGTATTACGGCACACGGTAATCAACTTACCTTATCAAGCCTGCACAAATAAAAAGCGGTCTGTATTAAATCATGAGATAAGAGCTTCATGTCGGTGACCCTAAACAGAGCTGTACTACAATACAAGCGCTAAAGACAACAGTAAGGTCTCAGAATTGTGCAGAAACTTCAGTCCTGTCTTGTTTTCATCATAGGAAACAGGCAGACTTTGAGACACTATTGGGTTTATTTCAAAACTGTGTCTCAGCCTTTGTTATCCATCACACCCTTAATCAAGCGGAATCTAAGGCTTGTTAACGGTCCAAGCAAAGAAATGTGGATTCCTTCAGGATTTATTTTTTATGACAAAAACGCACTGAATAGAAAAGAGCATCTGGGGACGATTTAAACTCGGAAAACTGAAAAGAGGAAAAGTCGGATTTTCTGATATGAAACCTGCCGCCACATGTTGAGTGTGTTTGAATGCGTACGCAGTGATGAATGAACTCTTGCAGTGCTCGTTTGCGTCCAGTTAGACTTATATAAACACTGTACTGGTTAATTTAACGCTGGGGATTATGAAATGTTTGTATGTCCAACAGAAATCTGGGCCGATGGTCGGAATTAACCTGCATTAAAGAGTAATCAGGACTAATTTACGACTTAATGAACTCAACCTTCGACCTACCGATTAACCTGATCAAACTACGCATCGGGCTATATAACTATGCAAAAACCCGAAGTAATGTATAGCAATCAGATACTGCTCGCGGAGAGCACTACAATAATAGAGCTTTTGTATCAAGTACGATGCTATCAAACATAAAATTAGTAATGATGCATAGCAGAAGACTTCCTTTGTAAAACTTTGGTCCAAAAGCAGTTAAGGATAAGAATAATGTTATTCTAATCCTCAGCACAAGCTGGATGACTGACAGAAAGGCTGTGGAACATCTCCATAAATGATTATATTATTCCTTACAGCCTTTAAACCGTTAGCATGTCCTTAACGGCACAACAAGAATGGGGAGCCGTTTGAACCACCAGTAAGCACGCGTATAAACACTTTAAGGCGCGCCAATTAATTCCCAACCCGCTCTGTGATGGCATGCGAGGGGGTTAATGACCGTCAACCTCCAAAGGGCTCCTAATTAAATTCACAGGTGGGAACAGGGGAGAGTGCAAAGGAAGCGGATTCCAGCCATCTGCTAAAAGTAGCACTAAAACCTCGATTAAATCAGAAACGCAGATGGAGCTCCCTCAGTGTGGAAAGCACGCAGTCCGCCTACATGATATAGTAAGTCGGCGGGGAAAAAGTCAAATTAAGACAGCATTGCATGACAGAAAGAGCAATGGATCTTTGTCTTTTAAAGACAATAATACCACAGCGTCCATGTGTGTGTGTGTGTGTGTGTGTGTGTGTGTGTGTGTGTGTGTGTGTGTGCGCTGTTTCCCAGTGCTCACCTCCACTCAACCCTGCAGAGCTTTCTGCTTCGACTTCCTTTTCCTGCTGTAGTTTCAGACACCCTGCAGATGCCTGAGGACTTTGGTCTCAAGGCCCCACCTCCAGCATGAATAGGGATTTGGCCCTTTGACAAACCATCCTTCATCAAAACCTCAGCTCCCTCCACCCATCTGTCTGTAGATCGGTCACAGCCGCCGTCCTCCTTTATTCGAAGGCAGCCCCCTCGAGCTCGTTCTCCTGGCCTGCCGTCATGCCAATCAAGCAATCTACTTAGGTCCAGAGTTATTCTCATGGCTTTTTAAAGGACACACGGGGTGCCTCTATTCAAGACCGACCCCAGGACAGGCTAGGTTGGGTGAGAAAGCCCCGTACTCCCCTAGGTCAAGAGAAGACAAAGCCCCTAGCTCACCACCTGAATGGTTTTTCTCCAGACATAGAAGCTGGGAAGACTTCCATTCCTTCAGTGCACGATCAGTTCTGCTACTATACAGTACCCCAAGTTAACATGAGTTGGTTTAAGCTTGACATTTTTACATAGTGATTTTGTTGCAAATACTCCTAGAAATGTGTTTTACAATCAGCCGTCTCAAGCACACGCTCAACACCGGACATTTGAATGGCTTTATGTCCGATGTACAAGTAAATAAGGTAGCATCAGTGTTGGTGGACGTTACTTTTTAAAGTAACTGATTACATTACAAAATTACTGTCTTCAAAAAGTAATCCGTTACATTACTGTGTTACTTTCTGATAAAAGTACCTAGGTTGAGTACTTTTCCACTGCAGAAAATGAAAACTCCTTCGTGCTTCCTCATGCATGTTGTTTTAGTCAAGACCTTTATAACTATTCTACCATCATCACTCAGCAAAGTTTGGCCCATAATCTGTTAACTACTAATAAACCTATTTCACCTACGCGGTTTCGCGCTGTGGCCGTACTGTAAGTACGGTTCATCATGATTCACAGCGGGTTTCCATCTTTCTGCGCTCAGTCCTCGCATTGTCAAACCGCATAGGTGAGATAGGGGTATAACGGCAGGAATAACAGAGGGGGGGCGGGGTATAGGGGGCGGAGCTTGTACGACGCGCACACACACTCGCACTAATGGATTGGGAATGCGAAAAAGTGTTTCGATTGGACTCCAATTGGAGCAGTTAACAAAGTCATGACTGAAAAATCATTCAGCAGCACAAGTGTTTTAATCATGAACTATTAGTGCATTCTGTTGTGCCTCGTACAATCAATCATGCGTTTATGTAAATTATGCACATTCAGAGTATATACAGACTCGGGCAGACTGTTTGTCTAGGTTCGCTCTCGGGTCTGAGCAGTGAAGTGGCTTGTTAAAAAAAGCTGACAAAAACAAAATGTTTAAAGATGATTCCACAGAGAAAGATGTGTTTATTCCCTGCTTCAAATTAATAACACATCTCATCTGTTTAAAGTCTGTGTTGCAAGCCGAAATACTAATAAGAACTGCCAGGATGAAACAAAGCATAACAATCTGAAACATATTTGTCTTATTTATAGCCATCAATGAATAATCAAAAAATAACTCGTCACCACCATAATCAACAGTTTTTTACGTAGCTAGTCCAAGTTAGTTTAGATCAGTTGAATGGTCCTGATCTAAAATGTCTCACTTTAGATAATGAATATTCCATGTTGTCCTCATCTCCTCAGCCATGCGCAGCTCTAAAGACTCCGTTGCCTCATGGCTGTTTTAAAGCAATGGTGTTTTACAACACAGTTTATGGTTAGCTTTACAACATAGGCTATGAAATTTATGAAATCTTTCACCCGGTCCTCAAACCTTGTCCTCAAGTAAAATCTTGATTCTGTTGTCAATAAATTCACTTGTTGCCCTTTCTGCTCTTTATTAACTTGTGCTTCCTGATAAAAGCCTACAGAGTCTCTTGCAAGATGTCAGCTTTAAGGGATGAAAAAGGCATTGAATACAGTAAGGATTTGGACAGTTACACGAACACCACTGCGATGGATTTGAAATAAAGCAATCAAACGGTCACGAAAATGTAGACTTTCAGTCATTTTTATATAGTCGCTTCATTTTCACAGACTCGAAGGTAATTGGACAAACTAATAATTACAAATATTAGGACCCATCTTCTTCTTCTTTGTCTTTCGGCTGTTCCCTTTCAGGGGTCGCCACAGCGAATCATCTGCCTCCATCTAACCCTATCCTCCGCATCCTCTTCTCTCACCCCAAGTAACTTCATGTCCTCTCTCACTGCATCCATAAATCTCCTCTTTGGTCTTCCTCTAGACCTCCTGCCTGGCAGTTCCAACCTCAGCATCCTTCTACCAATATATTCACAATCTCTCCTCTGAACATGTCCAAACCACCTCAATCTGGCCTCTCTGGCTTTATCTCCAAAACGTCTAAACGTCTAACATGGGTTGTCCCTCTGATGAACTCATTCTTGATCCATCCATCTTCATCTCTGCTACCTCTAACACTACCGCTTGTCTTTTCTTCAGCCTGGAACCCATGATCACCACCAAATGCTACGTTTCCTCCCTGGAGCTGCTTGCCTTGGCCTTTATAATGTAGCTGTTGTCTGTTTGATTGTGAGTCTTTCTGCCCTTAGTTTTGACTTGAGTAACTGAAAAGCATACTCACTTCGGTCAAAATAATGTGACCATTAAAAAGCTTTTGAAGTGTGATTCTCTGCTGTCATGATACATTTTGAGTCGCTATCCATCTGTACTATGAAACACCGTCCTACCATTTTTTAAAATTTTTTTATGATCAATAAACACCAGTGATCCATTTCAACTCGCAGCCATTCCGTACATGCCCATGCCATATCCGTGCCTCCTGATAATTTGGTATGCTGTGATTTGTGATACTTCCCTTTCTTATCATTATTCTTGATTTCGTCTATCCAAAGAATCTTGTTTTAATAAGAAAAGCAAATGTGTATATAGTGATAAAGAATACAAAGTGATAAGAATCATAGTCATATAATATATTTTCTCATTCATTCATCTTCTATATCGGTTATCCTTTACAGGGTCACACTGGGGCCCGGAGTCTATCCCTGGTACACCCTCGACATGGTGCCAATCCATTGCAGGCCACACACAAACACACGCACATATACACTACAGACAATTTGGGAACGCCAATCAGCATAATCTGCATGTCTTTGGACTGTGGGAGGAAACCGGAGTACGTGGAGGAAACCCACCACGTGTGGGGAGAACATACAAACTGCAAACAGACCCGAGGCAGGAACACTCTAAAAAGGCTTGGAGGTATGAGACTACAGTCCCATCGTGCTGCCGTCATATAACACATAATTAAATAAATATATAAAAATATAGATTGTTATTATAAAAGTCGTGTTCATCACATTTAATATTCAATTTACACAAACTGTATGGATTTTTAAACAACCGAATGTTCTCTGACAATGAAAGCAAACTACTTAGACCTCACCGACAAATGAGAGCACACTAAAAATATGAAACATGCTTCCAATAAATTGTTTTGGCACCTCTTCCTTAAGGAGAGGTAAAAATGATTCTACCTTCTGAGAAATACATCTTCAAGAACTGCTCTTGCCAAACTATTCAGCCTTGTTATCTTTGTCTCTCGACCCCCTCCTCCTCCTCCTAACACGCACTATTTCTGGACAATTTTTCAAATTGGGACCAAGACCTACATCAGGAAACACCACCACCCACGCGGTCCAAAGTGCTGCAGCTTCAAACCTGCGATACTCAGTAATTTGACATGATTGATCATGTTTGCTTGAATGAAGAATTTTTACATCTATAGGTTGGTCCGCTGACAAAATGAGATGTCAGTTAAATATCTGTGCTTTATGCTTGCATAACTCGGCATCTCTCACTTCATGGTTATGAATCTTCTTTGGCCAAGCCTCTGGAAGGAAGAATGTGTAATAAATTGAAGGGAGAGTTGAAAGGCTGAAGTGTTGAATGCAAGTTCCTGGTGACACATGCAGCCAGGATAACGTTCTGTTCACCACTGTCGACTTCAGTCTTCACTGATAGAATCAAAAAAAGAAAGGAATCACCCGGCAGATTTTACCAAAGGAAGGAAGAACATACAGCATGAAAATATTAACTCATAAACTGGCGTGCACTCTGGTGTACTGCCGTATACTCTGGTGTACTGGCGTGCACTATGGTGTATTGGCGTATACTCTGGTGTATTGGCGTGCACTATGGTGTATTGGCGTGCACTATGGTGTATTGGCGTGCACTATGGTGTATTGGCGTGCACTATGGTGTATTGGCGTGCACTATGGTGTATTGGCGTGCACTCTGGTGTATTGGCGTGCACTATGGTGTATTTGCGTGCACTATGGTGTATTGGCGTGCACTATGGTGTACTGCCGTGCACTCTGGTTTATTGGCGTGCACTATGGTGTATTGGCGTATACTCTGGTGTACTGATGTGCACTATGGTGTATTGGCATGCACTATGGTGTATTGGCGTGCACTCTGGTGTATTGGCGTGCACTATGGTGTACTGATGTGCACTATGGTGTATTGGCATGCACTATGGTGTATTGGCGTATACTCTGGTGTATTGGCGTGCACTATGGTGTATTGGCGTATACTCTGGTTTATTGGAGTGCACTATGGTGTATTGGCGTATACTCTGGTGTATTGGCGTGCACTATGGTGTATTGGCGTGCACTATGGTGTATTGGCGTGCACTATGGTGTATTGGCGTATACTCTGGTGTATTGGCGTGCACTATGGTGTATTGGCGTATACTCTGGTTTATTGGAGTGCACTATGGTGTATTGGCGTATACTCTGGTGTATTGGCGTGCACTATGGTGTATTGGCGTGCACTATGGTGTATTGGCGTGCACTATGGTGTATTGGCGTATACTCTGGTGTATTGGCGTGCACTATGGTGTATTGGCGTATACTCTGGTTTATTGGCGTGCACTATGGTGTATTGGCGTATACTCTGGTGTATTGGCGTGCACTATGGTGTATTGGCGTATACTCTGGTTTATTGGCGTGCACTATGGTGTATTGGCGTATACTCTGGTTTATTGGCGTGCACTATGGTGTATTGGCGTATACTCTGGTGTACTGATGTGCACTATGGTGTATTGGCGTATTCTCTGGTGTACTGGCGTATACTCTGGTGTATACTCTTCTTCTTATTTAAATATTTGTTTGTTTTAGATTTTTCCCCTTTTTTTTACTTTAAGTAAGCAAGGACTTTTTGGTATTTTCTAAGTCCTACTGACTGTACAGAACAACATGGACTCCAGTAACCTACAGTTTTTCTGTTACTGCACATTTTTCAGCACTCCATAAAACCCTGGCTAATTTCTTTCATGTAACCAAGCACCCGGGCAATTCTGAGGTTCGTCCAAGACCACCTTGAAGACGTGAAACTTTGCACACCCACGCGCCCTACATCCACTGTGAGAACACCAAAAAGACAAGCAGATTACACAGCAGTTTTCTATTTTGGAGGAAAGAAAATTCTCAACACACATGGTAGGTGCTGATAGATGTAAAATTGAGCTGTTAAGAAGGTATTAATCTCATAATATTTACAAAAGAATCTATTATATGCGATCAGGGAAGGATAAACCTTAAACCTCATGTAATGAATGTAAAAAAACAAAGTGCCTGTTCATACTTCACAAAATGCAACACCAAGCTCCAAATGGAAACTCCAACAGGTTCTGATTTAGTATAGTGTTTTGTCATGGCCATTAGAACTTTTGGAGATGTGAAGAACAAAGAAAACCCAAATTAAACCCATAAGGGCACAGAACTCATAAAACTATGGGTCAAACCCAGGGACTCTATAGTTGTGAAACTCTCCCATCTGCATCACCAATCAACCTGGACAATGTAAAGTGACATAAAGACTTTAGACAACTTTGCAATAAATAAACAAACAAACAAACATCTGACCCAATAAGTAAAGTCCACCATATTAGAATTTGGCGACTTAAAATTAATTGATATTTTTAGAAAACGTTAGAGCTTAAGTCACTACATTTGTTGCTCTTTTCAGGTAAAAGATCACTTTACAGCTGTAATTTCCCTTCGTCCAAAAGGTCTTAGAATTTCGCAGGCATCACGACGTAAATTACAGGTCTATAAAATAGATTATTCCTACTCTACCCTTCCTTAATACCTTAATTAAAGCCTAACGACCTGTGATTATTTCATCTTTGGAAATTGTTACAGCAGATTCGGTGGATTTTTGGCTTTCTATATTTCCTATGTCTGTGTCTTTTTCCTATCAGTTTTAAAAACCTCATGCTAGCTCTGGATCAAAAACCGGAGTTTCCATTTTACATGTTGTCAATGACAATAAATTTATATCCATTCACAGAAGACCAGAAGACGTAGGTAATAGGTTAGTAACAGAGGATCATACAAAGACTCCATTATACAATGGGCGTTTGTGTCAAACTGGAACTTTTGATTTGTGAAGAATAACAGAACATAGTTATGGGAGTTAAAACGAACTTTCTTTCTCGATATAATCCCCTGCAACACTAATGCATTTATCCCAGTGTTTCACTAGCGCTTGGATACCATTAAGGTAGAAAGTTTTCTCAGTATGCCAAAGCCATGGCTGCCTGATATTTGAAACACCGGCCTCCCAGGAACTCCTTTACGAGTGACGCCAGGACTGTACACATGATGCAATAAATTACAGCCAAGTTCCTTTTAATGTGCATGTGGTGTTCATGAACGCGTTAGACGAGTTATCCATCGATTTTCATGGATCAGGCGCTGCATTCTCTAACGTTCACGGGAATGACTGCAAAGGACACGCTGACCGAACCTTGGACGGGATCAAATGTTTTACTGCGGCTAAGAGTCTCATCAATTTCATTCACAAAAAAATTCATCACAAGTGCTGGTTTGATTCTAACACGCCCTGAACATATTTTACAGTCTAACAGTAGATGAAGATCAGATTCATTCATTTAACCCAAGTATTTCAGTGCTTCAGTGTATTAAGGAACAACCAGTCCTTTTTACTTTCCAGATTCCATATCTCCAGATATGTTCAAGTTTCCCACCAATTGCCTGCATTGTAAAAGCATTAGAAGGCGAGGGAGTATAAGAGAATAAAAGACTGGCTAAGAGACCACAGATTTAGAACCTTTGGTGTCTTTGTTGTTACTTCGACAAAAGAATTTACACAGTTTTCCACATCTGGAAATTCAACACTTTGTGCTGACTTGCACAAGAGCTCCAATAACAGCTAATTCGACCCAAATATGATACAATCAATAATCCATATTAATGTAAAAGTGTCATTCTATGACTTAATGCAAAGTCTCGCTGAAGAAAACAAATTTGCAAGAACGTGGAAATAAAAACACCCAAATTTGAGATGTCTTATTTTCCAAGGACCGGTTTAAAGCAAACAGTAACAAGGGCCTCGTCTTGATAGGCTCTGTGTTTGGACATGCGATAAAACAGCAATAAATCACACGTTTGCCTCCCATTTGAAATCAGCAGTCCAGCCACACACGTCAGAAATAATAACACAAAGTTCTCTACAGGCGACGCATTGTGCAAACTGGATCTTACAGCAGGCCAACTATTCTGTCAGTGTATTACAAACATAATTATACAACCCAGCAGCATGCACATAAACAGATGTTAATCTCCTTAACATAGTACAATAAATAACCACCACAGTTCCATTAAATAAGGATTAACTTCACAACAGGTCGAATGCAGATTAGGAGTGAGTGGCTTTGCAGAACAGCTGGCACTTGAGGGAATGTTTCCAGCGAATATATAGCTCATAGCAAAATCAGGCTGGTTTTGACAAATGCCTCATTGAGTTTCCAGAAAGTGGGAGGGGGGGAAAAAATCGAAACGTCATTGTCAGTCATTAATGTATGTCAGGAAAATTGGGGGGGAATATAAGGCCAATACATTAAGAAAACATTTAGGTAGACTAGCTGCATTTATTTCCTACATATCTGTGATTGATGAGAAAAGTATATTGCTTTAAAGAAAACCTGAATCGCCATCCATTATCTGACCAGAAACTAATTCTGTTAGATTCAGATGGCTTTGCTAGCTATAAGCACTTACAAAAAAAACACAACACCGACACCCACAGTCTGGGTCAAGGTGGGGCATTTTTATTCTTGCATTTACACAAAAAAAACAACAAGAATGAACAAAATGCATGAACAGAAAAGAAAAACTGTACTAAAATCTCAGAAGCGAGCACTACGTAATATTATAATAAGCAGCTTCTTCCTTATTTTCCTGAGCAAAGAGGCCACAGTCCTGGCTATTCGGTTTATATTCGACTATCCACTGCAAGAAACGAATGCATCACCTCCTGAAACCATTAGAGTTTGAGCAAACTGTAGGGATGGGAATCTCTAGTCACCTCCAGATACGATATCACGATATCACGATATCACAATACCTAGGTGGCGATTCAATTAAAACTGCGATTCTATAAGTATCTCAATATTATAAAAATCCGGATTCAATATTACATTTTGTCCTCGATTCTGCCACAATTTTAACCATTAAAAAAGTTTTATGATTGATTAAATGAAGCCCATAACATTATATAACATTAGTTATATATTAGTTAAAAACCAAAAACCGCATTTAAACAATACACAATAACTTAAAATACAAGAGTTTAACATTTACCTGAGCAGCACATGTCTCGGTCATCTGCCGTAATGAGTATTTTTCAACAAACTTGGCAAATTATTCACTCCTACCACATGGGATGAAAATTTGAAATAGTACAGTGTGTACCATTTAGCTTCTAACGTGCTTCTAAATTTTTTATGTAACATTTCTGTTGCGCCATTTTGGAAGAAGTGGTACAGAATTGTTGATTTATGAGGCTGATTGGCTGATCACCAGTCATGGCCAATCAAACTGAAAACCAGTCGATGCCGATTGATGGGCCTCGCAGCCGGAGGTCTAGAGAGAGCTGATTGGCCAAGCTCTCTCAGAGGGGAGGGAAGAGAGGTACTTAGTGCTCCCACATTAATCACGGCTCTACAGCCAATCAGGGGCGTCTGTGACCTCGCGCAAGCGGAAGGAGCGGATAGCGCTGTCCTCCGAGTGTGTTACTCCGCCCCCGACGGTGAGCGAGCAGTTCGAAAAGATGCGGTCGGCAGGCGTCACATGATTCGGATGGTCGCCCCTCCCGACTGAGTTGTAGTAGTAGCTTAGTGTGGGAGCCCCCTAGTGACGGGGGGCGGAATAGGATACGACTAAATCGGGGGAAAATCCCCCCCCCCAAAAAAAAAAAGTCTGATCACTGGCCAATCAACGTAAAACAATATATATACATTTTACTTACTTTAAAGGTCAGCAGGCAATACATGGCAAAAAAAAAACTGAATCATTTTTCCCCGCAAGTCTTCTCAGCTGAAGGTTTTGGCACCTCTGCAGTGTTTTTCCCTATAATAAGAATTGAAGATCCTCATTCATATTTTACACATTTAAAAATCTTAATATTACCGTCTGCTTTAAAAGTGGACAAAGAACAGAAAGTACAGAAATCTGGTGGAGTCTACACCTCCATAAGTTTAGCGCTGTTATAGTAGCACAAAGGGGCAGGTGGTTTTAACGTTATGGCTGATCGGTGTGTATAAATATCTCAGGATAAAGATGTGTGCAGGAGTAGCAGTGATTAAAGGCTGAAGTTATTACACGGAGGCAAATTGGCATTAAAATCTAAAAACAAATACAGCTTCAAACTGACTCATTCAATTCTCCCTGTGTACCTCATTTAAACCGAACACAGAAAAGTGGCCTGCTTTCTGTACATCAAAGTGTAGCAGAACAACCTGAAAGTTGTCATTAGTCTGCCAACCTCGTTCTCTCTCTCTCCTCACTTTTCCCCTCTGTCTTTAGCTAACCACTCTCCCGCTCTGTTTTTTTCTTCTTGGTTATCATCATAAATGGCTTTTCACTACGAAGCGCGCCGAGTCCAAACCAGCGAGGATACTAATTCGTCACAATCACTCAGCCTCGTTTCCTTTCCTGTCGCGTCTCTCACTTTCTCCCCCACCTGTGAGACGAAGATTTTGTGATGTGAACAACACACGCTCATTTCCTTGCCTTGCTGAAACTGATGCTTGACACCAATAAATGAAGTTAACCTTGGGATTTGTCCAGACTCTATCGGCCTTGCCAAATCTGGAACTCGTCCGAAATGAAATAACTCTTAAGGTCTGGAAGTACTGCTTCAGGTAAACTCAATTTTCCCCTTGACACACTGAGATTCTGATCCACCTTCAAAAAGATTCCGTTGGAGCACAAAAAGACATCCCGTATCCTGCCAAATTCGATTTCCATTCCACGGGACGGAAGATGCGGGTTCTCATCACCGGGAGTGAATGCACAACCCGAGCGGGCCTGCGTCTCGTCAACATCGTTTCTTTTTTAAGTCAACTGTAAAGAGAGTGACGGAATTTATGGCTGCAGCTCGTCAGATGTGAGAAAGGAACTGCAGGAAAAGTGAGAAGAGTGGAAGTCTGTAACTGGACTATAGTTTTAGCCAACCACTTAAAATGAAGTCCCTGCACTGTAAATAATCCGCAGTAAAACTTTCTAGCACAGGCATGCTGTCATTCATGATCTGAATGTAAAAATAAATAAATGCTCCATTCTTAAATACTCCGTACTTGGGCTGGCTCCCTCTGTTTGGTGCTCTGCGGCCTGCTTGGCTTCCGATTACAAAGCGCTGGGGAATATTAAGCCTTTTATTTCAGAATTCCATGGTGAGAGTGGTTTGGTTAAGGCAGTTCTGCCATGCTACGGGGCGAAAGGAACCGAACGGAACGAAAGCTGGAATGAGGAAGGAGGAATAAAGAAGAAAAAGATCTGAAATGCATAAGCTGGAGGAATTAATGCAATCAAAACGCAATCCGGAGAATAAAAAGCAGGCGCGTTATGAGCAAACCCGGGCAGAGCCCCTCCTCTCTTGCCCACTGCCACACATCCAGGGTCAAGCGACCAGACAGAACAACAACACGAGCCTATTCCTTTTGCCTTTTCTTTTCTCCTCCACTGAAGTGGCAGAACAAACAGTGGCTTGTGCCTAATTGTAAGCCACTGGCAGTGACAACTGCACAAAGGCCGGTCCTAAACAAACAGCAGTCGGAGGTCACGGGACTCGTCTTTAGCGTAGGCCTCACACAAAGAGCCTCAGTCAATCAAACAGTATCACTCATTCTCAACACAGCACACGGGTGCAACCTGAGTTTACGTGAATTATATTATATTACACATTATGATTCAACATACAGACTTGTTTCATGGTAATAAAATCCGAAGCTTTTTTCCCCCCATTAGTGTCTCCAACAAATGAAAAAACTCTCGATGTGCCCAAATACGAACCGTTTTCAGAACCAGTTCTACAGTGCTGTAGTGCTGTAGTGCTTTGCGTATCCGAAACCGAAAATGGCTTTCTCAATCATGTGCATTACGACGAGAGGTCTGGTTCTTTCTTTTCTACGTCTAGTTACCTCAAGAGTAAAAAAAAGAAGGAAGTCGCGTTTAAAGGTTTAATTCTGTTTGTCCAAATTGACAGATCTGAATATAAATCGAATTGATTTCGCTCTTATCCATTGATAAGCTTGATGAACGTACAGTAAGAGAGACGCCCAGAACTCTATTAACACGCTCAAAAGACAAACAGGTCGCGCGGCGCGCCCAGGGGGCGACGGCCCGAGGTGCTTGGGCCCGCTCATCGTTGTTTGCGACTATATTTATAAATTGAATTGATTGAGCTTATGTCCACCGATAAGCTTGATGAAAGGATGAGAGACGCCCATAACTCTAACGAGGTTTTAGCGTTTTTATCAGGAAGCCACCCAAAGCAAGACAAAACGTAAGAAATAAATAAAACATTTCCATAATGTTTTGGATTTTTACAAATTCTCATTGTGAAGGGCCAAACTGTGGTATACGACACCAAATTATAGACTGAACAACAACAATTCTGGACAAAATCATACTTGTATGGCCCGACTCAGAACTCAGACAGAGACACGTCCATCATCTTTTCTCTGCCTGCCATAACAAAGACAGTTTGGATTTGTCCTGCTAAAAGACAACGTGCACACTGAACCTATAAACTATGCTAATACCTATTCTAAGACCTGGAACATGATTTACCAAAAATGGGACACACCTCAAGCAAATTTGACTTGTAATCTTTATTCAGCCTTTTGAGAACTGAGTAAACAAGTCCAGGATGATCCTAGGGTATGCATGAGTTATCCTGAGTAGGATCATTCCACTTAAAATAGTTTAGAGGGTCAGGTCACCTTAAAGAGAAACAGCATGAGAAAACAAGTTGACAGTCACTAAATAGTCTTAAGTACTGAGACAATTATGAAAAATGTGCAACAGAGAAGCGAAAGGAGACAGTTGCTAGACAGGGAAAATGAAAGTGTATGCTTGTCTATAAATTCATGCACAGGTTTTGGAAAAAAAAAGTGTGTGCTCCCTTTAATATGTATTTACTATTTATCGTGGCTTATACATTACCATATATAACTGTGCAGTAAAGAAAGTCCTCTTAAGTCTGCACATGGATCTTACAGTGGTTCAAGTATTTATTATGTTTTGACACCAATGGTTTTGTTCTAAACGGCTTTAACAGGACTAATCTTCAAGGTAAACCTCTTGGGAAGTCTATCCTTCGATCCGCATCCGGACCGACGTTTTATCTAGCTGCTGACGCTGACAATAAATAAATAATTCATACCAAACACTTCATTTGACATTTTACATGCTATACAAAAAAATATTGCTTAAAATCAACAATTCCATAACTGTGGTGTTTCTTAACCACACAATCAGGTCACATGTTATCAGGTCCAGACCTGCATTCCTCTCTCTTATAGTAATTACTGAATAATATGCACAATAATAAAATGAACAATAATAATTTAAAAAATGCTAATAATGATAATAATAATAATAATAAGCTGATGGAATAAAGCAACATATGGTATGATCCAAGCTCATGCCACATGGTAATGCTTTTCTGAATTTCTCGCAGCAATCACTTTAATGCAGAACAAACATTACAATGCAACTGTGATTAGAAAAGAGGGCTTGGACCTGGCATTTGTTAAGTTGATCATATAAGGGCAATTTAGGCTGATTAGCATTATTTCAGCTAATTATGATTAAGAGTTCTATATACTGTAGTGCTGAGCAAAAGTCTTGAGCCACCCTTCATTTATTCATATTAAATGAAACTAAATGATGTAGATTTAATTGAAGAAATGGAATCTGGGCGGGCTGCAAAGTGAAGCAGCAGCCTCATGTCCCCTCTCGTCTGTTCCAACAACTCAGTATTCAGCGTCACCGGTATACGAATCACCGGCCTGATCATCGGTCATCATCTGCACCTGTTTGTCACTGGTTCATGCCTCACAGTTAGATGTTTTCCCCCTGAATGAGTCACTTAACAAATAAAAAACACATTTTGGTCAGGAGAAAAATGGTCAGGTACGGGACCCGAGTGGAAATGAGAGGCAAAAAAAGTCATTCAGGAAGCCTGGAGAACTGTTCCCAGCTCTTTGGAAACAAAATATGAAGAATTGAGGAGTGGCTCAGGAATGCATACAGTATATATAATATTATTATTATTATTATTATAATTTAATAATAAGGCAAGGCATGAGGCAGATCAATTGAATCAAATTTCCTTTCACACCAAATAATCAGTATCATCACTCTACAGTATTATAACCGTGACCATATGCTCTTTACAGAACTTCATACTGTAATAAGACAACATGCTACTTGACCTGAAAGTAAAACATCAGATGCACATTAAGTTTGTTCTCCTGTGAATGGCTTAGTTGTAACATTTCCATGCGGGAATAGGTGAACATGTGCCCACACAAACACACACACACACACACCTTTCAGCCAAGCACTTCTCAGTAACAGTTGAGAATCGAATTGCACTGATTCACCAAGTGTCACGGCTATAGCGTGGAGAACACCCAAATACTCCGTAAACCCAGGACTCCAGAACCATATAGTATGCAATTCTCCATAGGTACAGAGAAACATGGATGTGAACAAAGTTATGATTTCAGACATTTGGTATGAAAAAGCTACAACAAATCATCAACTATGGAATCATCTTATGTGACTCAGATTACTGATTATTATTAACTCACACAGACAGATTGTTACCATTAATGATTAAGTACCAGAAGGGCGGGACAAAATGCTCTAGCTGTTGAAATACTAACTCTTCAGTGGCTTGTCCTGTCATTCAGCAGAGCGTGTGAGTACACAGCGAGAGCTATGAAAGCCAAAAAAGATCCCGTGAAAGTGGCCAATGTAGGAATGCAAAGCCAAAAGTGGATGAGCATGCTCAGAAACATAGGAGGAGGAACCGTGAGCCAAAACAGCATCATTAGCTAATAATTTACTACCATCCATACATGATATGTTACCTAAAAAATAACATAGATCATTCTCAAATCATTTTCAGTGCAGTTCTTTTTGGGAACACTGTCTCATACTTGGGCAGAGCTCCAATTCTCCCTCTTATTCGTTAAAACCAGCGACCAGGGATGCTGTGCCACGTAACCTCACGTGCACTCTGAATGTACAGCAGACAAAAAAAAAAATCCAGAAAACACTCACTTGCTGTGAATAAACAAACAAATTCGTTCAATCTGAATACACAAACTACGTCGACGTCTAAAAAGGGTGCTCTTCTGCACTATAGAAGGTTTATCAGATTGAAAGAGCATGACGGCGGTCAAGAGCACATGCTGCGTGCATTCGAAATTAAATATTTATGTAAAGCTCTCCAGTTCATTTGTAAGTCAGAGTTCGGGTCAAGCTGTTTGTTTCAGGATTTCTAAAACTGTTTTTTTCCCCCCATTTATTTCATTTCGACTGCAATTTATTTATAGCACGATTTAATAAGTTTATAATAATGTTATAAATAATGTCATCTCTGAGCTGGCCATAGGCTCACTGCAGATTGATCGGAACGGAACGGAATCATTTTTATAAACCACACTGTTAAAGGTTTTTAAACACTGCACAGTGGAACCTTGGAGTACGAGCATAATTCGTTCCGGAAGCGGGCTCGTATTCCAAAAACACTCGTAAACCAAATAGACTTTTCCCATAAGAAATAATGAAAACTCAAATTATTCGTTCTACAGCCCAAAACAATAAATACATAAAAATAATTAATACAACATGTAAAGTAAAAATAAAACAAATTAACCTGCACTTAACATTTAAAAAAAAAGGAACTCCTTTATTGGCCCAAACACATGGAAATGGCTCACAGTGAGGTCAGGACTATACGTGGGATGTGCCGTCAATTTTAGACTCCATAGTCGAGCTCCTGTGATGTGCAAGTGGACACTTGCGTCTCTTCCGCGAGTTGGGGTCAAGATATCTGTTGATTTTCAAGGATTTCACTCTCTGAATCTTCACCTGAACGACTGAAGTGGGCCCGGAGTCACCTCGGCTGGGATGATCACTCACGGATATACGGCTTTCTTTAAAATTTTTCACCATTCAAATGTTTTACTCATCACGGTAGTGTGCTTGTAAATGTCAATCGGGTTTAAGCCTCCATTCACAAGAAATTCAAGTCCTGGTTTGACTTGAACAAAAATTTTGCTATTTCATGAACGTCTTTTTCTTTTTTTCTTATTTAAATGCCTATGTAAACAAATCTTAAAGATTTTAAATAATTCGAACACATAGTATAATAGTTTCCAAACATCGCACTTTCCTCAAATTACACTTGGCTATTATATGAAAAGATTTTTAAAACGCTGCGTGTCTCTGTACTCCTGTGTATATGAGTATGCTGGGTCTGTTGGAGATAAAATCATCACTTTCAAAAAGCTTCCCTCAGACGAGACAAGCCTTGGGCAGGACCCACTTAGATCACTTATTATGCTACTATGGTTTCTCGGTCAGATTTCCTCTCATGGGAGTCATTTATTAGGTAAAATATTCCTGGCCCAGCATGAGGCTAAATTATGAATGTACAAAGCCCTCCTTAGTGATACAACCGTAAGACCATCAAGACCTGCAGTGTGTGATTGAAGAAAAAGAGAACTCCCATATGACTGATACTTCGTACTTATATTTTCATATTTTTCATATTTAAACACATGAGCAAGGCGAAATGTTAATGTAAGGTATTGATGACTGTCGGGGGTGAGGGGGGTGGGGGTTGAGTGGGGGCCAAAATCCACATATCAAAGGGGTTGACCCCTTAAAGCCTCAGGAGACACAGGCACGTCCTGAGTTACATTTCTTACCCTCATTACTACAGAAACTTCCTATTAGATTTAAATGTACCTAATGAATAATTGATCATACTTACATAATAATATGCATGAAAAATAAACAAGGTATGTGACAAATTAATACACTGAGACATAATCAGGCTATCTTTATTTATTATTCATTAATAAATTAGTAAGTAATAAAATATTCTGGGAATGTGGTTATACTGTAGAAAAATAATCAAAGAAGAGGGGATGTGATGTGGGCCAATGGACGTTGATTGTCGTCCAATAAAAAGGGGTTTTGTTCCTCTTATACTACAGGAACATTTATCCGGTGTTGTGGAAACGCTTCCAAACATGTTAGTTCCTCTTATTACTTGCTTGCTTTAAACATTTGGTCCTCTACAAGTCATTCTTTTATATCTCTCCAACAACAATAATAATAATAATAAGAAGAAGAAGAACTGAAGTCAACTAAAGTTAAGGTCCAAGGTTCGAACCCCAGCACTACCACGTTGCTGTTGGGCCCTTGCCTGTCAACTGCTTAGATGTAAAAGAAAAAATATAAAGGTATGCGCCAAATGTAAGAAAACTCTCACAGAAGTCCACTTATGTAAAGTCATATTTCCTGTTATTTTGGTACATCCGCGTGCCATCCAGCATACTGGGCAACAGATACTCCCCACCCTGGAGATATATCCTTCGTTTCGGTGGTCCGGCTGCCAGCTTGATGCCCGATTGTCATTCACACAATACAGGCAATTCGGGAACGCCAATCAACCTAACCTGCATGTCTTTGGACTGCGGGGGGAAAAAACCCACCAAGCACGTGGAGAACATGCAAACTCCACGCACACAGACCAGAGGCAGGAATCGACCCCGAAACCCTAGAGGTGCAAGGTGCAATTTCCCGTTATATAACAATTAACAGCTTCTAATCAATTAAACAATGTCTAATCCTGTTTAAGAACCCAAACGTATTGTGGTAAACTTTGAAATGTAACATATTATTATTACTATTATTGTTGCTGTTATGTCTACAAACAATATGTGAAGTGTGACCAATTTTGATGTTTTTTTTTATTTTTTTTTATTACAGATTCTAGTTTACATGTTTCTGGAGCAGAAGTCAACAACGTCCCCAGGAACCAAGATGTTAAGCTCCTGATCCCTTAAGCTTTTTCCCTTCCAATGCACACACACACAAGGTAGGGTGTGGTAGAGGTAGATAAAGGATTATCCCTGTTTTCTTTGTGACGGCAATTTACAGGTTTCGGAGAGCTCTAAACCAACAAACTGTTGCATGAATAACTCAAACAATCCAAACAAAAAAACAAAAAAAAAAGAGAGCTTTCAAGTCTAAGCGCCATGTTCAGTAGCGCCGAGCGAGACGTCGGGCAAAAAGGGACGCACCGCTAAGTAGTACGCAGTAATGCTCCGCTACAGCGGCATGCGTTTGAATGAAAACAATCATCGGCTCCGACCTCTGCCAGTTGCTACATCACAAATCCAAACACACTGGCTCTAAGGAAACAATTTGTACCAAAACCATCTCTCAAGACAAGTTACACAAAGCAGACCACAAGCTGCAAGCCGAGTCCCAGCGAGTCTATAATCTACGAACAGGACACCCGGCTTTCTCCGGAGGAACATTTCCTCATAGGGAGAGGTTGCAAAGAGTAATTATTCAAACGATTAAATGCTGTTGATAGAAACTATTGCTGTCCTTTCATTGTATGCATCGCTGACGTCAAGCTAAATTTCAGTCTGGCTGGTCTTCAAGTTCGGTAATAAATGGGGGGACGCGGGTAATTCTTTATGCCTGACACCACTAATATACAGATTTAAACTTGGGATAAAGTGTGTGCTGAAAATGATTTTTAACTCAGTGATTAATAAATCAAACAGCAATATTGTGTTAACGTGGGCCATGAGCGTGTTAAAAACACAACTCGATAAAGGAAGAAAGACCGATGGTAAGGCTTACACAGGTTTGTTATACTTGGTCGAGTCAGCATTCCTTCGATATCTAGAAAGGATTTAAGACGCAAGTACGTATGGACACTGGAACGGCTGTACCGAGCATTTGGAGAGCAGATTAAACCACGGTGTGTGAGCAGGGTTCAGAGCAGGATCCTCCCTTTTGTTTTTTCCGAGGTAAAGTGCCTTTACTGTCAACATTCTGTACAGTTCAACGCTGCGACGAAACGGTTCCACCCTCATGATTTATGGACTCTCGACTGTTATTCAGACCCAAAGTCTGAATTATAACGAAGAGGTCCGTTTCCATCTCACAGGCTGCTCTCGGCTTGGCTGGGGGAATTTCTCGCCGTCGTCGTAAAAGTCTATGTGAAACGTTTAAATGTTTGAGGAACATGTCGTGCGAGATCATCCATGAGCGGCAGGGAAGAAATTCCATTTATGTTAGCGCAATGCTGTACCGTACTCACCAATGACAAAATCCATCCATCAGCCGACAGGTCTTAATTTTGATCCCAGCATGCAATGGAGACTATACCTGCAGTTAAACGGACTACAGTCAAATCTGCTACAGAGCACGTGGAGAAAAGGCAGACGTAAAGACTGATTTATAACCCTGGCAGCAACCAGTCAAAAACTAGACGTATCTTCACACACACACACACATCATAATAATTGCTATTATATTCAAATATAATTATTTATCCATCTGTCCATGATATATGTGAAATGTTTAGCACACTGTGTTTAAAAACAAACCAATTTCAACTTAGGAAAAGCTGTTAATTAGCTGATTAGTTAAATCACGTATGCTGGGAGCTGAGAAAACACTCGAACGTTCAGGCAAGAGGCTCCTCCAGTCTGGATCCAGACAAACAGAGGACCTTCAGTAGGGTTTTCTGGAATAGTGTAATAGTGATTTTTAAAAAAGAAAGGACAGTCTACTTAATTTATATTAGACATCTGTACCGTGAGCATTAAATTTATTAATCCATGATGTTGTATTTACAAAACAGACTTATAAACTGTAAAGTCAAGACTAAAAACTGTAAAATCAATGTGCCTGCGACTTCGTTCGCGTGGAGCTAAAATTTTTACGTGTTACTGCGAAGTGCGCAAGAGATCGCGTTTATGAAGTAGATTTCAATCACACACCCATAAGCGCATATAAATTTTCTTTTAAATGAACTAATGATTTTTTCAAGGTCGATTTTTTATGCTATAAGAGTGTTTAACCATTTAAATTTAAAATTAGCATATCTTCTCCAATTGCAATGAAACAAAGCCTATACTGTACTGTATGTTACCTCAAGCTCGGCTAAATACCCCTGTGGAAACCCCATTAAAGTTCGTTCAGTACTTTTTATCTGATGCGTGCACAAACAAACAGGCAAACAGATGGACCAAAAATTCCAAAAACCATCTTGATGCGTTCTATTAATCATCTTACGTGCCCCCGAAAATAAAAATTGTACAGACACGCTAACTTTACAGGTGTATTATATGTATAGAAAAAAATGAGCTCAGTCATCTGTTACACCAGGGAAAACTTTTTTTTTAAATGCTCAATGCATGGGGTCTCCTGGATGAGGGATGAGAAACAATAATTTTGTCTATATTAATATATTCCAATTTCAATAAATCTGTACTTACAAAGCAAGCATGACAGTTGGGGGATTTGACTTATACTTCATTCAAGTATTCCTTCAATGAATCTGTTGGTTAAAATGAACACTTTAGCAAATCTAAATAATGTATACTGCTTTTCTGGACATAGCTCATTGTGTATAAAGTGAGCAATATCTTTCCACACAAATTCGACATGGTTTAATCTGGCTAATGCTGCTTACCTGACTAATTTTTTATACGCTTGAACTTTTGCTGATTACAGGCAGTATGCCCTGAAATATACACTTTAAGCACTAAATACATGAGCAAACATCTCACTTAAACTCCAAATGGTTCGGTTTAAATTTAGTAGATTTGTAAACATCGAGAGGAGCGAGGAGATTATTTGCCTTTGGTTTAATCTAATGGCTAAATTGTAAAATCTGTCTCCCATGAAAACACTGGTTAAATTAAATTTAAGACATGCATCTGTTCCTTGCACCCCTACTTATTACTTGGTCTAAATGAACACCACAGACTGCATTTAACACTTCAGATTTTACTGATAGCACTTAAACTAATGTAGTTTGGCCAATGGGGCATTTTGCTCCGAATAATTAGGTGTTATCTTATTCCCAGCTCCCTTTCTGAGGCAAATGAAGCAATCCTACCTTACAAAGGCCCTCCAACTGAGAGGCTTAAGATGCTGACACACACACGCTCATTGCCCTTAAAGAGTTCTATTGTCATTCTATGAAGAGGCAAAACCAACATGGGCTCCAATTTTTATATATATATATAGAAAGATGCCTATAGGGCAAGGGTAGGGTCAAGTGAGAAATTAAGGCACGTTAAGGCACTTAAATCGAACAAATTTAGACATTAATTTTGGAAATTGAAGGTTTGGGAAAAGCTTGTTCACCTCAACAAACTCTTGTACTCAGTCTCTGAAGCATTCTGAGGGCCATTCTGACGGAACGGCATCAGGCTCGTACCGCGGCTTCTGGCATTAAACTCACCCATAAATTCACACATACACACAGTTTAATATCTGTATGTGAATATGAATCGTTAACACACACACACATTATATATATATATGTCAGTCCATGGCCTACACTCGTTCTTACTCACTCACTCATCACCTCTACCGCTTTATCCTGTGTACAGGGTTGTGGGAGCCTATCCCAGGAGACATAGTGTTCTTTGGACATGTCTTTGGACTGTTGGAGGAAATCCACCAAGCACGGGTAGAACATGCAAGCTCCATGCACACAGACCTGGGCCGTGAATCTAAACTATCTAAACACATTAAACTGTTTGTGATGTGCTTAGCAAGGTTTCTGCTGCTGCTCTGGTATCACACAGACACAATGCTACCACAGTCACAACAATGGTTAATAAGAGAAATACATGATTACTTCCAAACATAGATGATGAGGGTTTTACAAAAAAATAAAAAAAAAACAACAAAAAAACTGTTATCTGAAGAAAATAGAGCAAGAGCTGATTTTCACCAAAGTTCACTGACAGAGAAATATGGCATTGTTGATGACCAAAGTGAAAATAACGAGGTTGTCAATGAAGGACTTAAAAATAAATATTCAGAAAACAAATATTTTGTACAACTTAAATATTCTCTAGGAATTTATTATTACACCCTATTGTACAAATACTATATATATTTTTTTCTTCTTCTTCTTGCTTTATACATGTAATAAAACGCCTGGTGAGTGAAAGTTTTCGTTCCCCTGCGGACACTAGTAGTAGATGATGATTAGATTAGCGCACGCGAGGTTTTCAGTCTGTCTGACGCCAGGGCGCGAGCGCGTGTCCATAGAGAGATAGGGAAAGACACTTCTGATTCAAATACAATTTAAAAGCAGAAAGACACGCTTTTATGAAATAAACGAAGACAACAACAGATCTCACTTTCCAACACTGGAAACCGTAAATATGAACAAATTCTGCTGACAAAATAATAATAATTATTATTATTATTATTATTATTATTATTATTATTATTATTATTATTGTAGTTATTAAAAATTATTTGAATTTCATTAAATATTATTAAGGCTATATCACCTGCTTTGCACCGTTTAAGGAAGGCCACGTGACCTTAATATCTGCCCAACATATAAATAATAAAAAAAAAATTATAATAAAGAAATTGATAAGTTGGCAGTGTTGGCCCTTTCTTGTGTGTTCTTTCGCATATGCACGAAGCCTGGAACAGCCTGCACACTCTCTCCATTTAGACAGAACCGGACTTGACACAACTCGTGAAATTGCATTTTAATAACCGCATCCTAAAGGTTTCCCATTTGTAACTCCCAGCAGCAGCAGATGATGATGATGATGATGATGATGAGTAACAGTAGAGCGAGGCTCTTACCGGCGGCAGTGCGCGTGACGCAGCTGCTCAGGAGAATCGTGATGAAGTGCAGGACGCAGCGGCGGTATTGTTGCTGGTGTTGTTGTTGGCATCGCCGCGCTGTCCGCCTCGGCCGCCACCTTCCTCCGCACTCGTGCTCCGGCGACATGCCTGTACATCCACTGCAAAACGCTTCAGGACTTCTGGAAAGTGCAACAACTCTTTGGAGGCTCTATACGCGCGCGTGGTTAGTCTCCTGCGCTCGCGCTCTCTCTCTCTCTCTCTCCTTCACTCTTGTGAGTGTTTAGGAGTTGGACTCTACTTTCACCCCCCTCACTGACGCCTGCACTATCTAACATACAAGCCAAAACTCCCTACACACACACACACACACACACACACTCTTCACATACTATTTAGGCCCCCCGAGCTGAAGCCACGCGCTCCATACAACAATGTGTGTGTCGCCACCTGCTGCTGGAAATCGGATATGACCTGATCACGGATCACGTACTGTGTTTGAGTGAGGACATTTTTCATCATTCATTTGCATTTAAGGCATTTAGCAGACGCCCTTTTCCAGGACGACTTACAAAAATGCTTTGAAGTTTCCATCATTGGATACATCATTTTGTATGTTGGGGACATTGTCGCCTCGGACCTCCAGGGTTGAGGGTTCGATTCCTTCTTCAGGTCTGTGTGCATGTTTTCATGTGCTTCTTGCGTTCCCTCATGGTATACCAGTTTCCACCCACAGTCCAAAGCCATGCAGAGAAAGCTGATTGGCTGTAGTGTGTGCATGTGTGTGAACTCTAAGTCTCCTGGTATAGGAGGATATACATGATAAGCGGTATAGATGATGAGTGAGTGAGTGGGTTACTAAGTTACCATCAGTCAAACACTGTTGGAAATGTTTTTTTTCTTTCTTTCTTGGGGGGAGTATGAGGGGAGTTACATTTATTCTGAGGACTGTGGACAACTGACATTGTAAAGTTGCAGGGATGGCACATACACACACACAGTATGGCCAATTTGAAAACTGGAGTACCTGGATTAAACCCACAAAGTGACCATGCAGACTCTACGTACATAGCAGAGGTGAGATTCAAACCCCCAACCCTAGGGCGGCAAGGTGATAATGAGCTGAGCTACCACGCACCCAGGGAGACTCACAGAGTAAACCCTATTATCAGCATGAAAGGAGTGCTAGTATTATTTTTTTTATTATTCGTTGCTTGGTGGCATGCTGGCATAGTGGTTAGTACTGTGGCCTCGCACATCCTGGCTCGAGGGTTCGAATCCCATCTCAGAGCTGTGTGCATGTTTCCTCCCACAATTAAAAGACATGCAGATTAGGCTAAATGGTTTTCCAAAATTGCCCATTGTGTCCATGTGAGTGAGCGTGTTCTGCCATGGATTGTGCTAAAGGTCTCCTGGGATAGCCATCAGGCACCGCGTGATCCTTTATCAGGATAGGCTGTATAGAAGATAAATGATTGAAATAATGAATATTCGTTGCTTGTACAAATAAACTGGAAGATATGTAGAACATGCTGTAAAATAAAGCAGTGCATAAAGCTGTGGTATGTGCATAAAGTCAAGGCAGGTCAAGTAGATTTTTATTGTCATTTCAACCATATACAGTTCAGTACACAATGAAACGAAACAATGTTCATCCAGGACCAAGGTGCTACACACAACATGAATTAACAACAAACTGTAAACTAACTAGCTAAGACAACTAATTAACATCATAAATTAACAAAACTATCTAATAACTATACAAAAGACAAAAACAACAGCAAAAGAACAACATAAAGTGCAAGTATAAACGTGCACTATACTATATACAAAGTACAGTATATGACTAACTTTACCAAAAGTAGCCCATATAATATCAGAGAAAACTTGTGTGGAAAACTGATGTCTGGTCTGCAGTGCTTGCTTGTGTTTGGATGCATCTCCTGCCAGTCATTTTATAAGCACTATATGGGCCTTCCGGGGATGTGGCTGGAATTATAACATTTTCAATGTCCAGTATGAGCATGTTGTAAATAATGACTTGATATGAACACCACATGACATTTCTAATTTATAAAATTCTCAATGAAATAATTTGGGATCACTGTAATTTCACCTCTTAGGTTAAAAAAACTGGCCAATAATATAAAATTATTCAACCACAGTTTGAAATTCTACACCTATGAAGTGGACCAACGCGGTTGGTGTGCATAATAAAGTGTCAGTAAGTGTTAAAAACCTATTCCAGGAGCTACCATGATGGTTTTACTGCTGTACTGAGATGTTCCACCGACCAAATAGTGATCCCTGTCTAATGGACAGGATAGAAGAGAGCAAATTACAGATTACAGATTTTAATTTTGTATGTCTATGGAAGAATATACAAACTCCATGCACACAGACCATCAGGTGGGAATCGAACCCAGATTTCCGGGAACCAGGAGGTTCGAGGTGACGGTGCTAAGCTACCATGCTTATAAAAATGCCTTTGAAACTAGACATGATTGATGTACTTAATAGAATGACCACTGACTGTAGGTTTCTGAGTTAGACCAGATTGTAAATGATTAAAGATGAAATAGATTTTTCTTTTGATAATTTTAGTCATATCCTCATTCTTACTTTACTAGGCATTGCCACTAACACGTGAGAATGTGATCACGCAACATGGCAGTTTGTTTCAATTTATACACATGCACATCTTTAAAATTCCTCCCTACATTTCAACATCTATTATAGCAATGCTCTCTAAATCCATCGGTCCGACGCACATCTGGAAGCTTCTCCGGCGATGATTTATGTGGATTTAAAGCCGGTGTCTTCACGTTTTATGAAAGTCAGCGTACCCCCCGTTTCCACTTTAAAGCACTGCAGGACTGTAGGGACCGTACAGAGAATGGTAGCAATTTACAAGCTCGGGGTCTCGCATCCTGACCTGTTTCTGTTCATTTGTGTCATGTCGACTGCAGAGAAAAGGGTTCTGAGTGATCACCTTTTGAAGTCACGATATGAGCTGGTTCTGAAACCCAAAGTTCGTCTCTCATTTCCTCCCTGCGCATCAGCCTTTTGACACATGCTAACCTTCGACTGCGATCAAAGCCAAGCCTTTTGACACCTCTCAGCAGATTTCATTGAGGAAGGAAGGCAGGAAGGGGACAGCAAAGTGTTGTGTAAGATGAGAGATGTTTTACATGCATGCATGTGCTACAAACATGGAATATTTTAGGTATTGCTGAAAAGTCATAATGAGCAAATAAATGAGCTGTAGGCAGTACTTGGAAAGTTCAGACACTAGGTAGGGCCTGGAGGAAACATACGTGAGAAAAAAGTCCAGTAAAAAAAAGTTTGGTTTTGTACATCCTCCACTTGCTCTCATCATTGTATAGACAGAAGAGCTTGTTTCTCTCAGAAGATCATTGACATTAGTAACACATGCAAATGATTTGTAAGTATGCAAATTCATTTGTATTATTTAAAATGCATAATAGGGCTTCTAAGAGCACACTGTGCATTTCATTAATACTGAGAATTTATTTGAGTCAAGTCATTACTATTAGGAATCGTTCTTGGTCTGCTTGTGAATAGTTGGTGGGCTGTGATTCAAAGAAGCAGAGATAGCAGAGATATCCCAGAAACATGGTGCCATGCGCGCACACACACACACACACACAGAATTGTGATACTTTTTTGGCAAGTGGGGGAAACTGGAAAACCAGGATGAAAATAAATCTTGCACCCCAGTGCAAGAATAAAGAATTAGTGTTTAAAGCAAATACTTGAGATATGCATTATGCAAAAGTCTTGAGCCCTACAATTCTTCATTTTTAGCTTCCAACGAGCCAGACTGTTTTGTATTCTTAATATTGTCTTGAGGAATAGTTCTCCAGGCTTCCTGAAGGACTTTTTTGGCCCTCTCGTTCAATCCAGTTCCTGTGCCTGACCAGTTTCAGAGCAATGTTTTTTGGTTGTTAAGCCACACAGTGACCTATGAATCATTTAAGCATTAAACAACATCTAACTGTAGGCATAAACCATTGAGAAACAGGTGCAGATGATGACAGATGATCAGGCTGGTGATTAGAGTACTGGTGATGCTGAAGAATGCGGAATGGTTGGAACAGACGAGAGGGGAAAGGAGGTCGCCGCTGAATTTAAAAAAAGAATTATTGTATCTTTACGCACATTACAGCCTGTCAAAGTAAAACATTTGCACTTATTTCTTGAATTTAATGTAATTCAAATCATTTAATTCAATATAAGAAATGATTGGTTGATCAACACATTTTGAATAGTGTTGTATATTTTATTTAAACTTAGGAATAACATATTAATGCCTGAAAATCGTCTAGAATGCGTCAGTTATGCTTACAAGATCTGAGCTATTGTTCATCCCAGAGGGAGTGAATTCATTTGTAAACCGTTGCAAACATTTACTCAGTTTTCAGAATGATGTCAATCCTGTAACAAATACAAACACGCTTTTTACACAGAGATTCTTTGAATACTTGACTATAGTTTTTTTCTTTTACTAAAAATGGATTAATTTGTAAAAGTATTATTGTGTGCAATTCATACATTGTTACCTTTGGAAATAAATATCCCAACTTAGTGAAAAAAGAAAGAAAACAGCCTGTTGCCTTTTCCTTTTCTTCAGCCTGATTGCATCTAATATTAAACATTTGGAAACTATTACATGCCATGCAGCGAGAGAGGCGAAGTATTTATGACATGCAGCTATTTTCTCTTTATTTTTCTTCTGATGTCTATCTGTTTTATTTTCCAAGAGCAAAACAAGATTGAAATTGCAACCATGCACAGCATATAATTGTAATGAGCAGGGAGACTGAGGCCCATACAGGCCTACAGGAAGAGCCATCGCTTTGGCTGAACCTCCACCATCAGCCACGGAACAGCAGAACTTCCCTCTGAGAATAAACCTTCAGTTCTGGACCACTGGTGTGCGTCTACAGAGCTACGGAGGTTATAGGAACAGAGCTTCTGCATGAATTCACAATGAGAAGAGGATTGCCAATTTTTGGACCTTTTGAGACTGAACATCCTGTAAAACATCGCAGCATAGACTGAACTTCTGACATTACACCGAATGCGCAACAGCCATGCGTGTTTTAATTTCTCTTTCCACTTTTATTATTCTTTCACTGAAGTATATTACAATTAGCAATGTTAAAGGTTAAAACATGTTGCATGTAAAAATGACACTTTTATTTATTTATTATTACCATGTACCCATTTAAATCTGTGTCCTACAATTGTAATTTTATTATCAGATACTATTAAGTATTCCCCTTGACATTAATAAAGCCACTAAGCAAAGTGAACTGTAGCACAGGTGGTAGTCATTGCAAATAAATATGAGGAGGACTTCAGTGCGCAGGGTAAGAGGAAATATTTGAAGTCTTGGGTGGTCTCTTTTTCCGAGCTTGTCTACTTTGCAAGCCTCTCATAACGACTGAAATCAAAATGAACACTGGAAAATATTTGATCATACAAGTTCCCTGACAGAAAAACCCCATTAGCAAAGCAAGAGCCATTAAAGTTAATGTGTGCTGTCATGTCTGATAAATGTGAGTGTTTGTGTGCAAGATCCTGTCATCACGAAAACAAGAGAAGGAAAGCATCAGGAGCTGAGCAACACTGGGATCACGTTCATATAGTATTTATTTTGCTCGGTTTAAATAGGCATATATTTAACAGTAGTCAGTAGTAAAAATTTAAACTACTGACAGGTGAAGTGAAAAAGAATTCATTACAATTACAATGACACCGCTACGGTGTGGGACATATTATGGAAACAGGAAAAATGGGCGGGTGAAAGAGTTTGAGCAACCCTTTTTAAGGACAACTGTGATGGCTAAATGACTGGGTCATCTCCAAAATGCAGGTCTTGTGGAATGGTCCTGATATGTTGCATATCTACGTATATGGACAAAAGTGTTTGGCCAAAACCTATTAATGATTTCATCTAATTGTTTCAATTAAAAGTGAAGGGCATTCTTAATGATTTAGCAAACGAAGACATATTGGACAATGCTACAGTATACTTCCAACTTTGTTATATATAACAAAGGCCCTTTTTTATATGATAAACATGACTGTAACCGAGTGCACAACGTAAGGAGCTTTATGAGTTCAGTGTGGAAGAACTTGACAGGTCCTAACATAGAGCCCTGACCTCAACCCCATCGAGTACCTTTGGGGTGAACTGAAACGGAGATCACCAGCCAAGCCTTCTCACCCAACATCAGTGCCTAGCCTCATAAATACTCTACAAAATGAATGGGCATGGATTCCAACTGAACCAGCCCAAAATCAGCCTTCTTGGACAGCCTTCCAAGAAGAGTGGAAGCTGTTATAGCCGCAAAACGCAGACAATGTCGTTGCAGATTTGGTCAAATACGTTTGTCCGTATAATGTACATAGTTGTGAGTTCCTAACAAAAGTGGTTTATAAAAAGTGGCGATAGTTTAATGGGTGGCTGGGGCATCCCAAATGTAATTGAGGAACAAAGGCAAGCTTGCCTGGTCTGATCCAACAGAGTCCATGCTTTCTATGATACAAAGATGGCAGAACACACAATGCATCAGAGCTTGCTGTGCTCGAGGCTGCATATCTGCAGACTGGTCAGGATGACCATGTGAACCACCAAAAGTGCCTACAATGAGCATGTTACCTGGTCCGATGAATCTTCATGTAGATATCCGGGTGTGTGTCTCTGGGTTAGCTGTGGAAGAGATGGCACAAGGATGCACTTTGGGGCGAAAGGCAAGCTGGCACAGGCAGAGTGAAATTCTGGGCTTCTGATAAGAATCATTGTAAATCCGAAGCTTATCTCAGGAACCTACATGCAATTTCCATCACAGGACACTCTCGTTCTCATTCACAGAGGACTTCACATCAGTCAACTTACTGGCATGTTTTTGCGACAAGGAAGGAAACTGAGAAGACAGAAATTCCACCTGAACTGTAATGCACTTCAGCACGGAAGAGGTGACTGAGAATGTGAGACGTCAATACTACTTGACTTGCTGCCTCACTGTCACATGCCACAAGGTCTACAGGACAAATGTCCACATGTTGTATCTTCCTATGTTAAATGATTCAAATGTTTTTAGGTTGCTTCTTGTCTATTTCGTGTTTTTATTCAGATTTAAATAGTTAATTAGGTTTATTCAGGACAGATTTGAAACACATGTACAGATGTTCTGTATTATCCACCAGTACTTGTGTGTGGTAAACATTTCAAGTAAATAATAACAAAGCATAAATGCGAGAAGAAAAAAAAAAGAAATGTTTGCATGCACAGTCTGAGCCAATGTCAAGTTGCTTACTGTGTAGAGGGAAATAATTCAAGCAACCAATATTCAAGAGAATCCGAGCACTGTGCAGAAGACAACGGCCCATCAGAAACAAAAGAAGAAATGGGAAAATAATGCCTTTTGATGGGTTCTCCAACAGACAACCATTTACAGTCACCAGATGAAAGGTATTTATGAAGGTGCTGACATAATAACATAACAGCAGACGAGGACATGGAAGCTAAAGATAAAAGCATAAACATCTGTGTTCTATGGGTGGAGTAAACCTGTGTCAAAGATTACACATATTCTCATGCCTCATACAGTAAAATACCAATATTGTGTTTAACAGGAAATAGTACATTTACCTAAATTAATCTTATCAGACCAGAGTTGTAAAAGCAACCACGGCACTTTTAGTACGTTGTATATACTGTATGAAGTATGTTGCTATTGGCTGGTCTCAACCTAGATGAAAAAACAACTGACTAGCATAAAATTTATTAGGTATGTAACCAAATACAGCTGCCAGGAGTAGATGCCAAATCTCTTTTGGGACAGTGAGAATCATCGGACACCTTGTTGTGCACATTTACATGAATGCCAAGGCCTTTCCAAAGGAAGGGTTTTAAAAAATAAAATAAAATTATAAATACCAATGTCATACAGTCATCTTCTCCTGGAGCCCTCTTGCCAAGTTCTCAGAGAGCTGGTTCTGAGTGACCTGGCAGCATTCATAAATACAACTGCCTCGCCAAAAAAAAAAAGAAAAAAAAACATTTTAGTCCTGGAATTTGTCTGTGCAACCAGGAAAGAACAACTCCACAGATGTCATAACCTGTTCATTCAGCATATACATTAACTATATTCAGTAATTTAGTTCATCCCCACATAACGTTGCTGAGCCAAGGCCTGACCAACTGGAGCAACCCCAGATCATAACACTGCCTCCAGAGGCTTGTACTACAGTGGGCACGAAGATTTTTTTTCTTCTAATTATCCTCACCAACAAGTGGTTTTCTGCACAGATGTTTAATCCCAATCCTGTAAGTTCTCTTATTTTTATAATGCAACCTCACCAAGAATTTATGTTTTAACCCAATTTCAGTCATTCTTAATTTCCTTAGTTGTTTTCTTTGCTTGATGCAGTACAATAATTTGACCCTTTGTATAAACACTACTACGTACTGTATATTTACTTATACTGTAGGAGAGTGAAAAGGGAACTGACAACAGGAAATGTCTTTGGACCCGGCCACTGCTTTGACACCACTGGGAGGGGTCACATTAACCTTGTAAAACCTGGAGAACCTTTAGGTTCGCCTGCGTGAGCTTTCTTGGAGTCATTCTTGCCCTGATGACTGATATGATCAGAATGTTCGCTGAACGAACCAACACAACATGACAATGTATTTGAACTGCAATGAACAACCTTAGGTCCAAATAGACCTGCTCTTTAGTTCCAGCTGGTTCTGATCTCACTCTAGGGTTTAGCTACAGGATTTGCTAAACCTCTAACCTGCAAACTAAACCTCTGAAAAATCAAGCTGCCTCCGAGCGGCGCAGTGGTAAAAAGCCCTCGCCCTATCATCCAGAGATCGCTAGTTCGAATCCCGGGTGGTGCTGTAACCTCTCGCAGCCGGAGGTCTAGAGAGAGCTGATTGGCCGAGCTCTCTCAGGGGGGAGGGATGAGAGGTCCTTAGTGCTCCCACATTAATCACGAGGGGCGTCTGTGAGCTCATGCAAGCGGAAGGAGCGGATAGCGCTGTCCTCCGAGTGCGTTACGCCGCCCCCAACGGTGCGTGAGCGAGCAGTTTGAAAAGATGCGGTCGGTTGGCGTCACGTGGTTCGGAGGAAACATGTGATAGTCTTCTGCCCTCCCGGCTGAGTGGTAGTAGTAGCCTTAATGTGGGAGCCCCCTAGTGACGGGGAGAAAAAAAAATCAAGCTTCTTGGATAAGGTCCTGAGCCTTAAAAAGTTTGGTGGCTGGGTGACCTAGAATTGTATCCCACTGACATTATAATCAGGACCCTTTGATATAATGTATGTTGTTTAGAGAAAAATTATTCAAGTCAGATACAATTTATGACCGGTATAATAAGACTAAAATGATTTTTTATGTTGCTATAGTTTTAAATGTAATATTTTCCCCAAACCTACATAATACATTCTTATTTACTCTTCTATATGAGGCAACACACTACCTAGTTAATGTTTTGTTTGACTATATACACACGTGGACAAAATTGTTGGCACCCTTCGGTCAATGAAAGAAAAACTCACAATGGTCACATAAATAACTTTAATCTGACAAAAGTAATAATTTAAAAAAATTCTATGAATGTTAACCAATGAAAGTCAGACATTGCTTTTCAACCATGCTTCAACAGAATTATTTTAAAAAATAAACTCATGGAACAGGCCTGGACAAAAATGATGGTACCCCTAGAAAATACTGAAAATAATGTGACCAAAGGGACATGTTAATTCAAGGTGTGTCCACTATTTAGCATCACAGGTGTCTACAATCTTGTAATCAGTCAGTGGGCCTATATATAGGGCTCCAGGTCGTCACTGTGTTGTTTGGTGACATGGTATGTACCACACTCAACATGGACCAGAGGAAGCGAAGGAAAGAGTTGTCTCAGGAGATTCGAAAGAAAATTATAGACAAGCATGTTAAAGGTAAAGGCTATAAGACCATTTCCAAGCAGCTAGATGTTCCTGTGACTACAGTTGCACATATTATTCAGAAATTTAAGATCCATGGGACTGTAGCCAACCTCCCTGGACGTGGCCGCACGAGGAAAATTCATGACAAATCAAAGAGACGGATAATCCGAATGGTAACAAAAGAGCCCAGAAAGACTTCTAAAGAGATCCAAGGTGAACTTCATGCTCAAGGAACATCAGTGTCAGATCGCACCATCCGTCGTTGTTTGAGCCAAAGTGGACTACATGGGAGACGACCAAGGAGGACACCATTGTTGAAAACAAATCATAAAAAAGCCAGACTGGAATATGCCAAACTACATGTTGACAAGCCACAAAGCTTCTGGGAGAATGTCTATGGACAGATGAGACAAAATGGAACTTTTTGCCAATACACATCAGCTCTATGTTCACAGACGGAAAAATGAAGCATATGAAGAAAAGAACACTGTCCCTACTGTGAAACATGGAGGAGGCTCTGTTATGTTCTGAGGCTGCTTTGCTGCATCTGGCACAGGGTGTCTTGAATCTGTGCAGGGTACAATGAAATCTCAAGACTATCAAGGGATTCTAGAGAGAAATGTGTTGGCCAGTGTCAGAAAGCTGGGTCTCAGTCGCAGGTCATGGGTCTTGCAACAGGACAATGGCCTTCTATGAGCCCTGACCTCAATTATATTGAGCATCTTTGGACGGAGCTGAAACATGCTGTCTGGAAAAGGCACCCTTCAAACCGGAAACAACTGGAGCAGCTTGCTCATGAGGAGTGGGCCAAAATACCTGCAGAGAGGTGCAGAAGTCTCATTGTCAGTTACAGGAATCGTTTGATTGCAGTGATTGCCTCAAAAGGTTGTGCAACAAACTATTAAGTTAGGGGTACCATCATTTTTGTCCAGGCCTGGTTGACATTGGTTAACATTCATAGAATTCTTATTTATTATTACTTTTGTCAGATTAAAGTTATTTCAGTGACCATTGCAAGTTTTTCTTTCGTTGACCGAAGGGTACCAACAATTTTGTCCACGTGTGTATTAGATTATTTTAAGCCTCTTAAGCCTTTTTAATCTTTGCCTGGCAGTGCTTTAAGAAGAACCATCAAAGCTTGTCTGGTAAGAATATTATGGTTAAATAAGCATTTAATGATTGGCCAAGTTTCCCCATGTGAATTGCTGTGTATAATGCAGAATGTTTTATTATGCGTGTTTCCTGTCTGCATTTCATTCCACCACTATAACCACATCTTTGTGTGAAGTGAGAGGTGATTAGTATAACAGTTACTCTGATTTCCAGTCAGGAGTCCTCTGACATCATAGAAATATAAAAATTTGATGTTGTGTTACAAATTTGAAAATTGCCAGAGAGTGGCATCGTAAATCTTAGACGTTATAGACCAGTCGGCCTTAACATTAAAACCAAAGCCCGGTATTGTGTAGGTTCCCCTTGTGCCACCAGGGCAGCTCTGGTCCCTTGGCACATGAAATCCACTGAGGGTGAGTGTGACTGTGGTGCTGGTACTGGGATGTTAGCAGCAAATTCCTTGGGAGCTGTGAGTCCTGGGATCGTCTGTACCGCTTTATAGGGTCGCGGGGGGCCTGAAGCATGAGACAGGGTACACCCTGGATGGGGTGCCAAGCCATCGCAGGGCACACACACACATACACACAGTCACATGCTTATTCAAACACTACGGGGCGATTTGGGAACGCCAATGAATCTAATGCAACCAGACCCAAGATGGAAATCGAACCTTCGACCCTGAATGTGCGAATCCCTCCAGATTACTGACTGAAAAGTTCAAATGAAAAGTACAACCCTGTTACCCGAATTCTAGACTGAAAAGTAAATTATTCATTTAAAAGCGCCCTTAGTGCTACTGGTATGGATGATAGTTAACCACATTTTTTTCCAATTCTGGGCTTAAAATTGAACCTTGGTACTTATCTAAATGCAAAATGCATGCAGTCACCTAAGAAGGTTTAAAAATTAAATATTAATGCATAAGATGAGTTAAAAAAAAAGTTTCCCGAATAACTACATTCATGTTTCCGTTGTGGGATTTAACATTAAAACTAATTGGAAAATTGTCGAAACTCTACCCCGGTCATTGAAGCCCTCGTTTACTCAACTTTATGAACAACCATTCAGGATATATGCAATTATTTTACAAAAAAATACACAAAATTGAGCGCAGGAGGCTTTAATTGGGACATTCATCTATAATTACACATGTACACATTACTCCAAGTGCATAATATTGCGATGTAACATGATCTTTTCTACATGTACTAACAGTAAATAAAGACTTTTTATTGCACTTGCACAACACTTGTTGAAATGTGAAACATGTTTAAGACACACATGGAAAGGGAACAGCATTATTCACCAGGGTAGAAGGGTAGTGGATACAGAGCAAGGTCTTTCTGGCTGGTGTGACCTGAGGTTAGAGCCAGACCATGAAGATGAGCTAGGCATGTAAAGTGATTGATTATGTGATCACGGTCGGGCCGCTACGGCCGGTCTTCTCTTGGAGCTTTGAGATCCTCAGGGCAATGTCCACCAATGGCGCAAGCATGACCTGATGAAGACGAATAACATGCCGTGAGTGAGTAACGCATCGTGTAAAATGTCCTAAACAAACTCCAGAAATCTAAAACATGTCCTCTTTTATTCTCCTCATCTCACTACGAAGTGAGGTTTGGAGTTTTATCACGTCCGTGCTCTGGTCCTTTTCCTGTTTAACTGCCCTTTACATTCATTCTTAGATTGCAGGTTAAGCCCTGGCATTAAATGAGAAACCGAGGCAGCTGCAGGAACTGAAAACTAAAAGCATGACCCAGTTTTGCAGTCTCCATTTACACTGATTACTTTTGATGCTGATTCTTTAAGACAGCTTAATTGTCCTCTCATCAGCCTGATCAGATATAATTCTACTCAAAGAAGATCTCAGAGTGCAGAGTCACACCTGCTGCAGGTGCTATTAGGATTCTGCCACAGATGTCATCATCATCATCATCATCATCATCATCATCCAGATGTTTGTGACCAGTCACTTAAAGGACAGACTCATATATACTGTAGCCTGTTTCAAATTTATACAATCAGATTGTCTTGGTTAATAATAATTTTGAAAAAATGAACCAATTCCCAAGAAATGCTTCTCAGATTGACAGATAGGATAAGAATGAGATTTGGCAAAAAACTCCATCGTATATACTTAATAATTCATTCATCCATATAGGACCATCTGTAGCCCAGCTAGGGACCGTGAAGGCCAACGGTGATTACCAGTGTATTTATTTCCCTTTTTTACGACATGGTAGGACCTCCGGTCAACATTCACAAGTTCATTGACACACTACGGGCAATTTGGGAACGTCGATTAGTCTAATCTGCATGCCTGTGGGGCGTGTAGGAGGAAACCGGAGTACCCGGAGGAAAACCACCAAGCACAGAGAGGACACGCAAACTCCAAGCACACAGACCCCGAGGCGGGATTCGAACCCAGACCCTGGAGGTGCAAGGCGACAATAATAAAACACTAATCCACTGTGCCACCATACACTTTAATATTAATCCTATAAAAATCCCAATTGTATGAATGTTAATGGTGTAAATAATCTTTAAGTGGTAACATCACACCCAGTATCATATAACATACAATAGAAACTAATTTCTGGGACGGTGTTTAGATTTAAATGAAATTTTATGTTCCTTGTCGCAAACCAGCAAGACTGTTCGTCTCTTACAAGCATGGCTCTGCTCCAGTGTTTTACCTGTGGGTCCTGATAGATCTTCTGAGGATCCTTCTCATAGCTGTCTATGTAAAGTCTGATGGTTGCACCAGCGCTGCCTGTCCCGCTGAGACGGAAGATGATTCGTGAACCATCGGTAAAGATGATCCTCAGTCCCTGGACAGTGGAAAACAAAGGTCACTATGGTTTTGAGAAATATAAAAAATTCTTTCGCCATTAAAAAAATAAATAAATAAATTTTATATCAGTAATGGTTTGATCATGTTCGAATACGTGATGTGAAAGATTTAAAAGCATCATTAGTTTAGACAGGAAGGCATATGGTGGCAGAGCGGGTAGCATTACCACGCCACCATGTTCCTGGTTCCATACTGCACCGCTACAGTGAAATATTGTGCAATATAATATCAATGTCGTAGTTTTTGGTTATTATATAAAATCTTCTCCTGGCCCATCTCCTCAGCTTACCTGTCCTTTGGAGACACTGCCATCCACTGGATCAGTATATTCAAAGTTATCAGCTTTCTCCACCTCATATGTCTTATCCCCTGAGGAGAACTTCTGCCCAACAAAAGCTTTATCAAACATGGTCTCCTGCAGGGCACCAATCATCTTATTAGCGGCATCCGAGTCGACCTCCTCGTAATCATATCTATACAGGGCCAGGAGGAAAACACCCACGTGTTAATGTATTTAAATGAAAATACAGTAACGTACAGGTGTCCGTTTACATCTAAGCTGGTTTATCACACAGATTAACGTCACTTTCTTCTCTGTTATATGCTCAGGCTGTAGATCTCTTAATTGTCTTCACCCGTCATAAGGGGAGGACAGGGAATGAACTTTTAATTACATGTGGGACAAAATGCAGAATGTTAATGGTATATTTATCAATTCCACCACTAGAGGGCATCAATCTGCAAAAATCTTTATTTATTTATTTATTTATTTATTTAAATCAAAACACACAATAATTCACTAATTTTCATTAACTATTTTATCTGGATCGAGGTTTGTACTGGCTCTGTCCTGAAGACATAAATTAGAAACACTCATCATGACCAATAGGAGAAATATTGTTATGGCTCAGTCACCTTGTGAAGAAGTTCCTACCAAACTTCTGCCAGTGTTCTTTCAAGATGTCCTCTACACTCTGCTTACGGCTGGCCACAATAGACAGCCAAGCGAGCACAGCCCAGAGACCGTCTTTCTCCCGGATGTGATCAGACCCTTAAAAACAAAAAATCTGCATAGTCAGACTGAGGGCAAAATATGACCGGGAACAAAAACTTATACTCTCATTAACCTAACCAACTAAAGGGTAAAGTCCAGCACTGGGATTTTTTTTTCATAACAGCAAATCAATGCAATAAAAAAAATAAATGAATAAATAATTTAAGCAAGTGACAATCTCTTAAATATGGTCTAATCTATCTAGTCTTTTCTACCCTATTTCTAGACTTGTATTGTATTTCAGTCTTTATAACATCTCCATGTTCTACTGGCAGATCACTCACTCACCCACTCACTCACCCACCCACTCACTCACCCACCCACTCACTCACCCACCCACTCACTCACCCACCCACTCACTCACTCACCCACTCACCCACTCACTCACCCACTCACCCACTCACTCACCCACTCACTCACCCACCCACTCACACACCCACTCACACACCCACTCACACACCCACTCACACACCCACTCACACACCCACTCACACACCCACTCACACACCCACTCACACACCCACTCACACACCCACCCACTCACCGTTACATAGCACATGACTACATCTAAATCATCAATCAGTGTAATGTAATATCCTCCTACTAAATGTTGATTGTGCTTAATACCTGTATATTAATCAGTACTATTGTTCATCTGTATGTTCTATAAATAAATGTGTGACTGGGTTATATTGTGCATTAATCAGAAGTATGAATGAATGAGTGTCTGATTTGTTGACGAGTTTAGGTTCAAGCATGTACAGCACATCTGCCTCCAAATTTATTTTTTTATTTTTATTTTTTACAGTTAAGCTCCATTTCAGATCTAACAGATGAGTCAGTGCAGCCAAATTGCACTTGAATGATTACAGAAATAACATGGATTTGTGGATTCCTCTCACCAGTGCCAAAGCTCTCCTCCCCACACAGAGACAGTTTCCCAGCATCCATCAGGTTCCCAAAGAACTTCCAGCCTGTGGGTGTTTCATACAGCTGCATCTTCAAAGCTTTGGCCACACTGTCACACAACCAATCAATATGCAGGTAAGGACAAATATCACTCTAGAGTCATGGCCTGAGGAACATTATTAAGAATTAGACGAACATCTGCAATGCTTCAAGTGTAATTCAGTTACTTATACAGTACAATGGTTAGTGTTAAACAATGCAGGCTGGTCTTACTTGTCCAGGGCACCACTGGTGGGCATGCTGCGTGCCAGACCTTTAACACCAGTTTTCTGGAAATATGGGATGCAGGTGATGTTGGCACCGATCACTGCTACAGAGTCTGATGGGTTTACGAAGAACCCATGCTTCCCAAGAATCATGTTACGATCCTAAAACATGAATGAATGCATCATATGTAGTCATCATTAGATATAAAGAAAAAAATCATTTCTTTGACTTGTTAATCTCACAGTGATTGGGATGTTAAATGACGAATATTAGGTAACTAATTTTATTTTCCTGCTTAAGAGAGGTTTTTTCCCGCTTCCCTGGTAATAGAACCTGACCTGACTTGTAGACGTCCCATATTTATTAATATAATATAATATAATATAATATATTATAATATAATATCATATAATATCATATATCATATAATATATATATAATATAATAATAAAGTTCTTTGAATCTTGAATTTAAACATAACTATAAATAGGTGAAATGTATAATGTAAAAGAAATGGCACCCTGTTATGGTCTATGAATAACAGTACAATTCAGGTTGTGCTTTTGTTTGATACTAATTAACTTTGGAGTGGTTAACGGTCACTGTGGTTCATGTTGCATCACATCATCCCACCCACTTATGGATTATTTACTCACACCTTGTTGTGTTTAATTCCTTTTTCCGATCACTAATAAATGTAAAAGTAGGGTTTTGATGTACATTTGTATGTGTAAATATGTTAAATTGTAGTTGAGTGTAGGAATGCCATCAGCTCGGAAATGTTCACAATTCATAAAAATTTCTATATATTACATACATTTTAATCCTGATATGTCAGTAATCTTCTATATGTACATAAGAATGTTTATCTAAATTCTCATATCTTTTTATGTGAAATGAGACGAACAGATTGTTACAAGGCCTCAGATAATCCACGTTAAAATTTGATTTAAATTAAGACTGGTGTTTTATCATGACACATGACAAGGTCACTATACATTGGAATAGTAACATATCACACCCTCTATATTGATAGGTACTTCACACAGCATTTGGCATTAATATACTTCTGGTATGGTATGGTAATATTGTGCCGTCCTAATATAGAAATAACAACATTGGACTAAAGGACATTGAGGCATGTACATACGCCATCACCATCAAAAGCTGCTCCAAAGTCATATTCGCCTCCCTTCATCGCTTTGACCAGGTCAGCAGCATAGGTCAAGTTAGGGTCTGGGTGGTGACCCCCAAAGTCCTCAGAGGGCACACAGTTAACGGCCGAGTTGGCGGGGGAGCCCAACTCCTCACACACAATCTTCTTCACGTAAGGGCCCACCACTATCAGGAATGATAGAATAGAATGCATGAATGGAGAACATTCTCATCAGCCACTATGCATAAGCAAAAAGCGTGTACATTTGACTGTTTTAAACTTTTCAACTGCATGACAGCAAAATTCTCTTCTAAGCTATTGCACTGTAACCTCAAACTGTTCTACTCCATTCACCTGTATTGACTTAATAAAGCTCTATTTTTTTTTTACATTTGCACACTAAATGAATTCTACTTGTTTATAATGCAGAATTTTATTTTATAGGTGTTTTGAACTCCAGACTAATTATATTTAGAGGCCCATTTGAAAGGATTGCAGCTATCGAAGCTGAATTTGTTGTTAAAATAGGATAAACCAACACCAAGACCAGAGAGATGTCTATAGGAGTAAAGCAAGACACTCAGAGACTGAGAAAAGAATAGTACCAGCCCAAAATAAAAAAAAAACATACAAAAAAAAGTAAACTGTAGTACAAGCCTGGAAATGCAGCACAAAAAAAACTTGATATAAAATGTTGATGTCAGTGGATCATTGCTTTAATGCAGTTATTGCAAGCAAGGGGTATGCAACCAAAAATTAAGTGCTACTTAGATTACGACTATGTGTTCTGATACCTTTCTCACCTAAAATGTGCTCCCATGTTATAAGATTTTTTTTTTTTTTAATCAGGAAATGAAAGCTGAAATCCTAATCCAAAGTTTATCTTTTGATCTCGAACCCAAATATATTTAGTTGCACAGTAAAAACACAAGAACTGACCCCACTGTTCCAGTACTTTCAAAGATGACTCTAGTAATACTGTACAGCTACGCTATTCTATTCATTTAATATAATGAACCTCATTCTATTCAAATCACTGTAATGATTCCATAGAAATTTGCTATCCATTGTAAAAAAAATTCTATTCCATTCTACGCAGTTCTTCGAGAACTCACCTCCATGCATTGCGTCTAACCGGACATTGATGTGATTAGGTCCAGACAGTAACTCCTTCAGTGCAGCAAAGTCAAAGATGTCCCTGAGCATTTCTGCGTATGACTCCACGGAGTCCACGATCTCCACTATATCAGTTCAGAGGGAAAAAAATGTCAAACATCGATAAACCAAGCTGTTGCAATAACCACAAAATAATGAATGAAAGCAATGTGAATTTGAGTGGATTTGAGATTTCACCTGTGTATGACTTTAAAGTTTCAACTTCAAAAGTCTGTTTGCCAATAGCAGACAAATCCACCTTGAGCTCTGGGCAGATGTGGTACTCTTGGAGGCTTTTGCTGATGTCAAAGATTTTGTTAGTAATGCCCTCTGGTGCAGGTCCTGGAAGGACAATTTTTACAGGTGAGAATGTGTAATAAAACTTGGTTTCTGTAATATTGTGGACATTGCAATATCTTGTAATAACATTTTATTTATTTGTATAATATATATATATATATATATATTATATATATATATATATATATATATATATACACACACATATATATATTTCTTTTTTGTATTAGTGATTTTATATATACTGTACACCAGCTGCCTACAGCAGTGGGATTCATATACTAAAAATGATCAAACACGATCGAAACTTTAAATTATAAGATGTATACGCCCCACATCCAAGCACTTTGTACCTCCATTGGAGATGTTATACTTGATTCCAAAGTCCCCATTGGGGCCACCAGGATTGTGGCTGGCCGTTAGAATGATTCCTCCGACAGCCTTTAACTTGCGGATCACACAGGAAACAGCAGGCGTAGACATGATCCCATTCTGACCGATAACCAGTCGGCCAATCTGAAATGGGAAGAGTGAGAGAATTTAGGTATGAAGTTCACACAGGAATCCTGAATTTATGAGATTTATCAGCACAAGATTACATTGACAATATTACACATAAATAAACTGTCCCAGGAAAAGATAGTATGTCATAATACTCACATTTCTAATGGTTCAAAGTTAAATAAGTTGAAAGAAAAAAAAAAGTGGAAGTCGTTTAAAACGGATTTATGTTTTATTCATATCCAACAAGTATTATTGTCTCGTCTCATCGTCTATACCGCTTTATCCTGTATACAGGGTCGCAGGAGACCTGGAGCCTATCCCAGGAGACTAAGGGCATGAGGCGGGGGACACGTTGGACAGGGTGCCAATCCATCGCAGGACACACACAAGCACGCACTCATTCACACACTATGGGCAATTTGGGAACACCAGTTAGTCTAACCTGCATGTATTTGAACTGTGGGAGGAAACCTACCAAGCAGTGGTTTGTGTATAATGTATACCCTACAATATAAAATGTTGTGTATATATATATATATATATATATATATATATATATATATACACACACACACATATATGTATACATTTATAAGTAACTTTTGGTTATGAAACGATGAATTAAATAAATGAATGGGAACAGTTAGACCATCACAGGACATAGTATTTCTATATGGGATGCAACGTGACAGCAGGCACACCTCCTGTGCGCATGCGCAGCAGCAACTCTCACCAACTGCGGAAGCGTGAGCTCGTTCTGGTTCAATCTCAAATGGCTCCCCACAACACATATACCACACTACCCAGTGTGTTACTACTTACCCTTTGTAGTGCACAAACATAGGGACTGTGGAGGCATTTGGAAGACATCGCTGTACATCGTTGCAAATACACTTCCTAAATCGCAACAATGTTTCGAAAGAAAGACTCTAGTTGACCGAGTCGCTTAGAGAAACCCGAGACGCACCTTCTCATTTAGCAAAGCCTTGAAATGTCAGAGGTGTCCCTTTGCCTCTGAGACCTCCCCGGAAAGATCACAGAGGTCATTCAGTACAAATGAGCCCACTAGCTGTGTATACGTGAAAGCATTTCATGTTGCTGGAGGCCATTATAAAATGTGCATGAGCCGCGGGATGTGCTGCAAAAGTAGTGCAAAGTGAAATAAATGAAGTCGCATTCTTTCTCTTTGCTTGAGAAAGAGCCACTCTTCCACGGAGATGCAAATGCAGATAAAAATGCATGTCCAAATGCAATGCACAAAAAGTATACACAATCATCCATCGCACAGAGTTACTAACCCCATTGGCCGCAGCAATTTGGACGATCAGCTGAATGGCATCTTTCATGAAAAACCGTCCGTCTCCTCCCACCACCAGAGTGCCCCCCTGTCTCTGAGACGGCTCGATGGCAGAAATAATGCTCTGGATGAAATTCTCGGCATAATGCGGGTTCTGCTGGAACACCGTCACCCTCTTCCTCAAGCCGCTGGTTCCTGGCTTTTGGTCGCTGTACGCGTTGGTCTTGACAACACTGATTTTCACCATTTCGCCCGACAAGTTCGCCTGTGTGATCCGGGTGCCAATCGGGATGTAGCGCATGTAACCCTCCCTCACGTACACTCCCTCCCTCACGTACACTCCCTCACTCCCTCACTCGCTCGGCTAGTTTGCTCTGTCCCGCCCACTACAGTATTTAAAGGAGAAGCAGACCTACAAGTTTCCACATGGCCAAAGGGTTTGAGCTTGACACAAATAGACATTTTCACAAAGTCTCCTACTTCAGCGTTGTTAGATCCTTTTGTCAGATGTTACTATGGTATACTGAAGTATAACTGCTAGTATTTCACAGGTGTCAAAGGCTTTTATTGACAACTACATTACGTTCATGCAAAAAGTCAACACTGCAAAAGTCATTTGCAGTGTTGACCCTTCTTTTTCATTTTTTTTTTTTTTACCCTGTTGTCAATCACCTTCTGGGCCACATCCTGACTGATGGAAGTCCGTTCTCACATAATCAATCCTTGGACTCTGTCAAAATTGTATGTTTTTGTTCGTCCAGCCACCTCTTGAGGACTGAGCACAAGTTCTCAGTGGGATTAAGGTCTGGGGAGTTAACTGACCATGGACCCAATATTTCAATGTTTTGTTCCCTGAGCCGCTTAGTTATCACTTGTACCACTTGTTGTTGGATACTTGGGAGAAGTTGCTCTCTGGGAATGCTTTTGTATCATTCTTTATTCATGGCTGTGTTCTTAGGCAAACTTGTGAGTTGGCTAAAGAGCTACCCAACACATGAACGGTCTCAGGATGCTCTCCCGTTGGCATGAAACTGGACTGAAGGTGACGCTCACCTTCATACAGTTCGAGGAGGGGAAGAAAGTAGCCACTTCTATAAAAAAAAAAAAAAATGATAAGATTGTCCCTGATGAGCAAGCCGAGGGCGACGGTGGCAAGGAAAAACTCGATGGTAATAGGAAGAAACTTTGAGAGGAACCAGACTCAACAGGGAACCCATCCTCATCTGGGATTCTGGGACCCTCTTCTTTTTATTGTGTAAAGCTGCTTTGCGACAATGTCAATTGTTAAAAGTGCTAAATAAAATTGACTTGACTTGACTTGACTATTCAAGGAAAAACATCAGCGAAGGTACAGGTATTGGACTGCTGAGGACTGGGGCCCTTAATTTGAGGTGGTAATTTGAATCCCCTTTCCGATTGTTTGGGGTGTATGGAAAAAACTTGTCGAGAAAAGAGAAAAGGTGAGCACTACCATCAGTCCTGTGTCATACCAACAGTAAAGCAAAATTGAATATTTGTGAAATTTATAATATTGATATTAGAATTTTAATTGAAAATGGATATTTGTGGTGGCACGGTGGTCTAGTGGTTAGCACTGTCACCTTGCACCTCCAGGGGCCATGTTCGATTCCCGGCCAAGCACGATTCCGTCTCTGTGTGCATGGAGTTTGCATGTTCTACCCGTGCTCGGTGGGTTTCCTCTGGGTACTCCGGTTTCCTCCAATAGTCCAAAGACATGCAGATCAGGCTAACTGGCATTCCCAAAGTTGCCTGTAGTGTGTGAATGAGTTTGTGAGTATATGTGTGCCCTGTGATGGATTAGCACCCTGTCCAGGGTGTATCCTGCCTTGTGCCCTAAGCCTCCTGGGATAGGCTCCAGGCCCCCCGTGACCCTGAATACAGGATAAAGCAGAATAGAAGATGAGTGAGTGAGTGAGAATATTTGTGTTGTTTAACATTAATGGGACTAATTTGTGAACACCTGACCATCACAGCCATGTCAGGGTCCTATAAAAATTCATGCCACACATTTGGAAGCACACTCTTGCACAGGGGTCTTCAACTCCATTCCCCAATGGCCAGTGTCCAACACAGTTTGATAATTCTTCTACTCAAACATGCGACTGATGTGACTAATCTGTTCATTACAAGGGTCCTTGGGTGTGTTTAGGTGTTGGTAAAGTACAAACAGTGCTGGACATCGGCCCTCTAGGGCGGGAAAGGACTGGAATTAAACATCCTTGGCATAGGATGTCTTAGTATGCTGTACCATATAATTTCACCAGAACTATTACTGGTTTCTATTAGGGTTAACCACAACAGATCATCTAATTCCTATATTTGAACTGGTTTGGTTTGATTTGGATTAATGTAACCCCTTCCTGTTTTATCCAGGCTTGGGACCAGAACGGACAGTGTATTAAGTTGTGAAACCCATGGCTTAGGTTCCCCCTCTTCTACCAGGGCCTTTCTCTTGTTGAAGCATGACAATGCATTTGTGTACAAAACAAGGCCTAACGTTGTAGTGGAAGAATTTGAGTGTTCTGCACAAAACACTGACCTAAAACTGTCTGAACGCCTTTGGGATGAACTGGAACGCTGGCTGATACTAAAACCTTCACATCTAACATCAATACCTGACCTCACTTGAGCTAAATGAGCACAAATTTGCAAAGCCACACTCCAAAGTCTAGTGGAATGTCTTCCCATAAGATTGGAGGTATTATAAGTGTAAGAGGACTAAATCTAGCCTGGGATGTTTATAAAGCAAATATGAGAGAGATGGTCAAGAATCTCTGTAGTGAATAAATTACAATTACTTCTGAAATTATGAACTAAATTGGAATTTAAGGAGTTGAAACATCTCCACTTGTTTTATGGGTGGTAAAATGGTGATTTACACTTTCATTAATTGCTTTAGCCTGGTTCTGGAATGCGGCCTGGATGGGATGCTTGTTCTTCCCCGAGCACTACTGTATGCACACACACTCATTTATACCTACGATCAATTTTGAGTAGCCGATCCACCTACCTGCATTTTTTGGAGGCGCGAATAGAAAAAACATGCAGTTATGGGCAGAAATACAAAACCCAGCACTTAGAGGAACACAAAGTCAGGATCAGATAGGGGCCTCTGAAGCTTTGCAGCTTCCATGCCATCAAATTTTGGAACTGTACAGTTGAATTGATGTGCTATTTTTTATTGTCATGGAAATGTGATGGACAAACCTATCTATTTTACACTATTATTTTTCTTTTATGTAATTAGGGTCCAAATGACAATAATATTAGCTATCATTCCACATTGCCAATGATATAATAATATACAGTAAATAAACATGTAAATATAGTTTTTCTGAGATAAATTAATTCACACTTCATTGGCAACCCATCTGGTGTGCCACTAAGACCTAGAGTTTTCCTCTGAACAAATAGTTTATGTTACAGTATTACTTCTCATACCACTCCCAATTAAAGTCATAGTCTGAGCTCACAAATTTGTAATAATCAGCAGATGAGGTAATACTGTATGCGTTAACTCTATTTCTGAGGCCCCACTGTCCTTGTAAAGCATCTTCTTAGTCATCAGATTGATGAGATTACGAGTGGTGTACCATCTTAGAAGTGTCCTATGAGGTTTGCAAGCACTCGTACATTCCTCATTTTTTTTGGCAGTATCTAGTCATTACTTGTTTACTTGCTACACCTATGATACAAGCCAGGCCACATGGCTGCTAATCCCAGCATGCATGAAAAGTAAACTAAAAGTTCTAATAAAAGTTTTGAATTGACAATGTCATCTAATTAAGTTTGTTCTGTTTAACAGTGGTGGCAAATGGGTAAATTTACAATACTTTTTAACATTCAATACATAATATGGCAGTGCCTAATTTGCCTTTTGTACCCAGTAAAGTTTAATTATTTCCCTGCTTTCAGCATACGTGATCCATATTATGAATGATGTAATAATCAGCTGATCAGTGCTCAAATTGGGAATGACCATGATAAGAAACAGAAATGGTGCAGATGTTTCTTTTTTTATTGAGAAATATTGGCTCCTAGTCAGTTTGTTTGCTGCCTCTGGTTTGAACAGGACTCCCTTCACAGAAAGAACAAAGTCTATTATGATGCAATGTTTGCACATGCTCATGACATTGCAGTTTTTTTAAAAAATAGGTGAAAAGCAATAGTTTCATTTAGCAGCATCTATTAAAATATTTCTTCACATATTAATGGCTTATTTAAGCAGTTATACCCCAAGTCCTCAAGAAAAACAGCGATGTTTCGTTTACCCCGAAATAACAGTTCACAGTGAACATTTCTTGCAAATAAGTAAGAGGCATACAGTGTAGTTTCAGTACTCTTTAAATGTGCCTTTTGACATTTAGTCTTCAGGTCTACAGTTACAGTAGATAAAGTCAAAGGGCAAAAGAATTGGCAGAGGGGTATAAATAGATATTCAGGCCTGCTTTTGGAGTTAAAGGCCAGGAGTGAATAGGCTGTAGGCCTGTGTGTCTGGAATGTGTGTTACCCAAGCTACTTGTAGATGGCCTGTGAATACTAATGTCATGCAGAAAGAATACCCAATGTAATATATGAAATGTGTGAAGCAGTAGTGTTTTTATCCATCGTGTTTTACATTACTTTTATTTTAAACAAATGAATAATTTAATTTTACGCCTTTGCTATTATTTGTTGTATTTTTCTTATTTGTCTATTGTACTCCTTTTTATAATGCACGCTGAGCTGTATTTAATGCAACATTTGCAAGTTGGCACATAACTTAAGGTTATTATTTTATTATATTATATACTGTACTATAATATAATAAATGTACTATTATTATAGTATATGTTTTTAGGAACAAAAAGTCTTCTTCTTCTGCTTATTATTATTAATAGTAAACAGAAGAAGAAGTAGAAAAATAAGAAGTATATTTTCATATTATTATTATTATCATCATCATCATCATCATCATGATTATTATTATACTTTTTGTTCCTAAAGACATACATATACAATATATAATATACATTTACCATCTACTTTATTTGAAACACTTGCCTTATGCCAATGCATAAAATCATGCAGATACATGTCAAGAGATTCAGTCAACATTTACATTAAACATCACAATGGGGCAAAGATTTTGCTCTCTGTGAATTTAACCATGGCCTAGGTGTTGGTGCCAGGTCGTTTGCTTTGAGTATTTCACTTAACTGCTGATATCCTGGAATTTTCATCCACCACAGACTCAGACAGTGGTTATATACATTATATTTTTTATAAGCAGTTCCTGACTCTTATTTCACTTTTAGCCTAAAAACATCGGGACCATTGTACTTCGTTATAATGTACAACACATAATCCTACATACTGTATCAGTACTGCATGTTCACGCTTTACAACGCGCTCTCAGTAAAACTTACTGCAACTGCTTCTACCTTATTTGCATTCCTTTCTAGCATTCACTTACACACAACAAACAAAAAGCTAAGTGCATATAGTGGTGGCCCAAAGTATTGAGACAAATATGAAATTCAGTGATTTAATAACATTCTCAAATGTTTACAATCAAGATTATTAGAATAACTAATTATTGTATGCAGTGAAATTGCTGCATAACAAGTAGTAAGAATCCCTTTATTCTACAAAACCTGCTTGATCTGGCTGGACATAGTGTTAAAAAGACATATAGCACAACTCTTCTGCCAGAAAGGCTAGAACTAATTATTTCCATGCACAGGGAGAACGATAATACATGACATATATTGTCTTAGTACCACACTGTAATGTGGCCACCACTGCACACTACACCAGCTGTATTTTAAAGGCATTTGAATGAAAATAGATAAAAAATTTGAATTACTGGTAAAATGATATGAAATGCTCTTTAATCTTTATAAAACCTTAAATTCAGTCTGTTTAATTGTATTATTGATATAAGATACTGCATAAAAACAATGAAAATGTAGGCTACTGTTAAACAAATGATTCTCCTATTTATTAATTGAATTAATAAAATAATGTTAGAACTAAGAGTATTGAGGTGCTATAGTGATGTCTTTTCACCTCTTTTCATGCCTTTTCAGACCATTCCAATTGAAATCCAGAACCTAGGAGGAATGTGACAGCACCATCTTATGGAATAAGAAAGTACAACAGCACACTGTTCTCCATCACTGCATAACAACAATATAGTTCTTCAGGGTATACATGTGAGAATATTCACAACTTCAGGAGAAAAGTCACAACGCCCAAGAAATAAAAGTATCAAACTGGATTGTTCACTTCACACTGGGGTAGGACAATCAGTTTGCTCCTTTAGTATGTATATTTTACCTGGAATGGAAGGACTTTTAATTAGCTATAGAGCTAAGCTATAAAGCATTAGAACTTTATATAGTTGGAAAATATCATCAGGATAAGCGCACTTTAAAACAAGAATTAAGAAATAAACTCACTCACTTTATACTGTATACAAGATCGCAGAGGGCCTACAGCCTATCAGACCTAGGGCACGAGAAGGAAGTACACTCTGGATGGGCTGCCAATCTATCCCAGGGCACACACATACACATTCAAACACTCGTTAACACACTATAGGCCAATTAGCCTAATCTGCCTGTTTTTGGACTGTGGGAGGAAAATGGAGTATCCCCACCAAGCATGGGGAGAACATGCAAACTCCATGCATACAGATCTCGAGGTGGAACTCAAACCCAAACCATGGAGATGCAAGGCGACAGTGCCAACCACCACGCTACTGTGCCACTGAGAAATAATCGGATTAATTCACTTTAGGCCTACCGTGATTATTGTGTTCATAAAACAAATAATAAGAATGTGAAATAAAATTAAATAAAATACTGCTGTTGACTGAGCCAACAATAACCTGTATGTACTTGTAGGCATTTTCTGATATTAGATGTTTGTTTGTACTTACTTAAAGAAGCACAATACTTTAACCCTCAGCACTAAAGAGAAGGGCATTTGTCCCAACACTGATGTTAATGCACACTCACTGACTTCTCTTCGTCCACCATGTTTTACAATTTTACAAAGCAACTTACTTCACATCTCAGTAGATTCACAGACAGAAGTTCTTTAATACTTAACCATCTTTGTTTAAATTGATAAGGTACTGAAAATGTCCAAATATGGCCCTGCACTGTAAATAATGTAACACATCCACAACCATCACAGTAGCTTAGTGGTTAACACTTGCGGCTTACACTTCCACGGTCTGGGTTCGATTTCCGCCTTGTGATCTGTGTACATGGAGTTTACATGTTCTCCCCACGCTTGGTGGGTTTCCTCCTACAGTCCAAAGGCTAACTGGCGTTCCCAAATTGTCCGTAGTGTGTGAAAGCGTGTGTGACTGTTGACCGGAAGTCCTACCACAGCTGTAAAAATGAGAACAAATACCACTGGCCTTCACAGACTACAGAGGTTTCTAGATGGATGGAACCACCATAAATAAAAATAATTATTTGCATCCACAGGATGGCGCCGTTACAACTGAATTCACAGATTGCTAGACCCACGTTGTTTAACTATACTACAGGCCTAGGATATAATTCAATTGTTTCAAAAAACATAATTAAAAGGGTTTTATGAGGAGCAAACTGAGAAGAGTTCCAGACATAAATACACAATACATCACAGATATAACATTACATAAATGTCTGTCTAATTTATAGAGTATTGTTCTTTTAATGGCTGTTGTTAAAAAGTCCAACAGAAATGGTACAGCAAATAAACTGTAAATCACAAAAAAGTAATCAAAGACTCAGGAATAACAGCCTCATTCTGACCCATCTGAGAGTCATTTTAGGAAATAAATAGTCCTGAGGTACTCTACAGCGTTTTTAATGTTCGGAATGCTTTAACACATCTTTTAGAGAGAGCTAAAAACATGTGCTGGTGAATGACAGTTTTTTAACAAAGGCAATTTCCTCTCAGTATTTATGTTGAGCTGTGAAATGTGTAAAGTATCAAACCATAACACTTGGGTGGTTTGTCCACCCGAATCAAAATGAAGAAAAGTGCCTGGGGCGTGTGTCCACTTGAAAAGGCCCTGATGTAATGCCGCGAAGAGATGGGTCACTCTGCTGAGCTAATACACTGCCCTGTCACCAAGGCAGAATGCCTTTAATTTACAGGCTTACACACTCATGCCATAAAAACACAGCACCCACCCGTGCTAACTCTCCAATTCAGTCTCCCAATTATGAGGCCTTAGGCTGAAGCAATATGGCTGGCTGGAAGCAAGGTACTAGAACTCTCTGTAGTAATCTCAAAGCCCTCGTTCTTCATTCCAGTGCATCTAGCTTTTCCCAGGTCCTTTTCCTTTGACAAGTTTGGCCATTATTTTTTGGAGGTAAAGCAAACTAGCTGAGGTTAAAGTCAAAAACAGTGCAAACAAAAGGAAGGGGATCGATACAAAACCTTAACACATATCGACAAGAACTGTGTTTACGTCCATGAAGTTTAAAACATAGCAGTATAACTCATAGAATATTATATTGAGATAAATATTCATTAGGGTGCAACAGTGAGCTATTAACTATAACTATTAAAAAAAAGTAGTTTTAACCAGCATCACTTAATGCATGGGTCTAGTCAGAAGAATGTATACCGACTGAAGTGTATGCAGGGTCTCGTTGGTGGCTTTCAGGGTTGGGTACCTGGAGCCTATCCCAGGAGACATTGGGCACAAGGCAGGATACATTCTGGAAAGACAGGACACACTACGGGCAATTTGAGAATGCCAATTAGCCTAACCTGCACATCTTTGGGCTGTGGGAGAAAACCAGAGTACCTGGAGGAAACCCACCAAGCATGGGGAGAACATGCAAACTCCACACACACAGACCCAAGGCAGGAATAGAACCCTTGACCCTGGAGATGCAAGGCGACAATTAAAGATTAATGAATATTTATAGCATATTGTAGTACATGGAAACATTTAAACTGAAAACTAATAACTTGTAACCTAATAATTTTATATTATTTTACTTATTTAATTATTGCATATAAACATAACACATTTAAGCATTTTTGCTTGGAACAATAAAGAAACATTTTGAATTAATTTTTTTATCATGTGTATGCAGACTTTTGCACTTCGTACTGTATACTTAAGAGAAACCAAGATTTACTGAGCTATTTTCGATCTTTTTTCGGCTTAATAAAATGCTCTAAAGACACTGTTTCTATTTGTTCATAACACTGATTTATACAGCTTTAATTAAAAACAATAAATGGATGGACAATAAATATCAGGCCAATTATGTGTTCCCTGCTAGTGTGCAGCAGTGTGATCAGTTTGTACTTTGTGTGAATAATATAGAAAAAGAAGTTTAAAGTTTATGCTTTAGTATAGAGAAAAACAAAAGACATAAGCTAAGGGAAAACTGAAATTCTGATATGATCTCAAATAATGCACATCATCAGATCCTTCTGTATCAAAGGTTTATATTTTTTGAAAGCCAGTTCATTGCAGGGCAGTACATTTTTTTGCGTTGGACTTTTCCATATTTTGTAGTGCTTTGTACGATTTATACTTCATTGTTATTATACTGTATGTCATAAGTCTACATAAAATTGCCAGATTATTGAGGGAGAAAGTAAACTGCATAATAATAAGTCATGCAGGACTTCTCTTGCTAAAGGACAAGTGGTGGCTCTGTGTGTTAAGGCTCAGAGTTACTGATAGGAAGATCAGTGGTTTGAATGCCAGGTTGCTTTCGGGCCCTTGCCACTGTCCCCTGTCCCCTTACCCAGGGGCCTCGTATAATGGTTGACTCTGTGCTCTTACCCGAGCCCAATACAAGAGGCTGAGATATGCAAAGAATAAAGAGCTTCACTTGTGCAGTAATGTATATGTGACAAATAAAGGCTTAATTAACTTGAAGCTAAGTTTAAAGTACTGTACAGTCTTCGCTAGGGTTGCCAGATCTCAGTAAAACGTCCTCCGCATAAAAAAATGAAAATCTACGTGACTTCACAAATTTATCCCTCAGTTTATCCCTCTGTTTAAAGTACTTACAACACGAATGATTCTATAAATCGTAAATACACTGCACGGTGAAACAGGAATATTTTAAATAGTCATTATAATACACGGGTCTGGCAACCCACACCAACAGCCGAAGATGCCAGTCACTGGTGCGCAGTTAAACTTTATCCGGGGTTAAACAACTCCGCAGAACGTTTATAACAATTTCTTTGTTTTTGTTCATATAAACTATACATATACAATAGTAAATTATTTTAATAAATGTAAAGTATAAATCGTCGTATATGTACAACGCATACAGACAGCAGCACAGTGTTTAAAAGTTTTATTGATTTAATGATTCCGCTTCAGTTTCCCCGGGGATGTATATCACCGCTGCGCGCCGCCAAAATACAAACAGATGGTTAGCTTTCCTGAAGCTCGAGCGTAGTGTAATTTAGCTTACAGCAAAACAATGCCGTAAGTTGTATTTGTTGACCTTGCAAAGTTAGTAGCTTAGATGTATTTTTGCGTAAGCTTTAGTTAGACATGCAGTTAGATAACTGTCGAGGTTACGCTTGTTAGTTACACAAATGATTTCTTTAGGTACAGTAGCTGTGAAACACTGTAGATTACATCATGCAGTTACATCATCCTAGTTGTTTTAGGCAGTTTCATTTTGTCTTTATCCTGAAAATCAGTAACGTTTTATGTTGAATTTGGTGAAAACACAAAGAAATCAACACCATACTTTCTTTCACAGTGTCAAAAGAAGCCTTCAAGTAGGAGACAAGATAAGTGTGAGCTCACAACTTGACTGGTCAACTGGCATCTCTGTTTATCATTTAAAATTCAGTTCATTAAATATGCTATGTTATATATATTATTTTTGACTGAAATTCTGTCATAAATGACAATTAAACCTGCTTGACTTTAAATTGTGCACAGACGTGCAAACATTAAAAAGACATCCTTATTTTTATTGCAACAAAATTAGTTAGATTTTTTGCGTAAGGTTTAGCTATTGATATGTTATTAGTACTTTGTTGGCAACAGCTTGCCTAGTCATGGAATGAGAGGGTTGTTCTCAATAGATTAGGTTCTTCTCAACAGGTTCATTTCGTTGTGACTCTGTTGATGTTTTACCCCGTTTTTGCATTTAACTATAATTCTATTAACTGTAGAAGGTGATATTTTAAGATTCCTATTTATTTGTCTATTTGGGGACTGGCCCCCACCTTAAACTGACAAACAGCCTGATCTCTTTGAAAATGCTTAAAAAAATAAAAATCGGTTCTCATTGGAAAAAAAGGAATTGAGCATTCATGCCCCTGAGGGGCCAGAGCTGCACAGATGGCACAAGGGGAACCCAAAACACCCAAAAGGTGGTTTTAATGTTGACAGTATTAATGTTAGTTGTTTTCATGTTATGGCTGTTCAGTATACAGTATATCTATATATACAGTATAGCTAAGAGCAGTACAATTACTCACAATTTATTCCACACAATGAACATTTTGGACCATCTTTGTAAATGTACAGTTTGGGAGTATATCTTATTAATTATAGTATATTCACCATTTGAGATCAGACTGGCTTTAATTTCATTTCTACATGTAACTTGTATATAGTGGGACAAAATATTTCATTAGGACATTGGTGTGACAGACAATGAAGTGGTACAGTACACAAGACTACATAGAGTGGAAAGAAAAGGTAGGGACAAATGAGAATTATGAAACAATTGGACATAAGAACAACAGAGCAGTATTAGATGGATTATATGGGATGACTTTTATTAATCCAGTAGAAGTTAGCTCACATACTAAACATTAACTGGTGATTGGTTGTCTCTTTCTTCTGAATATTTGAGTATAAACTGTGTGCACAGAAATAAATGAACTAGAATCAAATTCTTTATAACAAGTTTACCTGATGGAGTTACACTTGTATGAATTAATTGTTCAAAATGTTTACTCTAGACTCCAGTCAAGCGGCACACCAAAGACAGGAACTATTCCCCTTTGACTGGAACAATGCCCATGACCCCAACAGCCAAAGCCAAAGGTACTGGAGTTCATGATCACTGTTTATACACACTCCATATAACTTTCTTCACAATATACGGTGTGCATATTGTGTGCGTACACTTAAATGATTCAGATCATCAAACAAATTTAAATATTACACAAAGATAACAAGAATAAATACAGAATGCATTTTTTTAATTATGATTTTATTTATTAAGGGAAAAAGGCTGTCCAAACCTTCTTGCCCCTATGTGGGAGAAGTAATTGCCCTTAAACCTAATAACAGCTTCTGCCACTGCAATCAAATGTTTGCGATAATTAACAATGAGTCTTTCACGTCGCTCTGGAGGAATTTTGGCCAACTCTTCTATGCAGAATTGTTTTAATTTAGCCACACTGGAGGGTTTTCAAGCATAAATAGCCTGTTTAAGGCTCTAAATAGACTTTAAGTCCAAATCTTGACTAGACTATTTCAAAACCTTAAATTTTTATTTTATTTATTTATTTATTTATTTATTTTATGAGCCATTCAGAGGTGGACTTTCTGCTGTCTTTCGGATCATTGTCCTGCTGCATAACCCAAGTGCGCTTGAGGTCATGAACTGATGGCCAGACATTCCCCTTCAGGATTTTCTGGTTGAACACACAATTCACAGTTCCATTAATTATGGCAAGTTCTCCAGGTCCCAGACCAACATACTACTACCACCAGGTTTGGTACTGTTGGTATGATGTTCTTTTTAGTATGAAATGCTGTGTTACTTTTGCAGCTAGATGTACTGTAACGGGGTGCACACCTTCCAAAAAATTTTGTCACATAAACTACTTTTTCACTTGGGGCCAGACACGGTTGGACAGCTTTTTTTGCCTTATGAAATGAACTCACCATTTAAAAACTATCTTTGTGTAATGTTAAAATGTGTTTGATGATCTGAATCATATAAATGTGATATGTGATGAATATGCAAAAAAACAAAAAAAAAACAGGAATGGGCAAATACGTTTCCACTGCACTGTACAGGTGTTTCATCAAACTAAGATGTGAATTCTGAATTATTTTCAGTAGAGGTGAGTACAGAAGTACCTTTTGAGAGAAGAGAGAACATTTTATTTGAACAATAACTATGGCAGTAAAATTTTTCTGTTTTTGCTCTCCCTTTATATTGATAAAAGTGCTGTAAGTAAAACTTTTTCAAAACATTTCATTCTTTTTGCGACTCAGAGAGACTGTCATTAGATAAGAAATAAAACACTTGACGGTGTGGTGTTATAAGAAAATAACAGCTGATGGAGCTGGTGTGATGCATCCTGACAATAAGTGAAGATGCTTTTATCACCCCAGAGTTTTTATGCGTTTGAAGTTCCACCGTAAAAAAGCCAGTTAGTTCCTGTTGTTACTTATGTCATAGCCAGTATAGACAGCCATTCTCTTATCAACTTTAACCCCCTACCCCCCATCCACCCCCCCATCTAAAAATTAGTAAGACATGATTTAGTTATACTGTAAAGATTTACCCTGTGGTGGTTCCAATGCCTAGAAATTCTTTTAATAAACATAAAATATATATTTCCTCTGAAAAAACTCAGGACACATTTTTGTGGAGCCCTCATCTGTGTAAAATATTATGAAAAATGGTGAACAAGATTGAACAAGTGCATTAATACTGTATAATCTATGCACCTGAACACCTTCTGACCTTCTGATAAGACATGTTTACTCAGGTATTATAAATTTTCTCATTAGCTTTAGGATTTTAGTGCTCTGAAATCCTGATATTAGTATGAGCCTCTTCTTCACTGTCACTAACATCGCTGCCCAGTGAGATGTGATGGATTACTGACATTTAGTGCTTCATCAGCAGGTAATTACAAAACCAGTGGGACTGCTGTCAATGCCCTGGAAGCACAAGAGCCACAGACAGAAACACAGAGGTCAGTCTATATACACTTTACAATGCAAGGTTTATTCTAGCAAAATTTTATCTGTTTAGTTACACATTTGTTGCCAAAGGCCATTTGGTTGTAAAATGACTGATAAATAACTGATAAAAGATACAGTATTTAAAATGTTGTAATTGTTTTGTACATTTTAAATGTTTTTGTTGTTGTTGTAAATTTGTTGTGCAAGAGAGCCAGACCTAATTTCTTCATATTTAAATTAACTTATCAGTTAAATTATGCTGATTTAAATAAAATAAATGAGAGCACATGTTTTACTGAGAGAGGCTGAAAAGTGCCTAAAGATATCCTAAAAAAATGGTCTATTTTTATGTAACCTCAGCAGCAACCTCATTTCCCCTCTTGTCTGTTCCAATCACTCAGCATTCAGCACCACCAGTATATTAATCACTGTTTAAAAGCAAAATATGAAGAAATTATTTTTGCACAGTACAATTCAACTGTAAATACTGTATATTAAGAGTTATGAATAGATCTTTATGTGGTATGTTATCAGTTCAATATTCTTAGATGTATAGTATGTGTAACGGCTTTTGTGCCAATGCATTTTAAACATCTAATTAGTTACATACATGTGACCAATCAAAGAAAAAAAAGCATCTTTAGTTCCTGTTAAGGTGCTAGGTCCCCACAGACCTTATGATGAAGATAATGCTGTTGTTCTAATAAAATCTCAGATATGTCCTTAGTTGTTTGATTGGACTGAAGTATGGTAGCTGTGAAGGCACTTGTATATGATTAATATTCACTGAGCTGTCACGCCCTGTAGATGAAGGGGTGGGGTATTCCAGGAAAAGACCACACCTATCAGGAAATCATACAAAGAGGTTAAAAAAATGTATTCGCACTACTACAGTTTGTCTATGCCCTTTTTAAAAAAACTCTAATTAAATTAGGGCAGCAATGTTTAGTATTATGTTTCCTCTAAAGGTAACATGTTAACCTGTCACCGTCAGAAGAGAGGCATATATATTTCATGTTGAAGTGTGTATACATATTTTGGGCCCCTTATATGATAAAGGTGATAGTCCAAAAAGTTTTTTTTATTTGTAGAGACACTTCCATTAGAGCGGACTATGTTCAACCATGCCAGCAAAATGGCCCTAAAGCAGAGGTTTCCTCTTAATTTGCTACCTGTCTGTAAATATGTAAATGGTATATTTTGTTGTTGTTTTTTTTGTGGAAATTTGAGTTTCTCTGTGAGCACCAGCCTTGTTGAATTTTATGTAGTTTCTGCTAGTGGCATGGCCAGACCATTAAAATGAAAGGATATCTCTCATCATTAAAGGATATTTCCTTTGTCCTACTCAGCTTCATGGTCATTATGACTGATCAGGATTTAATGACAGGACATGGAGGGAGCTTCATCACCAGCCAAAAATCCCTCTGTGATTTACACAGCACTAAAAATAGTTGGTTAAGGAGTGTTTAAGAAAGACCTATTTCCCCCTGAACGCATACTAACACAGAGCCCCCTCTCAATCCATCAAGACAAGCATTAGTTTTGAATTTTATAGTGAAGTCATTTAAGAGGAAGCTAGTTAAATATATATAAAAACATCAATAAGGAGAACGAGCTTATCATTAATTTAGGAATGTGTTCATTTGGATAGAGCTATTCCAGTGCCAATTTGTGACCATGACTGGATTTAGACCACAGGAAAAGGGTATCATAGTGTTACTACACTAGGATTCTTTATTAGCTGATGTTTTCAGAAAGCATGGGGTGATGAGGAATTATTTAATACATTTGCAAACATTGTGATTAAAATGTACACATGTTCATTCCTTTATTAGAATGGATTTTCTCAGATCTAAATTGGAAGGCTCTTTAGAGGCCTTGATGAAGACCAGGCAAGAGCTTGTGTCATTACTGGTATGTATGGTCCATTTAGACACCCTTCTACACCTTTGGAGAAAAAAAAAAAAACCTTTCCTTGTTCAAACCTATCCAATAGTGCCTGTACAGTAACGTTTATGTCGTTGCGTATTGAAGCCTGTAGAGGGCAACAGTGAGCTGAGGAGTCTCTTGCTGATGGGTTCTGCTGACTTGCATACTGAACTGAAGAGACACAAAGAACTGAGTGAGTTCTCATCATGTTGTATGTCTGAATTTATTATAAAAAACCTTAATTAACGGTTCATCTGTACTATTTCATGTGAAGGCTCAGAAATGGCTTAAACATGCTTATTTAAAGCTTTGTTCTGAGTACATCTATAAGCACTTGTTTTTTTTCAGGTTCTAAAGTAAAGGATCATGCTAATACAACACAAATGCATGGGAAGTGGCTCCAAGGTAAGTGGCCTGAAACACCATTTGATCTAAATGACTTTAAAATTAAATTATTTAAATACAATACCACTCAAGTTTGGGATCACTTGCAAATTTCTTTGCTTTTGTTTCATGGTTTATTTTATACATTCTACAACAATACTGCGGATTACAGCACTGTGAAATAACTCCTGTGAAATTATGTAATTATGTAACAATAACGGCAGCAGTCAGTTGTTATTTTAAGACACAGAGGTCTGGAATAGTTCTTGCAAGAACAGTATTGTGTCAAGTGCATTTGCAAAACCCATCAAGCACCATGATGAAACTGGCTCTCATGAAGAGCATCTCAGGAAGGCAAGATCAAAGTTCATTTAGAGTTACCAGCCTTAAAAATCACCAATTAACAGCACCATGAATTAGAGCCTTTTTGAAGACTTCACATAAGTAGTAGACACATCTCGACATTAATGCATATTTTGGATGCTGTCAGCATTGTTTTACGATGTGGAAAGAAATAAAAATCAGGACCAACTATGGAGTTAGAAAGTAATCCCAAACTTTTGAGCGGTTGTGTGTGTGTGATTTTTTTTTTTTCTGCATGCACAGAATCTTAAAGATGCAGCACTAATATAAATATAGTGACTAGTGACATTATTGGATACTTCAAATGGCCAGTGTTACGGTTTTGACCTCTGTTTCTGGATAGTGTGTAAAAGCACCACCATGCTGTCTACAAACTCCTTTCATCCTACTGCACATTACTGCTACTTGCACTACCTATTATAGTATATGTGTTGCACAACTCACACACTTTATATACATTTTATGAACATTTGTTACATACTCAGGAACCCCTTTTGCGTTTTTATTTAATCTGTACAGTGTGTAGTGTTTTATATATAACAAGAGTACAGTGTTATGTTGGCCTGTACTTTGAGAGCAACAATCAGCTGAACTTGTATTTCTTGTTTGTGGCAATATACAAAAGTGCATGAGTAAAAAAAACAAAAACAAAAAAAAAACATTAAAATTCCACTTATTTACAGCCCATGGTTGATTTCAAGGTCTAAAACCCCTAGCCTCACTTGTTCACATTTTGAGGTTTAAACACGGTTTGGCATTTAACGTTATGCGGCAGAGCTATACATTACCAGTCAAAAGTTTGGACAACCCTCCTAAACCTTCTCAGTTCATGGTCTTCCCTGATTGTTTTAAAGTGTGCAGTGTAAAACAATGCTGAAGACTTCCAAAATATACAATAATCTGCTACTCTCTCTCTGTAAAGCCTGCATAATGGCTCTAATCTGAGGTTCTGTTAATTGTTGATTTTTGATGCTGGTAACTCTAAATGAACTTCTCCTCTGCAGGCAAGGAAAGTTTTGTCCTTCTAAGTTCTTAATGGGTTTTGCAAATTGACTTGACAATACTGTTCTTTCAAGAACTGTTCCAGAACAGCTGACCTTCATGTCTTAAAAAAATAACATCTGACTGTTGTTGTTGTTGTTTAATTATTAATTTCATACATTATGTGTTATTTAATAGTTTTGGCATTTCCAGTATTGTTCTAGAATGTATAAAATAAATCACCAAGCAACAAACATTGAATTAGAAGGTGTGTCCAAACTTTTGACTGGTACTGTAAATATGCACTCCAGTCACAGCCAGAATAAAAGACTCCCTCATCTTGAGAAAAAACATTTAGTTTTCATAACACAAACAACCATGCAGTCCTCTTCATGAGGCAGAATTAACTGGATTATTTCAAGCACATATACAGCCTTCAGCAAAGCTGCACTTGTGATTCGATCACATAATGGTGACTTGTATCAAGTGAAGAATGGGAGAATTGTAGTGAAGTTCAAAAAGTTTTAAGATAAGGTTGGTTAAACATGCTTAAATTAGTCACACTTGGAGGATGGGCTCGACGCTGGAGGAATGTCACATTTTTTTATCACATGATGGAGCATGAAATCTATCAGTGCACATGGCCGCTCTTACAACACATCGCTCAGCACAAAGAAACAAGCTTATGTTGCTGTAAGGCATACCTTTAGTAAATGTTATTGTTCAAGGCTTAACCATGGATGTGTTAGTGAATGAAATCAGGGCAGATAATCCCATCAGTTTGGTATAAGGAAAACACTGGGGTTAGATAGTTTGCATTGGCATGTGTTCGAAACTAAACTCACTAATTGTAGTTATACAGCCTGCACTCACTTTTATACACATCTGCTTGTTTTGTGACAGGCCTGATTAAATATACTACATTTTCCATGTCTTGTAGGGTGTGAATAGATAGTTTCACCCTAGATATTTGTTTTTTAAACACTTTTAATTTTCTAATGTCTAAGAAGAAACTTAATATTCTTAAACTAATTAATAAACATGGCAAGAATAAATATATCTCACTATCTATTTAACTCGTATTCTGTCATCATTATTCCTTTAAATTGCAGCATGAATGCATAAAGGACAGATCTTAAACTGGTAAACGTAATCGAGGTGAATGAGTAAAATGCAGAAAGTGAAATGTCCAGTAGACATTTAACCTATTAGTCATGGTCAGTCACAGTGAGCTTTTTAAGCACCCAGAAATGCAACTAAAGGCAACCTTTGTTTGTAAAGTTGGTCATTCAGATCACTTAGAGAGTCTGTAATTTTTACAGAGAGCGTCTGTAATTTTTGTTTTATTTTGTTACATCGGTCAAAATTATATACTGTTATTACATTTGCAAGTATTATTGAGTTCTCGTAGTTATTAGGTTTGCCTGTACAGTCACTTAACTTAATTTTGATTAGGTTTAATCCAATCATGAATTTTTCAAAGACAAATGTCCTATGTGGAAAGTTCATGGGAAAAAAAGCAAATAAGCAAAAACAAATTGCATAGATGGAAATTATTTCCACTAGTGCTTTCAAGACAGACTAATTATGAGCATAATACAAATATTCAAATATTAGTCTTATTATTTAACAGATAAATTAGTTTTTACATAAAAAAGGGTTGGTCATCCACGACTTAGAGGGACTTGAAAAGTTTATTTTTTTTAGGGTGAGTTTCTTTTTTTTACTCTAAAGTTGGACTTTAGTAATAGTGTAATTATGAATCATTAATTTGTCTTCAGTAAACTCAGCTTCAGCGAGAATCCCAGCAACACATGAGGTGGGAATACCCCAGGCTAGTTCACTACTGGGCATCATGCACATTCACACCCTCATTCAGCGACTTCACACTCTCATTCACACCTTCATTCACACCTAGAGAACTTTAGAGCAGCCCAGCCATCTATGGCATGTTTTTAAGAAGTGATCGCAGAGGGAACACATGAAGACAGAGGGAGAATGTGATGGGGATTTCTTTCAGTTAAATGGAGTATTAATGGCGTATTGCATTGAAGTGGCTTGAAATCACACACTCTTTGATGTAATTGGCATTACAATTCACACATACATTACAGATGATGGAGCTTGTTATAAAGCTCACATGTGCACACATAAAGACAGTGACACCAGAAATGACATGATGGAGATGACACCAGTCTGAGTAGTGGCCACACTGAGTGCCAGGCAGTGTAATAGTGCCAAGACAGCTGAGAAAATTCACACAGATATTTGAACTTTCATAGAAAAAAACTTTTAAGAGTCCATGCCCTTAACAGCGTATTCATCACACCCTAAATTTTCTCACTGGCTTCTGTAAACTATCTACGATGATTGAACATCACTCACAGTTTGAAATCTTAAGGTCCAAAGTCACTTTCATTGAACAGCTGAACTTGACATTTTTCAAGCAGTACAAAGTTACCACCGGTCTCACAAAGCATGTGCTGATGAGCACAAAATGGAAAAAAGAGAGCACAATAATTCTGAATCAAGTTTGCTGCTCTCAGTGCAGGTATTGATTATTTGTGTGTTGCGAGAGATTTGGAAAATTCAATTAAATGAGTTGAGCAAAGGATTCATAAATCGGCCTTTGCCTCCACCCTAAGCACGCCCTTCCAGACACGTTGTTATGTGCTAAATCAATGTTGCGCTTCACAATATATTTTCTTTGGAGCATGAAAATAAATAACATTTAAACAGTTCTGCTTACCGCCGAAACAAGTTTTATCTTCCCCAAAGCCTTCCGTCATTGGGAAGCGGCCGCCTGCTCACCTCACGAGGGGTAGTAACATATTTTTATGGCAAATGTTCCATAAGAAAATCCTATATAATGTGAATTTTGTGGAGGAAAAATGAGGAGGAAGGGGACGGATCAGCAGTATAAAAATTGATCAGGCTGTAGATGGGGTCGAGTCAGGGGAGATTTGTAAGACAGCCTTAATAGACTGTATTAAAGAAAGATTCCTTAAAAATGTAATAAAACAAATAGGTTTTCAGCAGTTGGCTGGGAAAGGGTCACAGAATCTACACTCATCACATCAATCAGGGGCTGCTGATGGATAAATGGAGCCTGATAGTGGTGAATTTTATGCTTTTTTTTAATGCTTTTTCTTTGGAAAACACAGACCCAATTAAAGCTGCGCTATATATTAGAGGGCCTTTGGTGGGTGGGACAGAAGACGAGCTGTTTTTCAGTACTCTAAAACTTTGATGCCTAATAAGCATTTATGGACAGGTTCATCTGCTTGATTTAATACATTAGTATCATTTGAGTAGCTTTATATGAGGCACTTTAGGTATGTTACTTACTGTAAATATAGATTGCAGACATTTTGCAGTCAGTGCTAGAGTTATTTATTATGTTTTATTTATTTTCTAATTTATTAAAAATTTATTTATTTTTGCATGCTGGGATTTGCATGCTGGATACAGTCCATAAGTAATTTTTTAATCAAAGATGACTAATGTAAAGTTTTGTAATCCATTTCACAGGTTCAATACAGACTGGCAGTTCCTACGAGTTTCTGAAGAACATCTTAAGGCAAGTCTTTTTCCCATTAATATAAACTTGTAAATGGAATAGCATTGCATGTCTTCTGAGATCTTTTTGTCGGTGAGTTTGATCTGCACCGAACAGCCTGTCAGCCTGGAGGCAGAAACGTCTGGGCGGCTGTCAATCAATCCTAATGTGTTTATGTCAAAAACAGACTGTGCAGAATATACTTTCTCAGTTAAACACAACCCATTCTCCACAAGGGCTCTCTTTCTTATTTTGTACCTGTTCGCTGACAAAATGTTGATCCTACAGTGTATACTGGGCTATGCAGCTGCAAAAATATGTTTTTACCTCTGGCCTGTGTTGTCCCATTAGAGCTGAAACAGAATATACACTCATTCAGCATCACTATTCTGACCCTAACCTTGTGGGGTGAGGGCAAAATCTATGTTCAGTTTTATAGATCATTTTAAATGCAATTACCTTCAGTGTGAATAGATAACATGAATTAGTGAGCATGTGTCTATGCAAAAAAAATTGTACAGTGCCTGGGCAAAAAAACAAAACGCATATTTTCTATGATATACTAATATTTCGGTTGCAATGTCGTGGCCAATTCATCTGTGAAAATGCATTTCCTCATGCTCCCAGGACCATGCTTTGACAATCTGTTAAAATCCTGGAATATGGCCATGCCATCTGGGAAGTAAAAACGCCTTAGTGTGATGGTCATTCAGCACATCCATGTCATCGGCTGAATTAATTTTATTGCCACATAACATTGCTGAGCCTAGACCTGACCAAGTGAAGCAACCCCACATCACAACACTGCCTCTAGGGGCTTGTACAATGGGCACTATTCATGATGGGTGCATCGCTTCATGCGCTTCCCTTCTTAGGCTGATTTTTTTACCTATTTTTTTAAACTACTCTGCAGTTGGGTCAATTTGGACTCCTCAGATCACATGAGCAATGGAAAATTGCAAACTTTATGCTTTAAATTGGCTTTCTGATTAGTCTCACTAAGAAGTGTTTTTTTATTATTTTTTTTTTTTTATACATTTAGATTGTACAGAATTTTTAGGAAGCTAACATTGATAACTGACATCTAAAATTACCAAATGGTATAGCACTGTGAAATTGGTAATGAGAATCTAATGATTTGACCTGATCACTTCATGTACAGGCACAGTACAGTGTAGTGAGGTGCGGTTTCCATGTTAATCTTGTCTCTTTATTTGGCAGTTGCTGAGAAGGCCAACCTGAACAACAGCTGCTGGCCACACAAACCATCCTATTTCTGCCCAAGGTGGATCATATAACTCTCACTTTATCACCCCCTGAGGCAGCATGAAGGACAAAAGCACAAGGTGGCCTGTTAATGGTACTTGTGTTTTCCTATATACATGGTCCCCTCTTGTTGGAAGGAGAAAAAGTCTTGGGGTGTTTTTTTTTTTTTTTTTGGCAATGATTTTACATGACTCGTGTCAGGTCATAGGACAGATAACCAAAGCCTCATCAACCTGACCGTCCATTCACAGAAAATAACGGACAAATGCTGACAACTGGATTTCCATACTCGTCTGAGCACTTCCTTCATTACATTGTTGAAAGGCTTATTTCTGATTGGTCAGAGGGTGTTGATTCATTTTCCTTAACAGCAGCTCGATCAATCATTTCGAGGTCTTATAACTATAGTGAAGCCTCTTAAAATTTTAACTGCTCATTTCCTGATTCCTCACGGACTTTGCCAGCCTGTCCGTTTCTTCTTTAACTCAGTTTGCCTCTCAATCTATATTTGCTATCTAACTGCGTCTCTGCTACATGTCTTGACTCAGAACACAGTCCTGTGTGTGTCTGTGGCTACGGGGCTTGTACAAGCTGTAACACTATAGCCCCTCTGTGACCTAATAACATTTACAGTCGTAATGGATTTTTTTTTAATGCCAGTCATTAACTCGTATGAAAGAAGAAGGTGGCGAAAGATTGTGTGCACGTTTGTTCCTCTGGTATTTCAGCGTTATGACATTGTGTTCCTATACGTCCCATCCCATCATTTTTGTTTTATGGGCATACAGTACAGGCAATGCCTTTTATTCAATGTATATTTTTTTCTTTCTGTGTGTGTCTACATAGAGAAGTTTTGATGTTCACTTGCTTGATTTTGTTGTAATTTTCTTCATGATTTAAAGCTTACTTTGTTGATTTATAATATGAGACCAGACAACATATTTTGTAGAAAAGCATTTATTATTGTGTAGAAAAATATTCATTAATAAATGAAGGTAACAAATGTTCCTTACCAGCTGGTCCTTAAAAAGATGTGTTTTTTTTACTTACAAAATATTAATTACTTATTCAATGGAGCTTTGTATGTTTTTATAATCATTCTTTTGTAAACTGTCAAAACCTTCCCTCCATTCCAACCGAGTCACTATTTTAAACAGAGGAGATTTTCTCCCGCTATTTAATAAGAGGAAATTCAATTTCCTAAATTAGATCCAATTTATTTTAATGCATGGAATTCTCCCTTTTCCTTTATCATCATTCTCCATAATATCCTCTTTTGAAACAGACCCTCTGTTTCAGTTTGTCTTTTTTTGGCTCTTTTTGTTGGTCTGATCGGTCAGTTGGACTAAGTTGAAATACAGCAGCATAATTTGGAATAGATAGAAGGAGAAAAGTGAAACTAGAACTGGAAAAAAATCTGGCAGTTCAGCTGGAGGATCCACTGCCACATTCGCAAAACTCAGACCAGCCATGATCACCAACGAGGCTCCAAACTGTTAAAATAAAAAAATAAACAAACATATTTGAAAATGTTACTTGGAAGTAAAGTGACACAAAAAACGTACTTATTTTATAGAAACCGTCTTTAACATGTCTATTACACATTAACATGTCTATAGAGGACGGCTGGACGTGGGTTAACAGCACATGTATCAGCCATTCAAGAGCACTGTGGGTTCCGTTGGTAAAACACCAAAAGCACACATCTCAAGTCAAACATGGATGATGCACCTTATAGTCTGAAATTTGGTGTTATAATATTTGCTTGGATTTAGTAAAATCAAATATATGAAGTATTTAAAAAAAACAACAAAAAAAAAAACACAGGAAACGGGCAAATACTTTAACAATACTCCTGTGCTCACCAAGGTTGCCAAGAAAATATTTAAAAGGAAATATTTTGTTTCACTAAAATTGTCCTGATTTTTATTACCCACCAAGACACAGCCCAAGATGATTATTATGATAATTGGGCTACATTTTATCTTAATTCACTGTGATGAACGAAACATTTGCAAAAATAAAAGTTAAATATGTATCATTCATGTTGCACTTTAACGATTACTATAAACAATTTAATAACGATTTATTAAAAAAACACTTTCATCTTTAGTTAAACATGTTCCATTTAAAACAAGCTTAAAATGTATATAAAGTCAAATTAAGCCTCTGTAGACTTTACAGGTCGATGTTTTCCACTGGGGGGTTATTTTATTAAAATGTACAGTGCTGGTGCTAATACTTTGGTGACATGATTTAAAAAAAAATATTAAAAAGGATGCATTTAGTACAAGAGAAACGCATTCACCCAATGGTCAACAAATCGCAGCTTTGAGATGGTGAGCATCCTGAGTGCCACAGCTATTGGTGGCTTTGAAAGCAAAATTGTCTGTGTTCTTTGTGATGGATGTATGGCACATTCTCTCCCCTGTCACTCACAGCGATCAACACAAACTGCTCTTGTGTGTCAGCAGATTTATGCATGTGGAAGCAGGGTATTTGTGGCTTTCTTTGCGGGATTGGATACCCTGTAGTAGGATAGCTGTCATGTGATAGTTGACAGCCAGCTGGGTGGAAATTGGAAATTGACCAAATGAACAATGGCGTGTAAAAAATAGAAAAAGGACCTTGTGCCATGTAACATTAGATAAATTCTACTTGGTCTTACATCACGTATCCGCTTGCACATTTTGTGTCCCCATGCTACCTTACGGCGTCTCCTTTCCTTACAGCTGCACATGTTTCCCCAAACCACCCAGGACAATAAAAAAAAAAATCACCTTAAATACATGTTACATTATTGGTATTTAAAAAAAATACTTACTGTGAACTTAACTAGCCGGCTGAATGAGCGTTTGGATAGGAAGTACTGGGTGAATTTGTGAAACGGCCCCAGTCTGAGCTCCTCCTCAGAGGTTCTTTGTAGAGCTGAGAGAAGATATACGCTGAAGAAGAGGAAGGCCACTGAGGTTACCACATAAGGCAGGAGCAAACCATCCTTCAGCAAAAGAGGCAGCATGCTACAGGAAGAAATAAAAAGATATATAAGATACAGCATCTGGTCTAAAGAGATAACTAATTTAACCTTGAGATTAGGCCTGTCACTTTCACAATAAATGAAGCAAAACTAACAAAACCATCATTTTATTAGGCGACGTGCCTCAGCGATGGGGTCATGCCACTTAAACAAGTTTTCATTGCACAACATTCTGCAGCAAATTGTAAATTTAAGCATTACATGTAATACTTGTGTGTTCGAGACATTAAAATATCCCAACAGACTGTTGTTTAGCTCTAACTGTTTGACAAGAACTCATTCATGAAAGAAAACTAGATTATCCTAGATAACAAAAAGAAGTATGTATTCAACAAAAAAAAAAAAACATTAGCATTTTAGGAAACTGGCAGTTTGACTAAACAGAATGCTGAGCAGCATTCATACAAAAGGCTCTCAGTTACATGGTAATCAAATTCTAATTTTATTTGTCTCACACACACAGTATGATATCCAGTGAAATGCTTATATGACTGTCTGTGACCTAAAAAGGAAAATGTCTACGTAATGAAATAAATTGCACTAAATAGTACCAAAATTTCAAATAGAATTTTCCAACAAAAGTAATATAAGAACAATTATATATTAAAAAAAATTATAAAACATGTAGACTGAAAAAAAAATACAATATTACGGGCCTTGTAGTTCATTTAAACTGCCTCTTGTCAAACAATACAATTTACCATGTTTGTACAATACAACTCCTATAACTATATAAAACTTGGTTTCGACTGAGTAATCTGACTGGACTAGAGCCAGCCTACGGGTGGTTATAAAGAGCATAACATCAGTGCGCGGTTAACTATGTATCAATCAATCACTGCGTCTCAGTTGTTCTAACAATCGTTAATTAGATCAGTTTGTTCTGTACTGGAAAGAGGGGCGAGCAGCTGAGGGGAGAAGAGCCGCCTACCAAAACCTACATTCAAAATCATTCACAGAAACACTTTCAGCAAGAAATACTTCTGATAACATCATGTCATCTTAGACAACACTTTCTGTCTATAGTGATTGCTTTGAAGTTGCTCCAAATTGTCCTGTTCACTAATGTAAGCTTCAAAGCTAACTAGATTCTAACACAAGGCTGAATCCCAAATCCCACTCTGACCCCTGGTCAAGAGCACTACTTGGTGTGTTGAACACGTGATTGTACACACTACACAGTGCACTTTAGATTTACAGGGCTGTGCTTTATTTTCCTCACCGTTTGGCTCTACTTTTCACCCCTGTTGATAACACCAACTGTCGTTCACAAGTTCTTCCAGTAACTGAAGGATGTGTGTCTGTCTGTGCTTGTAAAAGCATTAATGAATGTACAGTATGCCTACTACCGCATCCCAGCTATGCCGATATTCAGTACAACAGCACTCCCTCTCGTGGGATACTGCTCAAGTATTACAGCGCTGTTGAATTCTTAAAACTGATTGGTCAGAAGGTGTCACAGCAGCAAATCACACATGCTCTCATTCAAATACGCTATTGTTTCTATAACAACAACCATACAGTATGCACGTTCATGTGTACGGCAGTCACTACATGTAATATAAGCCTTACAATCAACTTAAGGTTTTGTGAGGAAATGTATTGCATTTTTTATAAGGTGTTTGTCACAGTCAGAATTAAAGCTGTCACTTTAGTATCCGTCACAAGTCCACTCACTGCAAAAATGATCTCAGCAAGTGAAGATTTCTTAAATCCACTCGAATAATCTGCAGTGTCTTAATGTGCATTGAGTGTAAATATCTTGTTCTATTAGATGGTTATTCTGCTAGTTTTAAGCATGTTTTCTGAAATCAATTCTTAGAATTCTACACTTAAAATGTGTAAAATGTGCCTTTGTTTTAATCTGCTTACCTGAAGGTGGACAACATCAGGAACCAAATGGCCATTAGTGGAAGTTCATTCATCACAAGGCAGACTGGCCTGAAAATAAAGAAATGAACATTTATGAAGCACAGCAAACTTTGTATTTTATTTTTTATTTTTTTTACCTTAGCCACTTAGTAATTATTTTGTCAACCCTATATTTCAATCAGGTAGAGGAGTTAAACGCCTGAGCTGATTACTCATGTCCTGTGTTTGATCCATGATTCTGTACAATGCTCCATGCTGTATATACTGTAGCTCATCATTTACTTAACAGAGTACTCCAGTGTATTTGTACATGTAATCTGCGTACACTACTCCACCATGTCTGGCACAGACACAAACAATTCTATTGTAATAGATGTCTAATGACAGTTCCTGATTTCTTATTATAAAAATACTACATGACTACACTGTCCATGCCACCTTGATTTGTTATACTGATTTACTGTATAATTTAATTAAAGACTAAATCATTTAGTAAAGCCTAATAGATGGAAGGAGTCACCACATTGTAACAGTCGGGACAGACACAGGAGGTTTCATTTTCAAGTTTCTCAACCTGATGGGCTGCATTTTTGTCTTAATTATAGAGAGAGAGTAACGAGGACTCTTTATAGCTTTCATAACACTCGTCTTCCATCATACAAAATATATGAGGCCCTCAAAATGGTGCCAGCATGGGGCATGGTGTCATGACTGTCATGGCTGACCCTGTACTCTGATGCCTGCTTCCTAACAAGGATGCATGTGAAGAAAAATATTTCACTGTGCTGTAATGGAATGACACGACTCAGTGTATGCGGTTATTGAAAAAAAAGAATCCACTCTGCGCCATTGGCACATCACTCCAGGATTCTGGAGTATTCTTTTCCTGCAGCAGCACGGCCTGTCATGTTTCATTATATGTTAAATTATGATCTTAGAAATGCAGTACCATACAACTCTGAGAGATGTTCAAGCCAAACCGGGACTTATTTCCGTTAATGGAATTTCTTGTGAATATAGAAGAGTTTAGAGATTTTTGGTGGCATGCACCTCATTCAGTATCTTTCCAATCTCACACCCATTGTTCGCGGTATAGGCTCTGGGTCCACCATGATGGTCATGAGATATGGTCACGAGACTCTTAGCTATATAAAATTATTAAATTTAGCTAAATAAAATTAAACATTTGCATGATGCGAGCAAAATGATGCAACATTCAGCGAGTTGAAAATCTACAGATAAAATAGGACCTGTAAGGACAATCATTCACCATCAGCATTTGCACACGATAGGAACTCTGCTAGGAGTTATTGCCACATCCCCTGTATAGTCCTGACCGCCACACTCCAAGCCATTTCCACATGTCTGGGATGTTAAAGGTGTTCCTGGGAGGCCAGCGTTTCAGATGCGTTCCAGAGTACTAAGAAAACATTCTACCTTGTTGGTATCCAAGCACTAGTGAAACGGTGGGATAAGTGCATTAGTGCAGCAGGAGATTATATTGAGAAATCAAAGGTCGTTTTTAATCTCATAGCCGTGTCCTGTTATTTTGCACAATCAAATGTCCTGTTTTGACTTGAACACCCCTTGCAAATTCCAATCAATCTTTAACAATCAATCTTCAACAGACATAGCTGTAAACAAAAAGTATAAAATTTCATATACAAACTGCGCTTGTATATGCTGAAGCGCATTACATAAACAAACCAAAAAAATATACTAATCTGACGTCAAAGCTATTATTAACTAGAAAGAGGCTTGTAGGTACGACCTCCTTGAGCCTTCATCGCTGAGCCAGTAATTACAGCACCCAATCTGTGCACTGCTACAATAATGCATTTGCCCTAAGATCTGATCCCACATACACACACACACACATCACTGTGGCCTAGAATGTGTGCCTCCTAATCCAGTGACATGCATTAATGATTGATCTGAACAGGTGTGCGATATAACGCAACAGTTAATAAAGCAACAATCTGGTTAATCTATCTTAATAGATCAATGTACATCTGTAACCAAATACATCATACTTCATACTTCAGAAGAATGCAAATCCTCTATTTCTCATGTGGTAAATTTATTATTAATAATTAATAGGCAGGTATACAAATGGCAGCAGTCATTTACAAGTGCACCTATTAAAAGTAGGTACTTGGTATGAAGAAAGATTTCAGTTTATAAAATATCATTACAATATTACAAACATTTTACAATATCACAACAGGAGGTCAGACAAATTATATGTGCTACAGTCATGTTTTTGTCCATTCTTTTGTTTTAGACATGATTTTTTGTGTGAATCATAATAAAATTCATCTGATCGTATCAGTTCTTAGTATTTGGCATCATCAGCTCTTGATTTATTGAGCATCAGCGGGTGTGCAGACCTGTATGAAAGCAGAAGTTTTGGCAGTTTTTTCTGGTCTGGAGCATTCAGATGTGTGCTAATGCAAAGAGGAGGAAGTGTTGCTGTATTCCCAGGAGTGGACACCATAGCATCTCAGTTACATCTCAGACCATTCAGGCCTCACTGAACATTTTTTTATTTTTTTTGGATTTTGCCCCGATTTTCTCCCTAATTTAGTCGTGTCCAATTCCTCCCCGTCACTAGGGGGCTCCCACATTAAGGCTACTACTACCACTCAGCCAGGAGGGCTGAAGGGCCGAAGACTATCACGTGTTTCCTCCGAACCACGTGACGCCAGCCGACCGCATCTTTTCGAACTGCTTGCTCGCACGTAACACACTCGGAGGCGGCGTAACACACTCGGAGGACAGCGCTATCCGGTCCCTCCGCTGCGCAAGCTCACAGATGCCCCTGACTGGCTGTAGAGCTGTGATTAATGTGGGAGCACTAAGTACCTCTCATCCCTCCCCTCTGAGAGAGCTCGGCCAATCAGCTCTCTCTAGACCTCCGGCTGCGAGAGGTTACAGCACCACCCGGGATTCGAACTAGCGATCTCCGGATGATAGGGCGAGCGCTTTTACCACTCGGAGGCCCCCTCACTGAACATTTTATGCATGCAGTTGCATGGACCCTCTTGTTTATAAAGGTCTGAAAATATATCCAGCATAAGCAATAATTGATCTGAATGGTGACTCCAGGTCAAAATGGTTTGCTTCATAGTTGTGCATCGTGATCTTTGAAGAGATCCACACCGATGTTGATAATCGAGGCACAGAGGGTAAATGAAGAGTGCCTCTAGCTCTTTAGCTAAATAGCATTTAGAGAAATGAGTGGGTTCGGATAAACCGCATTTGCTACAGAAGCCTAGCCGGTTTATGGTTAAAAATCTAGAGTACCTGATCTTTTGACACTTTTTCATCTATGGAAGCACACCACTGTAGTATCACCCCCCCTACCCCCCCCCCCCATCAGTTACTTGACCATTCTATAAAGCGTAGAATAAAGTATGCAGAATGGACAAACTTACAGGGCTGGCAGCAGGATGGACTTCTCGTGGACTTGAAAGGAGAAGAGGAAAAAGGCCAGGGACGAGTTCACCTGAAGTACAATACCATACATATTTAGATCATACGGACAGATAATGTCAACAGATAATAAAAGGAATTAAAAGGAGACGGTAATAATACGTACCAAAGCCAGTTTAAATTGCCATAGGGTGGGTTTGGTCAACAATTTAATTGACGAAGGCAAGGTGAATAGGAGAGTCATAGCAAAACTGAAAAAAAGAAAAGACAAATTTGACTGGATGTTGTGACTACTGCATGTACCGATCTTAGGCAGCACTGTGGCACAGCTCAAGGGTTTTATACTGTACAACCTCCCACTGTATGTTCTTTGGTCACCTGCCTGCAGGTCAACAGGTTGCTGCTGAACTGTCTCCATGTTTGGCTGAAATTGTGAATGTGTGTGTTTTTGTTGGCATGCACCCCATTCAGTATGTTTCAAATCCCACACCCAATGTTCTATAGGCTATAGGCTCTGGGTCCACTATGACTAGAATAGAACAAGTCCTGAAGATGCGTGAATGAATGGATATACACAGCTACTGAAACCATGAATAAGTCCTTAATAAATATTGTATCGTCCTGACCAATCAAAACGGAGGTAGCTCAGAGTAAGAGGAAGATCAGTACAAACATACTTATTTAAAGCACCTTCAGGATTCTCTAAAACGTGTGCAGGATGAGCTCATCTTTATCAAAATATGGCCACTTGTAATCTGGACCTATAACCCGGCAACAAAAGCACAAATAATCCAAGGCCAAGTAATCCCAGGGATTACCAGTTGCAAAGAAAATGCTGCCTTTGTGCTTTACAGATTTAATCACGGCAAAGACTTGGACTCTATTCACTCGAACAACACCAGAGAATCTACCTAGGAAATCTCTCAGATAGACTAGTTTTAACCTCGGACAGCTAAACACGTCCCTTTGTTTAGTCAGAAATCTCGACCAAGACCAGCTGCAGATTACCGAGCAGATATCATTGTGTCCGAAAGCTCACGGATATCATTAGGGTTTGATAATCTTCAGCGCACTCAAACGTAATGAGGACTCCAGAAGGTGGGCCGAAGGCAGAGAAAGGGTGGATGGTTGGTAAACGGATGGAAGAAGGATTACCTGAGGAGCAGCTGAGTATCTCTGGACAGCTGGCTCTTGATCTTCATCAGGACGTTCAAGCTGCACCATGTGTTAGCCACTTTATCCTAACCCAACACACACACACACGCAACCAACAGAACAGTTCAAAGAATCATTTTTCCAACAATGGAATGGTTTTTTATTTGTTGCTGTGCTGATTCTTGTCCAAGTTAATGAATAATTTTAATCAAAAGCATGATGATATTTCTATGATGTGGGTTTCCATTAAAACGGTTATTCCAGGAATTCTCAAACTTTTTGCACATACAGAACCTACAAGTCAGAATTTTGTCAAAATTTAGTTTTATATATATTCCGTACTACGCAAAAGTCATTCCATCAAATCAAATACGGTGATATTATGTAAATAAAATTATAGAAATTGATGACCATTATCAATCAATGGCTGTAAAGTGACCAAAGATAAAATGTAAAAATTGGTTGTTTAGGTAACAATCTCAGCAGCAACCTCATTTCCCCTCTCGTCTATTCTAACCACGCAGCATTCAGTCCTGATTATTTGTCATCTTCTGCACCGGTTTCTCACCGGTTCATTCCTCAAGGTAGATGTTTGTTTGTTTTTTAAGATGAATGAATGATTCGTAGGTCACTGTGTGGCATAAACAAAAACAGTTCTCTAAAAATGGTCAGGTACAAGGACTGGACAGAAACCACAAAAGTCCTTCAGGAAGCCGGGAGAACTATTCCTCAAGACTACGTTAAAAGTACAAGAAGATCTGGATGTCTCTATGCAAAATATAAAGAAATGTGTGGCAGCCCAAGACTTGTACGGAGTACAGTACATATCTGGGCTGAAGGGTTGAAGTTGTGCAGCTTTTTATCCCTGAACTTTGCAATGATACAACACGTCAGGTCCAAGTTAATGATATTTATAGAACTACTAAATGTTGAGTTTGAATTAAACCTATCCAAGAAATGTGCCCAGTCTGACAAATGATGATAATAACGATAAAAAGCAATAATGATGGTGTGTGATTTCCACAATCGCAACTGAATACAACGAAATGAGTATGAAGGACCAATGGAGGTTCTCACACCCCTCTTTGAGAACCGGCGAGTTGCCCTAATGACCTTCGCTGCTAAAGCGAGTCGAGGAAAAATGTCCCTTTAGTATAGTGACCAGCTGAGACACCACAAATAAATGTCTTAAGCTGATGTCTTAGAAATACAGCTTGTAGCTTCTTAGAATTTACTAAACCAAATGATCAATCATTTCACACACGTATCAATCCACATCAAATGTTAAATGATCTCAAGTAGACATCCATGACAAAGCTACATTTAGGAGTATGAATGCATACGTGCATTTAATGGGTAAGACTCAGGTAGAGCGGCAGGCTTAAAGGTTTCCAATCAAGATTGCACAAAGTAAATCAGATAGTAAGCAATCCAGATCATCATTTGATTCATAGACATTTTCTCCCTATAAATATTTTTGTGTGATGAGAAATCAACAGTTGCCTTTTCAGTCTGTTCTAAGTATATATATATATCTAGATTTTTGTACAACTGCTTTTTGACCCCGCCATAATGGGTTACCATGAATAATGGAACAACCGGTTGACAAGAATTTGCATCAACAGGCGTAGCCGGTTTGCTTGTTACTTCATGACTAATCAAGCAAACATTGATCAAGGTGTGGAGGTGTGTTCTGAGTGTTACATTTGGATTTGGTAGCTGTTCACTCGAATTCTCAAAATAATGTCCAACGAAGTGTCTACGCAAATGAAGGTGGTCACCATTATTCCTAAAACTCAAAATAAAGTCATCAAACAGATCGCGCAAGCATTGGGAGTGGACAATACAACAGTTCGAAACATTTTTATAAAGAAGGAATTGCCTGGCAACAGCGGAAACGGCAAGATGCCTGGAATTCTGTCCTGCTGGAGAAGAACTGTTGTTTCGCAACATGCAGGATAGCGCAGTCAAGCTGAGGAGGCAGGCGTGTAATTGAGACAGTTTTATGAAGTTTATACAGACACTTCACAACAAGGTGAAAACAACTGGTGAGGAAGCCATACCGGTCATGTGGATATTTTCAGGGAAAGAAAACAGATCAATTTGTTCTTAATACACATTAACTATGAAATATATTAACTTTATGTAGCTCGGTGGGGCTGCCGAAGCATCATATGCATTTGCACAACATATGTGTTTCTTTCAGTTAAGGCAATTGGCAAAACTTAAACCTGTTTTGTCCTTTAGGCTTTTTAAAATAGCTACCCCCGCCTTCATCACCACTAGCATTGATTACTGTAACGCTCTGTATTTTGGGGTTTCTCAGGCAGCATTACATCGGCTACAGCTGATCCAAAATTCTGCTGCTCGACTATGAACATCTATGCGTAAAAGAGAACATTTCTCTCCAGTTCTGGCAGTGCTATACAAATAAAGATGAGTGGAGTTTCAGCTGAACTTTGGAATGCATTTTTGCACAGAATGAGGGTTGTTAAATTGTACTTTGGATGCCATTTTACAAAAAACAGATCTGTATTTTAATATATTTTGATCTGCATCAGGACCAGAGACTCTTTAACTCCCAACAGCTGTACTGTGCGTCCTGGTAACAGATTACCAAATTTGACCTCACAACAACTCACTCACTCTTTAAATACACTGCAGCTTCTGAATAGAAAGCAAATAAGTGGAATTACTCTACGTAATCATTTCCCAACTGCATGTGCAATAAAAATTCCCCTGTGACATTTGCACATTGGAGCTGAAGGTGACAAGCTACTCACTCCTGTCATGACTTTCCCTGTGTCAAGCATGTGGCATGGCAAAAAAAAAAAAAAGAAGAAGAAGAAGCTATGCACTTATTTGTAAACTCGGGCTCATGGGGTCAAATGTGTGCGAGTCAGCTTGCGACTCGTCTTTCTGCATGCCGAGCACATTCATATACTCTGGCCACCCTAAAAAGTGACGATCACGTCATGGCTGCTGAACATAATTATCTCTATGTACGGATCTACTTTATGTTTCTATTTCTACTAGCACGGTTTCCTCTGAGGTTTTAGCTGTTGTGCCTCACTGGGATTAGTAAAAGACACAAATCCGTAGCCTTGATCATAGCTTACTCGTAGTAATGTCGACTTTACACAAACACAGCTGCTGCGACTCACAGCTGTCTATGTGTGTATGCGTGTGTATGCGTGTGTATGCTCATCAATTACTCTTCTGATTGCAAATGTGAAATGAAACTCAAGTCTGTGTGTTGGAAATAACCTCTAAAACACTCTCACCTCTGACCCCGGAGTAGTATTGGATCTGTTTCGGTGTCAAAGTGCACTTGTCCCCCTGTTAGAGAGACAGCATGTCTGGACAGCGTGCCTCTCTCTCACTCTCACTTACATGAGCAACTCGATGACTAGGACCTAGTTTGTCCTGGCCATCTTGCTTACACAGACATCAATACTATTAGTTCAAGTGAGTGTCACCCTTACACGCTTACACACACTGTTAAACCTGGCATTTAGAATGCCGTCCCCCAAACGACATACATTAAGGGACACGCGTGTGCTCGGTTCATCTGCTAGGCAAGCTCAGTCTTTCACAGCCATCCGTGTGTCCAGGTTAGAGTTGCTCACACTTTGTGTAGTATGTTAGCGTAATGTCACAAGCTAACGTTTGATGGACAGTAAATTGTAAGCCGCCTCACAGCTCTAGAGTACCTGTTTCATTGCTCAATCGGGAGCTTGGGTTACTGCTCACATGTTCTCCCCATGTCCTGTGGGTTCTCCGGTTTACTTCCAACTCCCAAGACCAGACTGGACCAGACTGGAAGGAGAACTTTCCAGGAAAGACCAGGAAAGTATGTAAGTATTTTTAAACCCGAGGAATAGTTCTCCAGGCTTCCAGGTCTTTGCCTCTCCAGTCCCTGACCAATTTCAGGGTAATGTTTTTGTGTGTTAAGGTCACAACACAATGACCGATGAATCATTCAAGCATAAAAAAAACATCTAAGTTGAAGCATGAATCGGTGAGAAACAGGTGCAGATGATGACAGATGATTAGGCCGGTGATTATTACATCGGTGATGCTGAATGCTGAGTGGTTGGAATAGACGACAGGGGAAATGAGGTTGCTGCTGAGGTTGTTACATAAACAATGTAACACTGATGCAGAAAAACATTTGTTCCAATTTCTTTAATTTAATCTACATCATTAAATATTATTTAATTCTGTATGAAGAATGAGGGGGGGGGGGCTAAATACTTTTGCACAGTACTGTATATATTCCACCATTCCACATTACAGTAGTTGGTTAAAAAACATTGTCCTGGATTTTGAGTGAGAAAAACATTTTATGTAAATTCCTCTATATGTATGTACACACACAGATATTCTGCATTCGCATCTCAAGGGCATTTCTAGTGTGACCTCGCATTTGAAAGTAGGCTGACAGCGCAACACAACATAACAGCAAAGCGCCAAATCACGCAGGTATGCTGAAAATCCCAGCATGTCCTCTTGCAGTAAATATGGCAGATTCATACACACATAGACCTCCTGCACGTTATTACGCAAGGAAACATGCAACTTGGAAATTATGTACAAGTGAGAGCATAAATTATTAAATTTAATTTACGTTGTAGCTGTGTCCTCATAAGGACAACTGTAAAGTGTAGTCCCTTTATGATTATCGCTATATGATAAGAGGTCTGTTTTAATAGTTACATATACAGTCTTATGCAAAAGTTTAGGCACCCCTGGATAAATAACAGATTTTGGTGATTTTTAAAAAAAAATTTCTCTGGGAAATGGAAAAAATGCACAATATTGCAGCAAACAATATTTTCAATATTTTCAAACATATTTTCAGCAAACAATGATGCACAGATACTTCTTATGCCATAAATTGAACAAAAATAAAAAATAAAAACATTATTATGGCACTGTGCAAAGCAAAAGTTTGGGCACCCTACATAATCAGAACTTAGTAACACCTCCTCTGGCAGATATCACAGCTTGCAAATGCTTTTTATAGCCAGCTAAAAGTCTTTCAGTTCTTGTACTTGGGATTTTCTCCCATTCTTCCTTGCAAAATGCTTCTAGTTGTGTAATATTCTTTGGTTGATTTAACCAAAATCAGTTATTTTTCAAGGGGGTGCCTAAACTTTTGCATAAGACTGTACATGCATGTAAAAAAAATAAAATTAATAACACATGCAGTGAATACTGAACTCATGGGGGAAAAAAGGAAATTATTTTATCTGTTCAAACTCGACTGGCTACAGCGCAAGTGTGAACCTTGTGAGTTCGAGGACATACCTCAAATATACCACGGTCAACTGGAAACAAGCGATGCAGAACCTGCTGGATCTGCTGTGGATCTGACAGGAAGGGCAACCAGCAGAGGGCAAAAGTCACCAGCACAGTCAATGAGATCTTCACCAACTGGAGCAGCCTGAAAGAATAAGAAAAAAAAGAAAGAAAAAAAAAATCAGCTGAGTCAAAAAAACAGCTCAATCAGGCATCTTGTAGTAGCTTATTATACAATTAAAACCCACCAACACTCACTCAGCCATACGAACATATACAAAAAATACTCAGTATATAAAAACACTATTGGAAAGAGAAAAACATAAAAGGCTATGATTCAGGTGTGGAACAACGCACATATCTGCGGTATATTAATATACACAGGGACTTGTACTGTGGATGCGCTACTTAAAATGATTAAAATGTGTATTCATTTTTTATGGTGCAGTTTTTCTTCTCTTCTATGAAGAACTTGTTTATTTAACACTGATTGAAGGAGTCTCCAGTGCCAGAGATTTGTAGTAGTCAGAGCTTAAACAGGTTCTCTCATGTAGGAAAGTCTTCAGGATGGTTGCTTTAGTGGTTTCCTGGTAACATTACAAGCAGCATTTTTGTAATATTAACTTAGAAAGAAATAACAGGTATTATTATAAACAATAATACTCACTCACTCATCTATACCGCTTTATCCTGTATTCAGGGTCACGGGGTGCCTGGAGCATATCCCAGGAGACCAAATTGGGAATGCCTGTTAACCTAACCTACATGTCTTTGGACTGTGGGAGGAAACCGGAGTACCCGGAGGAAACCCACTAAGCACGGGGAGAACATGCAAACTCCATACACACAGAGACGGGAATCAAACCCGGACCCTGGAGGTGCAAGGCGAAAGTGATAACCACTACACCACCGTGCCGCTTGAATAATATACTTTGGAACAAAAATAATCAGCATTGAGGTGTTAACAGTAACTCCACTTCCAACATCCTGTCATTAGGTGCACTTACACGGACACTAATGGTCCACTAATAACTGCAATAATTACAGAAACAGAGTAAAAATATTTATTAAAACACCTTTTAAACACATCTTGTAAACAACTCAATAGTAACAGTCGGACCACAATAGATCAGAATTTTTTTTTTGGAAGGAGGAGGTGGTGTGATAATCTATTCAGTGGTAAATATTAGACACAAACACATAAGTATACATGCATATTTTCCCCACGTTAAGGAAACAGTAGTTGAGCTGATGAGTTTACTGGAAGAAAATTTTGCTTCCATTACTGATTGTACTCCTAAGAACAACTCTCTCCGTGTTTACTTTCATTCACTTGGACTCCGGCTGAGGAACGAGCGCTGATTGGCTCATTTCACACGTAGTGAAGCATCTAACAATTATAGAGGAGACTAAATTGTGGTAACCAGTCATAATGCAGAAGGCAGGACTAATCTGAAAAAAATTTGGAGCCTAAAATAACTTTAAAGTTGGAGACAATACTCGTCTTTCTGTTATATTTCTGACAGATTAAACACTTCACAGAGATTAAAAAATGATAAATGCTGATTAACATGTAAACACACATTTTACCTCATCTGATCAGATCAATGACTATTTAAGTAAACTCTAATCTGAATTATTTAAATGTAGCTGTGGCTTACTTTCCTAAAGCTGCATACCCCAGCACATGGAACATGGAACATGATAAGAGAGAACATCCTCTCCTTGAGAATGTCAGCGATGTCATATATGCGTAAAAAGTTGTAGTTTGCTGTAGGTGTGTCTGTCTAAGCTGCTGACTCTTGGTCAGCTGTAGTGCTTGACGCTGCACAGACAGGCATAGCAGGGAGCAGAGAACATCGCTAGAGGGTCATCTGGACATATTTTTCCCCAAGTAATCTAACCCAACAATGCAATGGCTACCAAATGCCCTTGGTGCACTGTTACTATAACAACAAATGTAAAAGTAGCATTCGTGTGAGTCAGGGGAATGAGAAGAAGATCCTGTAGGGCTGTGGAAGAGCCAAGCTCTATACTGTATTCAAGATACAGTCCTGGACTAATTTCACCTCATACGATTCCACTTCCTAGTTTCAAACAATTACTATAGTAAAGTCCATCATAAGTCCACATGCCAAACACTAACTTTCAGGAAAGTAGCTTTTGACTAAATTATAAAGACAAAAAAAGGGAATGCCAATTTTGTTAGAAACACCTTTAACTAAAACAAAGAAATAAATGTGAGCTAGTCAGTTACTCAGTATTCATTTATTCTTTATATAACTATTGTGTAAATGCAGCATAATTCTAATACTTGTGCGGTTATAATTCCCTATGGCCTTGTGCCTGTGGACAAATTACAGCCGACCCACCATTCAGTATTATAGCACTACTGCTTGTGTGATATTTCTTCAGTCAAACTAAGGCTTTTGATTGTTCAGAATAACAGAACAGTTATGAAAGTAAGAACTCCCTTCACCTCTCTATATAATCCCCTGCTACACTAATGCACTTATCCCAGTCTTTCACTAGTGCTTAGATACCAAAAAGGTAGGTTTTTCCAGTATGCCGGAGCCATAATCGGACTACCTGCTTCAAGTCTGAAACGTTGGCCTCCCAGGAACTCCTTTAATGGCCCAAACATCTGGAATTGGCTGGGAGCGAGGTCAGGACTGTACGAGGAGTTGTGGTAATACCTCCCAACCGAGTTCCTGTTATGTGGAAGTGTGTTTGTAACGATATACGCCTTCGTAAGTCAGGGGTTAGTAAGCATAACTTTACAGAGTTAAAGGCTCTGTAAAGTTTTTTACAGGCGATTTCCGAAGAAATAGTTTGCTCTGCCCCATCCCAATGATACATGGCAACATAGCTTACAGCAGGTTATGGTCGCTGAACCTCTGGATGTCCAGGTGGTGCTCGGAAAATAACGTGGGCTTTATAGATAACTGGAAGACCTGGAAGCTGGCCTGTTAGGGCGGGACGGTGTCCATCCCACTCGGGAAGGTGCTGCTCTCATTTCTTGTAGTATAGCGCATAGTCTCAGAAGAGGCCTAGTTAATCTGTGACTACCCAGAGCCCAGGCCAGGGAGCAGACAAACAGGCTAAACCAACCGTCTGCTAGCTGCATAGAGTCGTCACTCAGTATCCATCATATTGAGACGGTGTCTGTTCCCCAAGCTAAACGCAAATTTAGATAGTCTCAGAACGTTTTAGGAATTTTAGTAATTTAATTAACATAGAGACCACAAACTCGGCGCATACTGAATGCGCAGCCGGCACCTCTGATCTGAAGCTAGGACTGTTAAATATTAGATCTCTCACTATTGTTAATGAAATTATCACTGATCAGGAGTTTGATATACATACTCTGTTTAACAGAAACCTGGATTAAACAGAAGCATTAAATGAAGCTAGTCCTCCTGGATACAGCTACATACACCAGCCTCGACTAACTGGTAGAGGAGGAGGCGTCGCAGTTATTTACTATGATAATCTGACTATCGTACAACTATACTCACTCAAATTCTCCTCACTACTCAACCCACCGACTCGTCCTGCCCCTTCCTCTCTGACTGCTGACGATTTTGCCACATTCTATGATGGGAAAATTGCAGCAATCCGCCAGTCCTTCGCTCCCAACCAAACTCCTACAGCAGAACCTCAGGAACTTCCCTTCCCTCCCTTAGCAGAATTCTCCAACCTGTCATCTGATGAGATTCAACAGATCATCTCGTCATCTAACCCCACCACCTGTTCTTTAGACCCAATCCCTTCCACAATGCTCCAGGCCATCTCACGAGACCTCCTTCCCTTCATCACAACCATCATCAACCATTCCATATCATCTGGTCATGTTCCTGCTGCTTTTAAGAAAGCAAGGGTTATTCCCATCCTCAAGAAACCCTGCCTGGACCCATCAGAAGTTAACAACTATCATCCGGTATCACTTCTCTCTTATTTCAAAAATTCTTGAAAGGGCTGTTTATAACCAAATGTCTCTTTATCTCTCACAGAACAACCTTAATGATCCCAACCAATCTGGATTCAAGGTGGCACATTCCACAGAGACTGCCCTTCTGTCAAGTCACTGAGAAGCCCCATGCTGCTAGATCTGCTAAACTGTCATCTGTCCTGATCCTCCTGGACCCGTCAGCTGCATTTGACACAGTGAACCACAAGATCGTATTATCTATTCTCACAAGCCTTGGTATTTGTGAAACAGCATGGCAATGGTTTGCTTCTTACCTAGAAGATAGGTCGTATTTGGTGACATGGAGGGGATCTACATCTGCCCCATGTAGACTCTCTACTGGTGTTCCGCAGGGCTCAGTACTTGGTCCTCTTCTGTTCTCCCTCTATACCCGGTCTCTTGGTAAGGTCATATTATCGCATGGATTTTCATACCATTGTTATGCAGATGACACTCAACTTGTTTTCTCCTTTCCTCCCTCTGACACTCAGGTTTCCACGCGGAGCTCAGCATGTCTGGCAGACATCTCATCCTGGATGGCATCATCGTCAGCTCATCAGCTGAAACTCAATCTGAGTAAAACCGAACTGTTGTTCATTCCTGGTGACTCATCCCCAGGTCAAGATATTGTGATATCCCTGGACAACAATCAAATCACTCCTTCATCCACTGCCTGCAATCTTGGGGTAACCATGGACAATCATCTGTCATTTCCCCGACACATCGCTAACCTTACTCGCTCTTGTAGATTTCTTCTTTACAATATCAGAAGAATCCGCCCATTTCTTTCTTCACAGGCTACTCAGGTGCTTGTTCAGTCCCTTGTTATTTCAAAACTGGACTACTGCAACTCACTCCTGGCTGGCCTGCCTCTGTCCACAACTCGTCCTCTGCAACTCATCCAGAATGCAGCAGCACGTCTCGTTTTCAACCTTCCCAAGTTCTCCCATACCACCCCACTCCTCCGCTCCTTGCACTGGCTTCCTGTAGCTGCCCGCGTCAAATTCAAAACACTGATGCTTGCCTACAAAGCTAAAAATGGCCCAGCACCCACTTACCTCTCTGCTCTAATCACACCACGCACCATGTTCCTTCCGATCCTCCAGCACTGCTCACCTCGTCCCACCATCTCTCAGGGATCGAGGGGACGGCATTCATCCAGACTCTTTTCTGTTCTGGCACCTAGGTGGTGGAACGAACCGGCTCTAGATGTCCGTACAGCAAAGACTTTGACTATCTTTAAACGGCGACTCAAAACTTCAGTACTTACAGGACTAATACAAATAGCATGGAAGGAGAGCATCCTGAACTATAGTAAAGCTCTTCGTGTAGCTACATCAACGTATCTCTCCAATCTTATAGAAAATAACAAAAAGAATCCTATTTCTATTTTTTACCGTAGCCAAATTAACCAGAAATAAGACAACTGCAGAAATCTCCACAATAACACTGTGCAGTGTTGAGGACTTCATGATCTTTTTTAATAATAAAATTGTAAACATTAGGCATAAAATTGAGGCTTTGAAACCAGACAATGTAATTGATGCAGATGTTAAACTAACCACTTTACTCCCCTTGAAGAGAATGACCTAATTTCACTCATCTCTTCTGCAAATTCATCAACCTGTATATTAAATCCTATACCAACACATTTTCTGAAATAGATAGTGCCAGAAATAACAGAACCCCTGTTGAAAATAATTGATTCTTCACTCAGCAGTGGGTATGTTCAGCTGTCCAATTACAGGCCGATATCAAACCTCCCCTTTATCTCCAAGATTCTGGAAAATGTAGTAGCGGAGCAGCGATGCTTATATCTACGTATAAGTAAATAGCATACAGTACATGAACTGTATCAGTCAGGCTTTAGGCCTCATCACAGCACAGAGACAGGACTCGTTAAAGTAATAAATTACCTCCTATTGGCCTCTGATCAGGGTTGCGTAACTATGTTTGTTGTACTCGACCTCAGTGCAGCTTTTGACACCATTGATCATAGTATTCTCCTTCATGGATTAGAAAATGTAGTAGGAATTAAGGGAACAGCCCTCTCCTGGATGAGATCCTATTTGACTGATCGTTACCAGTATGTAGATTTAAATGGTGACTATTCTGCATGTTCTCTAATGGAGTTTAGTGTTCCACAGGGTTCAGTTTTAGGCCCACTGCTTTTTTCCCTTTACATGCTTCCTTTGGGCAACATAATCCTGATAATATCATAAGCATGATGTTAATTTTCACTGTTATGCTGACAACACACAGTTATACGTCTCAGCAAAACCAGATGAGAAAAACCAAGTTGCTAAAGTTGAGCAATGCGTAAGGGATATAAGAGACTGGATGTTAATTAACTTCCTTCTGCTTAATCCTGATGAGACAGAAGTTCTAGTCATAGGACCGCATGCAGCTAGAAGGAAGATTTTAAATCACACTGTAATTTTAGATGGCCTTTCTGTTCTATCTAGTGCAACAGTAAAAGACCTCGGTGTGATTATAAATTCTAGTCTTTCATTTGAAGCTCATGTAGATAATATCACCAGGATAGCATTCTTTCACCTCAGAAATATTGCCAAGTTAAGGAATATAGTGTCACTAAACAATGCAGAAAAACTAGTTCATGCTTTTATCACCTCTAGACTATTGTAACGCCTCACTGTCTGGTTGTTCAACTTGGTGCATAAACAAGCTTCAATTAGTTCAGAATGCAGCAGTGAAAGTCCTCACCAAAACCAGAAGATACAAGCACACCACCCGTATCTTATCTTCACTTTCTTGGCTTTCTTTGAAATTTCGCATTGATTTTAAAATACTACTGGTCTCGCGCCACAGTATCCGAGTGAACTGCGAGTGTCTTATGATCCACCAAAGGCTTCGATCAAAGTATTTAGGCTGCTTGTCAGTACCACGTATTATTAAAACTACAGCAGGGGGCAGAGCTTTTTCTTACAAAGACCCAAAGTTATGGAATAGTCTTCCAATTAATGATCGGGACTCAGACACAGTCTAAGTCTAGGCTAAAAACCTATTTATTTAACCAAGCATTTTGTAAATAGATTTGCCTTAGGTAAAGGAGCAGATCTGGGGGACTCATCGACGTAGAGTATTCTGGTGAACTGGTATGTTTAGATGCTGTCTTCCCCACTCTCATTGATCACTCAGGTTTGTTGACGGTGAGGTGATTGGTTGCTTTATATTTCAGGGAGCCCTCATGTCTGTGTTTCCTTCTGGCTCTCCCTTTTATTTATGCTGTTATAGTTAGTCCTGCCGAAGTCCCTGCTTGCACTCTACACTAAATATACATTCACCTTATACATTATGTGACTGTGACCATACCCAACTGTTATGTCTCCTCATCTGCTCTCCCCTCTCCTGTCCCCCCCCCCCTCTTCCCTCTCTCTTTCAAGCTACACATGTCGTTCCAAACTCTCTCTGCCCTCTGGACCCGTCTGACTCATCCTGGTGCCCCGCTTCTGGTTGGAGATCTCGTCACATGGATGCCCCGTGTGTCTCTTTGGAAATTCTGCCAAGTACGAGGATGCTTCAGCCACCTAAAACCTGGTTGCCTCTGCCAGGAGGGTCACACTTAGCCATAGTGTGGTTAAACAATATGATGAGTCAAACATACTTCCAATTAATAACAAAAGCAATTAAAGACGAAAAAAAATTATTGTTTTGCAATCTCAGCCTCTGGATTTTAACCCTAGAAAACACCAGAAGAAGGAAGTCAGCATGCACAAATATAAGAACATAAAGGAGCCTAAAATGTTACTTACCCTTTGCCCAGAAGGCCTTGTTTAATACACCTGCCTAACAGGTAGCAGAAGAAAGGCAATGAATGGTACAGCTCCATCTGTTTGTAATTGAGAGCCAAGGTGAAGGCCAGAGATCCAAGCACGTCCCGACCCGTACCGAGTCCCACTACACCAAGCAACGCCAAGCCTAAGCTCACGCTGTTATATCTGACCAGGGGTTAAGGATTGCTGCAGTAATAGACTCATGATTGCATACAAACAAAACTAATGACAGAATATTCACATGATAAAGGATACTGAAAATGGCCAAAGTCAATTAAGATAAGTCCTGGATAAAGCAGGATGCACAATGCCATGGAAACCTTGAAAAGTAAAAAAAAAAAAAAACAATAACAAAACATGCAAAACACAGTCACGATAAACCGTCTGATTAAATAATTGATTAAGACCAGACAACCAACATACCTTCTTTTTGAAAGATCCATTGCTGAGGTAGAAGCAGTACAGAAGAACTGCAGGAATGTAGATCAATATATCTGACAAGAGAACTGGAGAGTGGAGAGGGGAACATCAAAACACAGGAACTACCTTGGTTTGTGGATGTGCCACAAATCATTATTAAATGTATTCATCAACGATCAGCCATAACATTAAAACCACCAAGGTTTTGGGTTCCCGTTGTGTGCATCCCACTGGCATGCTTCAGGCATGGCTCCACTGGTCCTCTGTTGTGTACTGTGGTGTCCGGCACGAGACACTAGCAGCAGATCCCTTGGGTGCGTGGATTGTGGGAAGGGGCCTCTGTGGATCGGACCTGTTTGTTGGGAGCATCTTATGTGTGATTGATTGGATTGGGATCTGGGCAGTTTGGAAGCCTTGGGCTCTTTGCCAACCAAGCCACGTGCGTAGTGGGCTGTGGTGCACTGGGTGTTCTGATACCTTTCTATCATGACCAGCATTGACCTTTTTTCCGCAATTTTTACTGCATTGGATTTTCTGTGGGATCGGACGAGACAGGATAGTGTTTGATGTCTGTGCACATGGGTGACCCTTAGATGCCCATGATCCTGTCACCAGTTTACGGGTGTCTAGTTGGTGTTAATGGTATGGCTGATAGTATGTACATTATGTAGAGCCCCTCATTTCTTCAAATTAAATCAAATTAAATTCTGTAGATTAAACTAAAGAAATGCTTTTTTTTTCCCTATGACAGACTGTAAAGTGCATAAAGATATAATTTAAAGATCGGTTGAAAAAGTCATTTAGGAAGCCTGGAGAACTATTTCTTGAGATTATATCAAAAATACAAAAACACAAAATATGAAGAAATGAGGGGTTGTTTAAGGTTTTTTACATAGTACTGTATGTTTGTGACATACAGTAATGTGAACTTAATAAAAATATGAATTCTGATGACTTTTAAGAATTGCAGACTCGCTAACAGCAACAAATACTTGACAACGAAGAAAAAAAATTTTTTCAAGTCCATAAAATAAAAAATCCGTGAGAACTTACCTGTGGCCCTCATAAATAATTTATGTGAGTCACTCTCATAACCTCTGGAGGTATGCAACTCCACCCAAGCAGGATTAATCATCTTTGCACTAAATACAGAAGATAATTATATCTGGTCATGAACAAATCAGCGTAAGACTTCATTCTGGTGTCTGCAGTGACAGGGCTAACACTTACAAAACCTTTACTAGTACAGTATGAAAGATTATGAAGTTTAAGATGATATTTGGGTCTTTACAGGTCTAACGAAATCCATCCCTTGAACTGGTACAGATTTTTCATGACCTCAGACTGGTCAGAGAACTCGAGTATGAGACTTACACATGTGCACATAAGAGACTGTGGTAGGCTGTGAGCGGAGGATAATCCAGACCCCAGTAATTCAGGTCATTGTCTGTAGTGTTGAAGTACCTTTAAAAGTACAAAAACAATATTGTAGCATCATGAAACAGTGACATTGAAATTGTTCTTATCAGGTGTATACTACAGCACTGCTGAATACTTGAATGTTCTATAACTGTAGTTCTGACAGGAGTGCCAGCTGCCACTAACACAAATCACAGGATTATATTAATACACTTCTAATATGCCTTACTATAACAATAACTTATTTAAAACATCCTTTACAGAAAAATCACCTCCACTCTAGTATGAAAAGTTTCTCTAAAAAATATATGTATTTAATATTTAATTTATTTAATATTTAAGGAGTCAGTGCTTTGTATTGGTCAGTACAGCTGTAACTCACATGTGATATGTTGATTCAATTAGAACTGATTTTTAGGCATTGAGATTTTTAATTAAATTCTATGAGTTTATTGTCTTATTTTTATCAAGCACCTATATACATTTTGAAGTATTAAAACTAGTAAAAGTATTTGGGAAAAAATTTAATGCTGTGTAACCAATGTTGATGTTTGTTTAAATGTCATGTCTCATACAAATTGGTCATTTATGCAGTAATAACATCAGGTGGCAGAAATGCATCAGCCAACAATAAACTGAAAAGAAGAAGAAAAAGAAGAAGATATGAGCTCACAAAATGTGAGTATTTGCTGAAGATGCAAGTGGTTTATATTTTCTGCAAAAGCTGTAGGATTTACTTAAGAAATTTGTGATTCAATTTTAGACCAGTTATCAGTTATAGGTTTACCTAAATTCCTAAAGCTATTCCTAAACTTTACAAGGCTGTGGCCCAATTTCAATTCTGAAATTCAAATCAGATCTTCCATACACAAGTATACGCATATGAAGCATTTCCCTATATATGGTTTATTTTTATGATTAAGAACACATACAAATACAATGGCCTTGTTATATTAGTTTGAATTACTTTTTAAATGTAAATAAAACCTCTGTAATTGGATGGTTGGTATAGAAGATGAATAAATTAATGAATTAATAACTATGGAATTATATGTTTATTGGAAAAACATCATACAAGGAAAAACATCATACAACCTTTGTGATTTATTTCTTAGTTAATAATGGGATGGATAGATAGATAGATAGATATGATCAGTGATAGAAAATGAATGAATAAATGACTAATAAATAATATGTTTATTGAAAAATCATCATACGATAGATAGATAGATAGATAGATAGATAGATAGATAGATAGATAGATAGATAGATCGATCGATCCAACCATTCCTGAATGGGGAGGTTATACGTCACTTCCTGCCAGTGCCTTTGCGCTTCATAATCCCCAAACATAGGCGGTTTGCCAGCTCCTGTTTAGGAGTCAACAACAACATTTTATTTTATTTATTTAATTTATTTTCATGACGCCCAAAAATGAAAGCTTTAACACGACTCCGTGCTTCACCGTGGTGACGTTTAATCTACGAGACGAGCTACTAACCTGAGTAAGAGTTAAACGACACCGCCCATCTCGCCGCGAGTGCGATCAGAACACACAGTGAAGCAAGACTCCAGTTCTCCATGTCTGGTCGCCTTTACAGCGCGATGGTTCAACACCATGAAGCGCTCAACCCGTTCTCACGCGCTGGAAGTTTTCGCAGTCTCCAACCACCGCTTCCTGAAACACTACGTCAGCACAGCGAGCGGCGCAGGTGCAACAAACCTACACCTAATAACCACGCCGAATACCCTATCGAGATGATGTGAAAATCACTCGCTCGAGCGGCGCTTACTGATGACGCAACACCCTAGCAGTTCAAAAAGGGGCTGGCTGTAAGTTTGCGATCAGCGTACTCTCAGCGGTGCCAATATACAGTAGATCCTTCGCTCATGCCTGTTTGTTAGCAGAGTCTGCTAACAAACGGGCATGAGCGAAGGATATACTGTATATACAATGTGAAGTATTCGCTTATTTGTTTTTATATAGTTGTGTTTTCACTAAAAAATAAAAACCATTGAAACGTTTTAAAATTGAAAGTCAAGAAGTTGTCACCCTGAGGTCAAATGTAGGCCATTAATAATTATAATGATGAAAACATCACTGTCATTCACTTACCAACAAAAAATGTCTCATGCCAGAGTTTGAGCATAGTCACTTTGTCCATGCTACAGTTTCCCACTAGCACAACCTGCTGGACAATAATTCCTTCATCTGCTTTAAATCACAAACCTTCAGATCCAAACAAAACAAAAGAAACCGTGAGTTGTAACTATAAAATGTTTTAGGAGTACCTCGGCCAGAATGCAGTTGATATCAGGCAGGATGCTAGTTAGTCATATGTATCAGCCATAAAGAATTCAGAAGTCTCATCTCTCATGTCTTTTGTTCATTCGTTCATTCATTCATTCAATTTTATTTCTATAGCGCTTTTAACAATGGTCATTGTCTCAAAGCAGCTTCACAGAAATGAAAAGAAAATGAAAAGAAGACTTATGGAAATGTATATATGTGTAAGAAAAATGTGTCTAGATAATGAGATTGTCCCTGATGAGCAAGCCAATGGTGACAGCGACAGTGGCAAGGAAAAACTCCCTGAGATGGCAATAGGAAGAAACCCTGAGAGGTGTCAAGTTTAGTCACCCTAAGGCATGTGTGATGCCACTACAGCAACAGCAACATGGTCAGTCACTCACTCATCGTCTATACTGTTTTATCCTGTATACAGGGTAGTAGGGGGCCTGGAGCCTATCCTAGGAGACTTAGGGCATGAGGCAGGGTACAGGGCCAATCCATCGTAAGGCATACAAACAAACACATGTTCATTCACATTCTACAGGAAATTTGGGAACGGCAATTAGCCTAATCTGCATGTCTGGACTGTGACTTTTGTGGGCTGAGTTTGCTTGAGTTTGCATTGCTCCTTGTGCTTGGTGGGTTTCTTCCATGTTCTCCGGTTTTCTCTCACAGTCCAAACATATGCGGTTTAGGTTGAGTGGTGTTCCCAAATTGCCCATATTGTGTGTGTGTGTGTGTGTGTGTGTGTGTGTGTGTGTGCGCTTTATGATGGATTGGCACCCTGTCTAGGGTGTCCCCATCCTCTCCCATGCTCTCCTGGGTTAGGCTCCAGGTCCCTGCGACCCTGTATACAGGATACAGCGGTTTAGAAGATTGATTAATTAATTAATATGATCTAATGCTTTTCAGAATTGTTCCTACTGTATAATCCAGGCATATTAATGTTTTTGGAGAAAAAAAAGATTCATCCCTTACCATGTCTATATGTCTATCTTTTTAATATGGTGGTTGATCCATAATGGTGTGGACAATCATCTTATTAGTATCTTTTGGGAATCAAGAACTATTGCCATATGTGCAGTGAGCCCTCACAATTAAATACTTTACACACGCTTCAGAATGCTGCATAAATGATATTTGATTATGATGTACAATGTGTAGGCCAGTTCATGTATGAAAATGATTACTCATGCTCCCAGAGCCACTTAACAATTAAATTTTACAATTTGAGTCCTGGAATATGCCTGTACAATCAGGGAAGTGAAACTCCATAGATGTGATAAACTGGTCATTCAGGTCATCAGCTGACTTCATTTTATTGCCATATTATATTGCTGAGTCTAGATCTGACCAACTGAAGCAATCCCAGATCATAATACTGCCCTACAGAGGCTTGTAAAGTGGACACTATGCCAGAGGAATGCATTCCTTCATGCTCCTTAGCAAATAAAAAAAAAAATTCTGATTAGCTTCACTAACTAAGAGCTTTTCTTATGTCCAGACAGCTGTTTAGTTCCAGTCCTGTGAGTTCTCATCTTACTGTATGTGTGTGTATGGGAATGCTCTTACTTTCACTATTACACATACAGTAGCTATGGTTTAAATTTTTTTTTTTTACCATGCAACATCACCAAGCATTTAGGTAATCTCAATTCATGATTTTTTTTTCTGACCGAATTTCTTCACACAAAGTTGACGCGTGAGCTCTATCCTTCCAGGTTTTCATAATATGTTGAAGATTTTGTAACCCAGTTCTAGTCATTTAAAATCTTCTTATTTTGACCATTTTTTGGGCCATACAGTGCATATAATATGTCACTAATTAATGATATATTACATTAAAAGATGCTAGAGATTTACTATAATTTTTGAGATAATAATTGTCGGTGTGCCATGAAACCAGTAGAAGAATTCTATGATGAACATAAATTGCTGTCTGATGCTTTTCCATTCAGAACTGCACCACTGCCCCTTTATAAGAAGAGTGCAGAGTATACAAGATCTACTTAAAGAACAATCCAAACTCCAAGCTTTTTTGTATAGTTAATGCTTGTTAGCTCCCTAAACTTCGATTTTTCTTTTTTGTTTGATGATTGAAATGCTTTGTTGTCAGTCTCTACTTAAAATAAACTCTTAAGTTCTAGATACACACAGATCAAGAACATATGAGTGCATTAATAAATACAGTAGTCTTAGTTGTTCCTAATGCCACACGAGACTGTACAGTAACATGCCAGGTATACTTCATTATTTTGGCGTCTCAATGTAATTTTACTGTTTGGACAAGAGGCTGTTTTGTAGTAATTATTGTCTTTGAAAACCTCCCATTTTTCCCTCCAAAATGGCAACAGACATTAGACATTTGGACATAATGAATAAAAAAGTAAAAATGGTCAATGTCATGGTGATGCGATAAGACCTGACATGGAGGTAAGTTATCTCCTTTACTGGAGATTTTTTAAAGTCCATGTAAATGCTGTTACCATATAAATGATAAATTCTTTCGAATCTGCATATTCATAGAAATGTGTGAATGTGTGATTTGCTTTGCAGATGCCCCTGTAGTCAGAGCTGATGTCATAGAAAATTAAACACCTTCTTTCCCATCATAATCAAGAATTTAACACTGCTGTGTTATAAACGTAACCTAAATGCATTATTGCTGCCTGACATTTTGTACTGTATCTCTCCTTTGCAATATGTCACAGTGATAAGGTGTGTTATTAAAGGAATTTTCCATTTAATTGCTTTTAGTCCCTTTGCTGAGATATCTCTTTAGCTCTCTCAGGGTGGAGGCTTCAGTTGCAGTGCCTTGTTTTTTTTCTGGACAAACACAGGATAAGACATGGCTTCTTTCTGGTGAGCGCATGAAACATTTATAAATAATAACCTTGGACGACTGCTGATTTGCAGTGACATTTTCATTACAATGAGCAGCCTATTAGTTACCGTCTCCTGCATTAGTTATTAATGCGCCTGTGTGCCAGCTTTACTTTGTCATTTACTGCTTCACCTCTGTGCCTGTTAAGTATTCAGGAACAGCTGTAGCCACATTTACTGTTGATGATCTGCTCCAGGAGATTGCTGTTGTCCTGAGTTACTACTATCCCTATAATGAGAACTGGTATCATTGTCCATAGCTACACACAGTTTTGTTCTCATAGAAGCAAACTCATTTTTTCCTGAATTGATCCTTGAAGACTACCACCCCTAAAATACTGCAAATAACTATTAGACAGTAGTAATAAAAAAAATAATAAACCAAAATGCATAAATTATTGTCTGCCTATAATAATAATAATAATAATAATAATAATATTTAACGTCCTTGGTGGTCTTGGTGGTCTGCCTAGAAGCTGCTATAACAATTCTGAAGGACTTGGATAAAATGGATTTACGTTATCTTCTAAAATGTGTTCAGGATCTCTTTTTACAAACTGGGCATAATGGGAGGTCTGAGCATTGCTGAGCCTGAGGTTGTGGGAATGCCCACGCACTAGAGCAGGTGAGGCAGTAAAGGTCATGTTCCTCTGAGAGTGACCACTGATTGACCAGAACAGCACTTGCCTTGCGGCTCAGCAGGGTGTTACGGGTGAGGAAAGTGACCACACACTTTAACTTACACCTTCAAGAGACCACACTTTCCACCATGTAGTCCTAAACGTAGACTGTGTTTCATATAAGATGTATGACTATATTGCTTATATAGACAGCTTACATGTTCCTTGGATCGGTGAGCAGTGAGTGACCACACACACACACACACACGCACACACACTCACACACACACTCACACACACACACAAACCAGTTTCCTCTGCAGCCTTTCTGGCTATTTCACTTCCTTCGTTTTACGATTTATTATGAACATTAAATGCATTAAATGGTTTCCAGTTTCAAATTAATTTATGTTTGTCGAAGACATCTACGTTTTCCAATCAGTTAGTGGATCTAAGGGATTACCAAGCCAGTTTACTTCGCAATTTACGCATAAAGCGATACGATTTACGATTTTAATTGAGAAATATGATACTCTAGTTATACACCTTTATATTATATATTTTAATCATGCCTTTTACATATAGAAATAATATTTAAATAAACAAATACAAATAAATCAAAGTGTTACTGTAATAATTAAATTAATGCATCAACGAACTGTCTTATCATTTATTTTTACTTACATGCATTTTTATTATATGACAAAATCTAAGAATACTTTACATCACGTAAATCTAATTCTAGAATTATTATATTTATATGGTTACATCACATTAAATAACAGAATAAAAAATAAATAAACCCATTGCAAAACCATTGCGCTTCACCTTTGCGCTCTTCAAAATGATTGGGTACAAGAGCATTTCTTCTCGTAAAAAGATTTCTATCTGTAAATCTAACATGTAGGACGCCTTGCGTTGTATTTATAACGCGGCACACACATTGGAAAGATGAGAACGTATTACATTTTTGAGGGTCTGCGTGTCCTACATGTAATATGTGGACAATATTAATTTTTATCCTGTTTGGTGGAGTAAATCCTCTTTACGCACATGGTGACTGCTCATAGTTTGCTGTTGATATTAATATTTTCATTTTAAGAGTAGGCCAAGATGTATGACGTTTCGGAGATACTAGGTGATTTCAGGAAACAAACGAAACCTGTGTGTTATCGCACTGATGAACCACTGATTTCCAAAATATTACAGTTGTGTGAATTGCGTTCCAAAACGGTGCGTGTGTGTGTGTGAGAGAGAGTAAGCTCCACCTAGTGGCATACTGTACTGTTTTAATACTACCACACACTCTCAGAGCATATCAGTGGACATGTACTCATGTTTAAATATGTGGTGATAAGGAGATATTTTAGATATATGCAGCATATATTTCTTCTTATGTTGGTTCATAAACAGCAAACTGTAAACTCGTTCATTTGGAATGGACACCTGCACTGCTGAATTATTCTTTCTCACACTATTTATGTCTGTCCAGGTGGATTTATGTAAAGAATGCGTTAGAGGAATATCCTTGGTCCAAAACTTAACGTCTTGAATCGTGAAAGGAAAATATTGCACCAGACATACACATAGATATAGCTAGTGTTTCATAAAGATTGTGCGTATATATTTATGACACGTCGGATTTTCTCAATTTACAATTTCCATTACAGTTTTTAAAAAAATATATTATATTACTTTTCAGGAATAAAAATTTAACTGAAGGAATGAATGAATATATGAATAAATTTTTACGTTTTTTTTCACAATGTTTTTAAAGAAAAAAAATGTCGGGTAATAATAATAGATTTTTTTAATAATACGTGATTATAGGTTGTGCTGTGACTTTTCTATTCAGTATTATATGTCCTAAAAATCTTTACCGCAAGTCTTTGTCCCAGTGCTTCCTTTACTTGTTATATTTATGACTTGAAGCATCAAGCATCGTGCTTTATTATAAATCACTGAGACTGAAGGCGAGGCATGGCAGAAATGCGCATCAAACATGTTTGTCTCATTTTACAGAATAAGGAGGCAGTGGAGGAATGAGATTGGCGTTATCCGGTGTCATCTCGGCAGCTACTTTTGCTCGAAAGTGAATTTAAGCCGCGAGTCCTTTCTCTTTTCCCATGGGTATCAGTTAAATATAGCCCCTTAACCCCTGCGCACCGTGCGCCATTTGCTGTTTGTGTAGCGCTGATTAGCCAAAGACACAACTGTGAAACGGAGAGCCGCTTTTAGAAAAGCAACTTGCACATTTCACATCGCCGCTACAAATCCTTAAAGTGCCACTGATCAACTGCACAAACATTTTATTACCCGAGACAATTCACTTGTATTACTGGGCGGGATATATTAAAGCATTCGTTGATTTATTTATTTTTAGCCAAATAGTATATATTTGAGCATTGGAGTAAAACCTCATGGTGCGTGAGTTTTAAACAGAAAACCCACAGCCATGTTATAAATGTATGATAATTCCCATAATTTGTTTTTCAAGTTGCATGTAACGCTTGGTAATTGCATAATTAATTATATACTAAAATATTTCTTGAAGTAAAAGGCGACCTATTATTATTATTTCTTTATTTATTTTTAATTGAACCTAGTCGCACTTGGGTTGCATAAAATAATGTTTTTCATTTATTCATTTTATGAGATATAATAATAATAACAATAACAACAACAATAATAATAATAATAATAATAATAATAATCTCTCACACAGTACCTAATTTAATTGTATCAGACATTATTGGTAATGTAATTCCAAAATTCCCAAAATCTTATGTTTATATTAATTATTATATTATTTATATTACTTACATTAATTCCCAAACATAAAAAACAAATACATTATCTAAAATTTTATTTCACCGAGAAGAGCTATAGATACAAACAGAAAAATACTAAGGAATACTAGGTAAATAATCTTTTCCCCTAAAATTTGATCATATACTGATTAAATCAAATTTATGTTTCGTTTTAGGATGCGTTCTGTCATATTTAAAAGTTAGTCAATTATATCGATTATATTTAAAAGTAATTAAAATACATTACAATAAATTAGGGAGTAACGACAAGTGTTTGATGTGATGAACTGATTCCACTTTCAGTGTTAATCTACGTGAGGCTTTAATAATTAAGCAATTAAGAATATAGATGTTTTATTTGTATATTTATTAACAAATGTATCCAATTTACAACACAATATAGCTACATAGAATACATATATTTAATTTTTGTATAAACAGACTACTTGTCCAGCCTTCGAACAAGAACATTTTGTTTGTATAATAAAAAGAATTCAGAAATAAACATGAAGTACCCTAATAAATGAATCACGTTTCTTGTGATTCCAAATGAGAAATAAAAACACATGTTTAAAATAGAAATTAAAATGAAACACTTTCAACAAAATACACTACAAAATGTCAAAGTTCGAACAGCAAATGAAGGAAATAAAAATTGAAAGTTGAACAAGTACGTTTCTTCATACAAATATTTACAAATATTACCTGTGCTGAAAGCATTCCTCCGTTTTGTATATTTTCTTTTTATTGTTATTTTTTCTTTACATGGCTACATTGAGGTGGACGAATCGTCCAGTGCTGCCTAGTTCGTGCTGTACAGTCTCTCCCATCTCTTCCCTTAAATATTAGAAAATAAGTTCATCACTGAGAAGGCCATTTGGATACCGCTGCCGTGGACGCGGCCGGTAAGAACTGTCCCGAGATGAGGTTTGTCGGTGGCACGCTGAGGATAGCTGAGCTCCGTGTTAACGATGAGAGAGAGTGCGCGCTCAGCAGCGCCGACTGCACCGTGACCGGCGGCCGCAACAAAGTCTGTGCGCTTCCGGTGCCGCTGCTACTGGACACGCCGATGATGTTCTCTATGCTGAACGAGGGCCGACTTGAAGGCTCTGACTTGATCATAGACGCCGTGCTGGCAGCGGCTGCGGCGGCGGCGCTAAGGCCGTTGAGCTGCAACTGGAGGCTTGGGCTGAGCTGCGACGTGAACGCCTTCCGGTTCACCTCGGCCGACGGCAAGAGCGGGACGGCCGGGGGCAATACAGGACCCACGGGAGGGATGTACGAGTACTGTAGCGCGGCTGGGTGAGTGTAGGCGGCGGCCGGGTGGAGGCTGTAGTGTCGCCCGTAAGGACCCCCGAGGCCGTAAGCACCAAAACTCTGCATGACGAGCGCGGTCTGATCCCGGAGAATGTCCGGCTGTCTCTTGAAGCGCTTTCTCCTCCGCAAGAAGCTGCCGTTGTCGAACATGTCTTCTGACTGAGGGTCCAAAGTCCAGTAATTGCCCTTGCCCGGGTTGCCCGGCTCGCGCGGGATCTTTACGAAGCAATCGTTGAGCGACAGGTTGTGGCGGATGGAGTTCTGCCACGCAGGGAACTTCTCCCTGTAGTACGGGAAGCGGTTGCTGATAAACTCGCAGATGCCGCTAAGAGTGAGCTTCTTCTGTGGGCTCTGCAGGATGGCCATGGTGATAAGCGCGATGTAGGAATACGGCGGCTTCACCAGGCTGCTCTTGGGCTTGTTAGGCGTCGCGGCAGTGCCACACTCCTGGCCCTCCTCCCCTGTTCTGTGCTCGCTCTCGCCGCCACTCTCACACGGGCTGCCCGGATTGCGCTCATGCACCTCCAAATCGTCTCCATCATCGACATGCTCGGGCAACATGCCTGGGCTTCCACACTCACTGTCCCGCTCCAGTCCCTCGTCGCCTTCACCGACCACATCGATGTCCACGTCCTCTGCAGTGAGCACCGTCTGACCGGACATGTCGCTGGCGCTGCCGCTTCCTGACAGGGTCATCGCTGCGCGCTTGGCTGAGAAACCGATTCCGAAGGTAAGAGCGCAGTCTGCTCCGGCGGTCAGCTCGGATGTCAAGCACTTGGCTAAATGCAGCTCAGAGAGATGAAGCCAGTGCCTTGCCAGTGAAAACTCAAAACTTCAGATAATATTTCTCCAGGCGAGCGCGCTTCAGAAGTTGCAACAAACTTGAGCGCGCAGACCCGCCGCTCCAGCGCGTTTTCCTCCTACCTGCTCACGAGTGATTTTGCACTAAAAAGAGGTGATGACGCATGCTTCCTGCGCAGGGTTTTTAAAACGACTGTCTGATAGATTAGGATAGTTTTTCCACTTAAAGATATACTATCAGCCGCGTCACGTGACCCTGTGACGTCAGGCGGTCTCCCGCTGTTGAACAACCGCGAAGCTGAAGTTTGTTTCACGCGCTTGTCAACAAATGGGACAACACAGCAACACACTCACACCGCCGTCCGTCCGTCATGTAGACCATTTTATACCCGATATGCATGCTTGAAATCTTCTGCTCTTCTGTGCATTAGCATGTATTAGCCAGTATACATCGATTGTAAAAAATTACCTTTTGCTCAGAATAAACAAAATATCTACTAAAAGATTCATTAAATTATAACTCTTATTATTTATTCCTTCTACATGCTTGAAGCCAGCGTTTAAGCCAACTTAAAAGTATCTTTTTGTATGTCATACTATTGCAGTTGAAATTATTGCAGTCTATATTAGGATTTTCTTGTAGGGAGCGCACAGGCTTCGTGGCTGCGTATTTTGTTATACGTGTCGGGGGAAATAATTGCGAAGCAACAATAGGGAAACCTACAAATAATGCTTTCTTAACGGGTTTCTGTGGAGGTGCTAACGACCTAATCATTGCACATGTTAGCATATGAAAAAAGTAGGAAATGAGCGGGCACGAAATGCAAAACGCGGACCATTCACGAACACCAAGGTGAGCGACGCATGCGGGGTTGTTCCCGAGGAAAAACGATGTGCATGGAGAATATGGAGCTCTGGGAGAAAATGTTGCTCAATGGCATTGTGCTAGATGGGGGTGTGTAAGGTAACACTGACTAAATGTTAGTAGGTTTCTGGAAAGTGTTAAGTGCATGATTATTTTGTTATTATTGTGTAAATATTTGTGAATATTATCTATTTTATAGAATATCGCACAGGTAATTATTGACATGCACAGGCGAAATAAAAAGAAAAGGCTCTAAGATGGCTAAAATTGTGATTTATTTTTGCAGCATGCAATAATAACCTCTTGTCGATTTGCTTCAAGAGGCACCACCCGCTGTAAAAAAAAAGATCTTTAATTGACAATAGGAGCAATTACTTTATTACTATATACTGGGAAATGAGAACTCAGCTTCAGAGAAATGTAAATGTGCCAGCGCGGCTGTGACGTATTTTGCATGTTGTTTAAGCTTTTGATATATATACATAATTTTTTTAACCACTTATACATCAATATGACGCCTAATACAACACCAATAATAATAATAATAATAACAATAATAATAATAATCTAAATAATATTTAATTTATTTAATTACAATATATTTTGCATTAGAATTGATCCTAATATGCATTTATTTTTGTTTTTTGTTAATATAGAATATACTTTATTAATGTATTTAGAATTAATTTCACTCTGGGAAAATATGTGCGTGTGCGCGTGCACAAGCAATGATATTTAATATGGGATAGACTCGCATCCCTTCCTTCTCGCTGCTGTGTAATGAGCGCGCACTGAGTCGACGTCACAAGAGCTTTTTTTCAGTTCGTGGTCAATGAAAGCGAGATTAATTAAATCAAGCCGTTTATAATGGTGTTGAAGAGAAACGCGGGCCATGTCCTCCCCTCCATTAGAAAAGTATTGTGCTGGCAAGCAGACGGTGACCCGTGTGATCTTCTGTCTATCAATACGAGCTACTTAGCAGATGAAGCCAAAGCACTTTTGCCTTCGTGACACTTGCAAAGAAAACAACATTGTGAATTTGCATGATAAGTTTTTTTTTTTCATTTTATTCTTGGTTTCTTATCACATGATTTGCATATATACTAAATAATAAAATCCAGGCTTATGCATGTATATATTATCACACTTTTAAAATAATTCATACTGTTGACCTTCTTATGTAATCACCATTATTCCTTAGATTCATTTTAATTTTGCGAGAAATCCGATTTTATTTTTATTTAAAAAATCCAACAAGATTTGCTTGTCTTCCTTCTTGTCACTGCTCACAGAAGAAAATCGTACATGCATAAAAGGCATATTATCATATTATCCAAAAATGAGATCAGATTCGTCCTCTCAGTGATATTTTTGAAGCTCGATAAATTCGGATGTCATTTCCCTTCCGCAGTTTGTTAATGAAATGTGCATTTAAGCACACACACACACACACACACACACACACACGCACGCACGCACGGCTTAGCCCGACTAAAGCTTTTAGAATAATAAGAGAAGTGTTTGCAGCGTGCGCGCAGGTGACGGAGCGGATCCAGTCGCTCACTGTGATTATCCAGCAAGGTCAGAAACAAATGGCTCCCAAATAGCAAAGCAGCACCAGGATTTATGCCTAATTAAATCGCTCAAATAAAAAGATATATAGAAGGGGAGGGGGGACTAAAGGGCGTATATAAGGGGAATGTGTCCATTTAAGAGAAAAAGCTTTAACTTTGGCTTAGAGACTGTAATAGCTGGGGTGGTTGCTAAACCCAGACCACACCACACAGAGCATCAGTAGTAAGATAGTATTGCCTCTGAAACATGTTAAAGGACAAACATTATCTGACAATCATAACATTGATGGAGCACCTCTTGCAGCATGTTGATTGCAGCCAGATAGATGGTGAAATACAGAAATCACTCTCTCAACCGTTGCAATATTTTGCATATTGCTCGATGTTGTCAATGAGACTAGCGTTTGAACGTATGTCCTGAAACATTTTTCTTTAAACTATAATACGTATCATTTCCATTTTTTAAACTGAACTCTTTTGAAAATTTGTTGAATTAGCTATGGTACTTTGGTAGTCTTGCTGAGCTTAAAGTCTTTCATCAAAGATAAGGCTGGAAAAGGCAGAGCTCATTATCAGAGTGTTAGAGGGGAGGCTGTAAAACCCTGTGATAAATTAATGGCATTGTTAGCGCGCTTTTAATTACGGTTATTATGTCAATTATTTTTTTACACCAACTCGGAATTATCAGCATGTCAGTTTTAATCTAAAACAAGAACGCGTCATTCTCAGAAAAAAATCCTCTCCTTCCTCTCCAGCCGAAAGGAAAATGTCCATGTCATATGTACACTCGCGTTAAAAATGACTTTTCATTTAAATGCGATCCTTAATGGGATTTTCCATGCTCGACACCGTGATTCCCCAAGGCTGTACCCAGCAGAAGGCAGGATCTCAGGCTTCTTTCCCCCTGAATTCACCATCCTCACCCCCCGAAGGATCCACTCTATCAACCTGCAGCTTTCTGTCAAACAGTATGATCTAGCTCATTTTTAACAATCCCTTTTGTAGGAGCATCGCGCGGCGTAAACAGAAAATCTATGCTGGGCTCCTAAACGCGGCCCAAAACAGCAGATTGCTCATGGGGAGTACAAAGAAATAGGACGTGACAAAATTTTCTGTCCATGAATTTGAAACAAACATAGAATTTGTCATATCTCGGACATTTTACTTTACTTCTTTGACTTTTCCACTGTAATAGAAACACCTGTCTAATACAAGACCACAGGAATTAGAAAGAGGATTTATACTGCATGTTTTTTGAAGAACAACAGTTCATTAAATAAAAAACATTACAGAACGTAAACACTGTTATTAATTTCTCATATGAAATTAAATCTGTAACAACAACAACAACAATAATAATAATAATTATTATTATTTATTTACTTGTTCTTCTGTAACCAAGTGCTTGTAAAACTAGACTTAAAAATTCCCAAAAAAGAGATTTTCTTTCTTTCTTTCTTTCTTTCTTTCTTTCTAGTGTGTACTGCTTTTTAATATACTGATTAAAAGAGCTAATTATCGCGTTACATAGGATAAGTGAAAACATGAAATGTGCTTTGAACTTTTACAAACTATCTATTTCTGGAGTTCTTGTAAAAATGCCTTAAACTTTGAACATAATATTTGCCTGTACTATAGTGGAGTAATACCTACCATGTTAATGCAATCAAAAAATCATACTGAAAAAAAAACATGCCTTTATAATTCAGAGAGTACCATTATAATTTACGGTAGCAATATTTTTCACTTCATTTGTTTATTTACCAGGATTTACCCCTGACAAAATTTGACAAAACATAATAGACAGTGTAAAAACGATGTAGCCATACGGCAACAAATTCACTAAAAAGGTTAAATATGTATAAATAATAATTTAAAATTCCTGTTCATTTTAAGTGGGAGCGATAAGTCATTAAAAAACTCACAGACGATGACTTATTTTGCGTATTGATATAGGCTACATACTAAAAAAAATATTTGTTAGTTTTTTTTATTTTTATTATTATTATTACCAAAATGGAGTGTATCCATTCATGATCTGCTCTGCACTGATCTGCACATTACAAAGGTGTCTAAACTAGTGATGTAATAATGTTATATATCTCTTATGATGTGCGTATAGTGCATGAATTCTTGTCCTTGCTTTTCGAAGTACTCTAGAGTAGTAATGCTTTTCAAGCACTTATGTTACGACGCTTTTGGGAATCAGATCCAAAATTAAAAATGTTTCATATGATTCCTAAAATGCATTGGGCGAGTACTAGGTCTTTTCCTTTCGGTTCTTGGTACGTGTACCAGCTCAGCACGGTGTTAGGAGTGCTGCAGAGGTGGGAAACGGATAAACGTGTAGCCAGAACATGCCAGTGTGTGCTATTGAATGAGTGTGATGTTACCCGGTTTGTACGGCTCATTGTCATTTAGAGCAGCGCTGAAGTAGCACATTAGCGCGACCACAGGGTGTTATTTGAACGGTGTGTTTCTGCTTGTAAATGGTGTGATTTAGCCGCGTAAAATACGCACAAAGCGTTCAGTCAACATTGCACAAATGCTCGAACAATGCTTGCGCTTCTTTAAAAAACAGTATGTGATGTTTTTAATGGCACGAGCGTAGCGTGTAAAATTAAAGCTTTCAAATATTCTTTGTTTACAGCCATGGTCGGGAAATTTATTTTTATCTTCGTCATGTGAACAACCCAATTAAACAAATTGCGAACAAACAATCTTATAGTCATTGTAAAAGTTTGAAAACAGTTGTATCTTGCATATTCTGCGTGTTAGACACCGTTCTTCAGAAAGTTAAACCACAGATAGATAGATAGATAGATAGATAGAAAACAGTTTGAAAAATATCCTAAAATCAGTCAAGCTCGTTTGCACCTTTTTCGCATGTGGCGATCCAAATGAATTCAAACAAACTATTGATTTCCTAAGTACACAGGCTTAAGACACTGGTGTTGTTTAATACTGTTCACAAGCTTATACAACACTGACCTGTGAAAATCCAACCTTTTCATGCACACTGATGCATAAACACCAGTATAATTTATATTTAAAGATTACTCCTTTCTCTTGCAATCTCCCCAATTTCTTCAAATCAATTATTTTTTTAAACCGGTTTTACCCAACATGGCTTAGGAGCCAATTATTTTAATTGGGTTCGCTGTTTAGAGATGATTGCTTATTGTGTGAAAACGCTGATTAGTTCTTAGAGCGCCCACGTGTGGTATCATCCGGGACCTCGATATGTTAAACCCACTAATGGGAACTTAAGGAATGCGGAGAGTCATCAACAAAGCCAATAACATCCCAGAAAAAAATAAATAAAAAAAATAAAACCGTTCGTAAAATATTAGTCTACACATGGAGGTTAGAAACAGATTGGCTGTTTTTTTTTAATCGTCCATCGCAACTTTAAAATGCAGATTATACTCCACTATTTTTCCTTCCAGTGGCATCGTCTCTTACCATGGAGACGTAAACATTGCACAAAAAGAGAAAAAAAAAGTGGTGAGGAAGGAGTAACGAATTGTATACTGAAATAAAATAAAATAAAAACAAAATCCATGTTTGCAATTTTACTTCACCATGCTTTGATATTATTAGTACATAAGTTACACCACGTGAACACTGATATGTTAGAAGTCTCAGCAGGTCATTTATTCTGTTTTTAGAAATTGTGAGCTACAAAAATGTCCCTGAAATAATTTAAAATTCGATCCAAATCAGAGGAATTGAATGAATGCTTCTATTTTCAACGAAGGCTCAATATCACGTCAGAACAAAATCAATAGGGAGTAAATTGGCTATTGAGAGGTGTCAGTTATTTGTTCTGGGGTGTTGGTTGACAGAGGGCATGCCACTGGATATACGCCAAAGTCTGTAGGATTGGTCAACTATATTCCACACTCTCATAAAACAGAAAAATGGGTACTAACTTTATTCGATTCCTTGACACTGCCCTGATAAGCTCAAGCATCAACTAATGACTAGACCATGTCTGAGAAAGGTTCAGTTTAGTATAGTGTACTTTCAAAGCCTTACTTTCAAAAGTAATTATGGCCCAGTTATGTCCACGTCAGAGATAGGTCTGTATAGGCGTAAGATATTATAGTTGATTATAGTTAGCATATTTCAGTGTATATAGTTGCTGCATTCATTTAATCTTGGTTATTTTTTTCTGCATAAACGATGCTCCTAAAATAGTCCAAATGTATAGTGTTTTCTATTTATTTATGTATTAAATTTTTAATTAAGATAGCCTAACCTGTTGGATAAAGATACACCAAACAGTTTTTTTTCGCAACAACGTTATTGACAGTGTCTTATACCAGGGCTTAATGCTCACTAAGCATCATTATTTCACCCTCCTCTTTCCTCTTCATATCTCTTTCAAGATGTAATCAATGCCTCCAATTCATTACTCTTAGTGTCGGCTTTAGGTGCGGGTCTTTTGTCGTCAGGCAATAATTCCCCCTCTCTTCTGTGTCCAACATAACTTCTCGTCTCCGCACTTTTACAGATGCCTCCGGCTATAAATACTAATGCAATCTCTTTGACTAATTTGATTTTTGCAGGGTACACTTGCAGTTACGGGTGAACTTTCCCACGACGGAGAATCAGAGGAGGGGAAACATCCCAAAGAGCCGAACAGATCATTTCCATAATTACCCAATTGGCAGCCTAATGACCTCTCAGGACAATAAAAAAAGAGCTCTGTTGTTAATTTCAAACTAAGATTTCTGTCTGACACGTTGACGGGGCAACAAGTGGAGTTTTTATACACGCACTTGAGAGATCAGTGGGCGCTGAATGCTTGTGACTTCATAATTTATGGATTTATCACTATTTAGTTTTTATGTTGGGTGTGAAATAGTTGTCTAGACCTGGAAGCAAGTAGCTCAGTTAAAGCAATCACCTTTCCTTCTAATGCCTTCTTTCCCAGTTAATATGCATCATTTCTACAAATCGGTTCGTCATGAAATCCTTTCCTTCTCTCAACTCAGTGTGAAATGTATGCATTTTACTGCATCTCAGTTAAAAACATAAATTTTTATACAAGAGGGAAAAAAAGTGTAAAACATCTGCATGCATTTTCGCATCTTTGATGTATCTATGAATTTCTGATCTGCACCATTACAGTAAAGGCTAAAAAAAAAAAAAAAACGGATCAAATTTGAACGTTGTTGTAAGGCTACTGGCATTATCAGAAATAACCCATATCTAAATCAATCAATGACATACACGCACAAACATATTTTCTCACAAATCATCAAAAATCAATAAAAAGATTTATTGCATCAGTCTAAATAAAGGCAATGCCACTTATTTTAGTTTCGTTCATTGTTATATTAAAATGTCAGCAATATTACCATGCAGTATTTGTAGCAATTGTGAAATTCAATGATCCAAATTTACCCTATGGTCCCTTTACCTGACTTACCTAGCACTTAATATATACATAGTACCTAACTTACACATTTGTACCTATAGTGTATGTCACTTACTCATGACAGTCAATGTCTACATTTAAATATTCTAAGAATGGCCTAATTGTATACCTTAAATCGTTTTAATAATACACAACATCCATGTTGCAAGGGGAAAGATGTACATTAAATGTGCTAAGGATGTGTCCTTGATTAGGCTCCCAGTGTCAAGAAAAGGAACAGTTTAGTACTTTTTGTACTTCTAACTTCCTGATTGAATTTATTTGAATGCAGCATTAAATGGATGAATAGCTTTCTGTACACAGCTTTCTATTCTGCATCAGTCAAATACCCCAAATCCCTACTTTATGTGCCATTATGCATTACAGTATGACATGTTTATTGTATTACTTTGTAAATTTGTTAACAGCTTTCCTGTTAAACTGTCATTTGGCAGTCAAGAACCTTTCCTTGGAATTCAGCGACTTTCAGCAACCTGGCAAAGGTCTTCCTAAACGATTAATGGCTCCATGTGAATGAAGTTAAGAAGATTCTCATGACATCAGGTTTAATTAACAAGCTTGTATTAAGCATGAAAACAGTATATACTAGAAATGACAGCTATTATTCTATTCCTTTGTCCTGCTATTCCAGACTTGCATCTGCATGTGATTTGATTGAAAAAAAAAATTTAATTTGTAATTTTTGTCAAAAAATGAACAAAGTTTTTAATATGCTCTACATATGCTCCGCTTTAACATGGTCTGTCTTATGTGCCAATGTCAGAACTTTTGAACAGTTTTGAAATATTTAAATAAACTGTTGATTAGGTGCAATGTTTTTTGTTAAGTCCATGTTTTTGTTAATTTTTGTTTCAGGTAGAACTTTGCTGCCAACCTCTATTTCCTGAAGGAATGATAATAAAAACATTGTGTGTGCAGTTTTTTGTTGGGAAATTACACAATTAACATAAAATATTTGTTATATTTGTAAAATATGTCTTTGGTACTGTATCATATACACTGCTCCCACTTATATAACAACATTTGGTCAGAAGGTGTTGATTACTTTTCTAGGACAAAATCTCAGATAGGTTACAAGGATTATATCCATGCATGTTCTATTTTAGCAATATAAAGGACTTGTAAACATGTCAAAACGTTTCCTGTAAGCAAGGGCTTAGGTAACATTTTTGGAAAGTGTCTCCAGTATCAGCACTATGTAACAGTCTTCAGAACAAAGGACTGAATTTAAATTCAAACAGAAAAATGGAATTATAGTTCGTAGTTGTCAAAAGTGATAATAGGAGCTGGCCTGCTTTACCGAACATTAAATAGCTACAAATGGTTAAATGCATTCCTTGTTCATTATTTAATAATAATAAAAAATAATCATTGGATAAGAGGGATAAAAGTATTTTGGGACATAATCTTAATGCGTGATTATTTTTAGTATGTTCTGGTGTGTTTTAATCTCCTGCATATGCAGCCCATATTCTCTATACATCCTTCTCTAGCTTTCTTCTCAAACAGCCACTGTGCTTTGCAGGTGTAGCATATGAATAAATGTCTCTTCCTCTTATTGCCCTGGCCCAGTGGGATTTTTGAAGCTGTTAGCCTGCATCCTGTGATGAGTCTAAACTTTTTTGCCTCATTTTTCCTTTCTTAGAACAAAGACTTCCTTCTTCCCCCCGTGTTGCTCTACTTTATCAGCTGCCTCAGGGCTGCACCATAGCGGCCCCCCTCCACTTCCACTTTAGTCAGTGGAAACCACATATTAAATTTGCATGTCATCAGTCACTTCATTGAGTACTCAGTCGGATTCCTCACTGGGTCATTCATCTATGTGCATGTTCTGGACACACATGCCAGACAAAGCAAGCTCGTGAAAATATTAAGGAAGTTACATACATTTACAGCTTTGTTGGCTATGTCATGCGTGTGCCTTCCACTTGTTGGCAATCGTTGGCATGGTTGTAAAGGAAGCTTTGAGATTTTTTCATGGCTATCTAATGTTTTGGGGTTGAATAGATGCAGTGATAAAAGATAAATGTGCAATGTTTCACGCTAGCTAAAACTGCGTAATTCAGGATTAATGTCTTTAATTTACTTGTATGAAAATAGGAAAAGAAAAAGGGAAAAAAGTCAACTGTTTTAAAGCATATTTTAATGTCTAAAGAAAAAAAATCCTTAAATACAGATTTCGTGGAGATGGAATTTAATTAGGCATTTTATTTAGCAGAGCAGAATGCTGCCTTAGTGGTTAATCATGTTACCTTGTACTTCAGAGTTGGCAGTTCAAATTTTGGCTCCAGACTTGTGTAAATGGAGTTTTTACATGTTTTCCTCATGTCTGGTTGGTTTCAATTGGATAGTCCAGATTTCTCCCACATTCCAAAGACAAGTTGTGTTGCTGATTTGACTGTAGTGTATGATTGAGTGTGTGCTTGCTCCCAGCGATGAGTTGGCACCTCATCCAGGATGTACTGTGCCTTGTCCAAAGTTCCCCGGAGTAGGATTCAGGCCCCCCATTACCCTTCAAATGATGAGTGGGGTGTATAGGACAATATTTTTATAACATACTGGCATACTGTGCATTATCTGTACTGCTTGTAATCTAAACGTACAGTAATGATTATGACAATAGACAAACGAATGCAGAACTCTCCTCTAGCTTTGATTAAGTGTTCTGTTTCTGGTAATGAAATATATTTCTTATTTCTTTCTATTTCTTATTTCTTGACCATGGCATAATGCATGTTAAATTCCTTGCAAGGGTCATAATAATTTCAAAATACATTTCCCTAACTTGTGTCATTAGATGGATTTTCACTTCTTCCCTAGATTTTAAGTTGGATTTAAACTAAATTTAATTTTCACTGCCCACTGCTGGTGTGGTATTTAATAGAGAAAGTTAAAAATCACCCAGCAAGTACTGATGGATTGTTTATTACAAAGTGGAATTACCAAAAGCACTAAAACTGCCAGCCATATCACTTAGCCAAGTACAGTACAGACCAAAAGTTTGGACACTCCTTCTCATTCAGCGAGTTTTCTTTATTGTGTTCTTAATTGTGTTCTTTAGCCCAAACGCGTCTCTTCTGCTTGTTGCCTGTCCTTAGCAGTGGTTTCCTAGCAGATATTCTAGCATGAAGGCCTGATTCACACAGTCTCCTCTTAACAGTTGTTCTAGAGATGTGTCTGCTGCTAGAACTCTGTGTGCCATTGACCTGCTCTCTGATCTGAGCTGCTGTTAACCTGCGATTTCTGAGGCTGGTGACTCGGATGAACTTCTCCTCCACAGCAGAGGCGACTCTTGGTCTTCCTTTCCTGGGGCGGTCCGCATGTCAGCCAGTTTCTTTGTAGCGCTTGATGGTTTTTGTGACTGCACTTGGGGACACTTTCAAAGTTTTCCCAATTTTTTGGACTGACTGACCTTCATTTCTTAAAGTAATGATGGCCACTCATTTTTTTCTTCACTTGCTGCTTTTTTCTTGCCATAATACAAATTCACCCTCTTTGAATGAGAAGGTGTGTCCAAACTTTTGATCTGTACTGTATATAAGGAGAATGCTGATTAGTCAGTTTCAGAACATCACACTGGACGTCTCCCTCAGGGGAATATAGCCAGTTGCACATCACACAGCTGGAATTCTCTCTTGGCCACAGGACCCATGTGGGGTTTTAACTTAGTGTGCCAATAAGTGCCCAAGGCACATCAACCAATGAGTACCTTGAAATAGTTTCATTTGCTTTTTTTCTTTGTGTCAGTGACTTTCAGCATGTTGATGAGAAAAGGCATCCCACTACGCAGAATCATCAAATTACATGGTGCATGTGTACATGAGTGTTCAGATTCAAAATTATTAGTATGACACAAGCTATACAAAAAGTTATAAACATTAAAACAAAAAAACCCTCCAAAAAATTTGAGTTAGGGGCCTATATTAGCATTCGCAACTTTTTCTTCAACTTCATTGACTTACATTTAACGATGGACTCCAAATTCAGTGGAACAGAAATTTAAACAGTGTTTACCTCATAGATTGTGAGGGCTTTCATTATTATTATTATTATTATTATTATTATTATTATTATTATTATTATTATTATTATTATTTGCTGTGGTTGAATTAACATTAAAGAAAAATGGTCTAGTAACAGAGTTTGCCAGACATGACAGATGTCAAGTCAATACCAAACCTGAATGCCTACTAAATATGATTGAGCATTATTCGCCCCCTTAAACCACACAGATTTAATTATTTCTATAAATTTAAACAATTTAGAATTACTATTCAATTCTCTTCTATATTTGGGTGATTAATTGTTATCTGAGGTGATGTGAGACAAAACATGACGTGAGGACCTTGAGAGGAGCTACAGTAGGCTTAAAGGGAACTCATCATCTACTGGTTGACCAGATAGGGGGATTAGAAATAATTTATACTGGTATATGCTCACATGCTAAATGTTTTGAAAAGATGTCAAATTTTAATAAAAAAAATATTTGTCACATACACAACCTTACACAATAAGTCATGATATGCAGTGAAATGCTTCTATGGCTGTTTGTTACCTAAAAAGGAAAGATAGGATAGGAAGATTGAAAGATTTTACTGAAATAAAAGAACAAATTCCCAAAGAGAGAGAGAGAAAAAAAAGCTAAATTAAAAACAATGAATGTTTGATGTTTCATGTAAATAAATTGTCCTGACATGAGTATCAGGACAGTCTTCATGATTGCAGCAGCAAGGCTACAATGTTAAGAATTCAAGATGATCTATTTAAGCGAAATCCAATGCATTCAACTAGATGCACATCATTGTAACGATTCAGTGTCTGGGTAATGTGTATCCATTTATAATTGCAATAAGATCAGTTCATAATTCACTTATTTCATAATAAACAGTGTCCTCTGTTATACAGTTGAGTTACTCAGACCATCATTGTTTATGCCTAAAGGCCATCTACCGGGGTGGAGGATGAGTTACAGCTCTTGGTTGGGTATTTCCAGTACCCTTACTCACTCCTCACATGAGGCTGACATACAGATCTGGTGTCACATTAAAATTAGGATGTAATCAAGGAGCTGGTTAGAGAGGTCATCCCATAACCACAAACCAGACCTAAGCACAATACATGATTAAAACCCACTGTCACATGAGCAAGATATGGGAAAATATGTATTATTATACAACATATTGTATTATTCCCGTGTTGGTCAAGGCCTTAATACGTGCTATAACCCGGACCTTTCATTGCGGACACAAAGCATTTAGTTAATACAAGTTTCCAATACCTTAATTCATGTATTTTACTTTGCAAGTAGAATAAGGAATAAAATAAAGATTCCTTGCTGTTTTATAAGCTATTGAATGCAAAATATTGTATTGCTTTAACATTTTACATACACAGCTATTAAAAGCTTATACCTTCTCAGTCAATATCATTATCAAGGTATCAGTTCACTCTCGAGTAATATGTAGAGCTATTAATAATAATGTAAATGTAGCTCTGACCTATTTATTGCTTCACACACATGTTGTGAAGGTGTAAAAGATCCTTAGGAGGTGGAATTACCTCATAAATTTATGATTGATATCATGTGCTAGTCATTAATATCTTAGCCTTAGCCTTTCTTTCTAGCTTTTTCTAACATACAACAATATGAAATTCATGCTTAAATTTCTTTGAGAAGAGTTCAATATTGGCATAGCTCTTGTTAGTTAAAGAGAATGAGGTGAAACATATACAGTACAGACCAAAAGTTTGGGCACTCCTTCTCATTCAAATAGTTTTCTTTATTGTGTTCTTTATTGTGTTCTTTAGCCCAAACGCGTCTCTTCTGCTTGTTGCCTGTCCTTAGCAGTGGTTTCCTAGCAGATATTCTACCATGAAGGCCTGATTCACACAGTCTCCTCTTAACAGTTGTTCTAGAGATGTGTCTGCTGCTAGAACTCTGTGTGGCATTGACCTGGTCTCTGATCTGAGCTGCTGTTAACCTGCGATTTCTGAGGCTGGTGACTCGGATGAACTTCTCCTCCACAGCAGAGGTGACTCTTGGTCTTCCTTTCCCGGGGCGGTCCGCATGTCAGCCAGTTTCTTTGTAGCGCTTGATGGTTTTTGTAACTGCACTTGGGGACACTTTCAAAGTTTTCCCAATTTTTCGGACTGACTGACCTTCATTTCGTTTTTCTTCACTTTGCTGATTTTTTCTTGCCATAATACAAATTCAAACTCTTTGAATGAGAAGGTGTGTCCAAACTTTTGGTTTGTACTGTAAATCCAAAAATAAGTAAGGAATAAACCATGGGAAAGTGTAAACCATCATGAACTTTTTAATTCCTCTTATACCATAGCAATTTGCCTGCAATAACAATGTGTAATGTATTAATAAATGACATGTTATATTTTAAACCACTATAGTTACATATAGTTACAAGTTGAATGAAATGCCATGATACAAGTTAGTTCCTGTTATCGCTTATGTTGTAGCAGCTATACATACAGTAATTCGTCCCCAATCCTTCCCTCATTTTTTCTCTTTTTTGATGTAATCAGACAAAAAAAGCAGGTTGTCACGGTACTAAGAAATCCAAAGGGGCCTACTCACTGATACAAAGCTCTGACACTGTTACAAAGACTCCTTCCATTAATGTTGATTGAGAATCTTCTTGCAGAAAACTTCCACTGTATCAATTGTCATGTATTTTCCTTTGCTATAACATGGTTTTCATTCATTCACATTATGGAGCTATATGCATCTACAACGCAAGTTCCTGAAAAAAAAAAAGGGCAAATATTTGTACAGTAATAAATGTCTTTGCACCATGCTGAAAACTACTGAACCGATCCCATGAACTCATTTAGATATTGACCTTAAAGCGGTTTATTCTATAGCAAGGATGAAATATAAACTTGCCACTTGTAAATAAAATGTAATTCAAAAGTTATTTAGTTATAAGAGTGAGGAACAAAGCACATTCTCGGTAAAGAATTATAATCAAGCCGGCTCTTTTCCTTTGAATTTAATACATCATTCACTTATGCGCCCATTATTGCAGAACAATGGTTGGCTGCGATGACCTAGATGACTCACCTACAGTTATTTCTCTAAAAGTAAAGTTACATTACTGAGGACTTACTTACATGCACACTCATACACTATGAGCAATTAAAAAACCCCGATCAGCCTATAATGCATGTCTTTGCACTGTGGGAGAAACCAGAGTAGCCGAAGGAAACCGATAAAGTACAGGCAGATCTTGAAAACTCAACGCCATCAGACCACAGTGGCCAAATTCGAACCCTCAACCGTGTAGGCATGAGGTACCAGTGCCACCTTCCCGCCTCAATTCATCACTATGTGATTAATAGTACAGTACATTTTAACAAGTTCTTTAATGTGAACACTCTATTTGCAGTAAAAAAAAAGATATATGCAAAGTATACGACCAACTGAGAAGCAGCTCTTGATTGTATAGACATGTGTAGTACAGTATGCTTATGAGGACACATGCCTCATTGACACAGAGGTAGAAGAGTTGAAAGTGTGTGAGTTGTTTCCTGTTCCTGGTAGCGTCATTTGTTTCAGCTGCTGAAGGTCTCTGTTTCTCAACTGCTGGCAGGACCAGATTAAGAGGTGCACATGGGATAGATGGATGCCAGCTGAACGAAAGAATGGAGGGCCTTGCCTACTTTTTTCCTCATTCAGACCTCAGCCCTGTCAGAGAGATGGAAATGGAGGAGATATTGTTACTTTATTCAGTGTTGGAGTCTTTTTCAGTTCTACTGAAAAATGTTCATAAATGTCAAGTATGGAATGAATCATCATAGGGTGTGTGCTTATGGGAAAATAATCAATGACTAGGTATCATCTGATACCGGTACATCCTAAACAGTTTTATCCTCTGTCAGGTGCTACACATCGTACACATATTGCATATATTTCACTTGTTATATCAGCTATGAAGAGCCTCTTTTTCTTTTTGGTGAAGTAAAAAAAAAAAAAAAAAAAAATCACAAAATGAAAACACATCGTGTCCTGTAACTAAGAAGCCACAAAACACTCTGTCCTGAAAAAGCTTGATAGGAACGGGGCTGATGCTGGAGATGTATTCTATCTCCTTGCAGAAAACCTCTACAGATCAGTAAATATACACATAACATTCGTTGATATGGAGCATCCAGCATAGTCCATGGGTATGCTGTTACTACAGTACAGAAACGTAATAAAAATGTATTAAAACAAGCACATTCAATGCAAAACTATGAATAGTCTTGCAACTACATTATGTGGCCTACTGTATGTATGTATGTATGTATGTATGTATTATTATTATTATTATTATTATTATTATTATTATTATTATTATTATTATTATTATTATGTCTGAGCTGTTTTTACTAGAAATTAATACAAAAATCTGATAATATATTAATATTGTCTTAATGTGTAAAGTATAGACAGCTAAACTATATACGAATTGACTACACACCTGTAAAAATAGGTGTTCATATAGTAGAAGAAAAAAAAAAAAAAGAAAAAAAAGCAGTGAGAGACCAGTATAAAGACAGACAATGGGTAGGTGTTGTTGCCACCAACATTGTGACAAGTGTGCAACAACTTCCTGGTCTTGTTTATAGCTGCAGAGCAACGTGCCCTCAGGACAGCAAGGCCTGTGTTGTGAGCAGGTCAAGAGGTAGGTCATGTCAGATGAAATACTTCATACAGCTTTAGATTGCCTCCTTTGACACACACATACACAGAGGTTAGGTCACTAAATAGATATTGATCCAAGTATCCACAACCAGTGGAGCTGTTGTAAGTGACATCTAAGAAAGATAAAAATAAAGGATGGCAAAGGGGGATTGTTTCTTCTCACCCTGGCTTGACTCGACCCTCAAAACTTGCCTACAAGGACTGCGCAAGAGAGTACGGGATTCCAAGAAAGGGACGAATAGATAGAAATAGATGAAATAAATAGTATAATTCAGTAATGTGACAGGTTACTCTATAACTAATTCATGAGATGGTTTAACAGTGACTTTAGCAGAAGTTGAATGATTATATCATTAGGCCTATATGCCTTAGTATCATATGTGCAATTTCCCAACAGTTCCCTAATGATCAGAATTTTGTTGAGAGTTTGTTTTCATTTAGTTATTTACTTGTAAACCAAAACAACAACAAAATATACGTGACGAATAACGTTTAAAAAATAAAGTTTAAAATGTCTTTATTTTTATTAGAGATTTCCAACACAAGATGCATTCACATCACTTCACAGAAAGCATTCATTCACTATACTGTCTATATGTTGTCACTTCTTTGTGGTTTCGGACCAACCGCCAGTGTGATGTCATTTCAGAGATCAGTTTAGTCAGATCCCAGTCATGAGAGTCACACATTTATGGAAAACAATGCACGGAGTGTGCGAACGACATCATGAGATATGACTTCAACGTGTCCTATATGATCTGCTGTGTTTCATGTCTTCATCTGGCCAACGCGGACATTTCTCGTAATACGGCTGTTTTTGTCCACATGTTGATGTGTCAGAGGCATGGTTTTGCATTTGAACAGATGTTCAGTTATCAGTTTAAAGTGGATTTAGAATTTGTTTTTTGTTTTTTTCAGATACAAGTTTTTATATCACAAACATTGCAAAACTAAAGTAATACCTAAAAACATATTAGAGTTTTCAAATTGCGGTATAAGAAGAATAAAACCCTTCGGGGCATGTTATTGAACATAGATAATAATCATATTAGTTTCATATTACACCACCCTGCTGTTGATTCATTTTATAGCAGCACATCCTCCACATATATTTTGAAGTGTCTTAGCCATTCTGAGACTGTTTATTACCTTTCTGATTAGTTCGCATATTCTTGGCCCCCATTAACAGAGTAGATTCAGAAAAACCCCAACTGGCTCCAGACGTCATTTATCTCTTATCAGCTTTTTATTGTTGTAATAGAGTGAATTAATAGCTGACACTCTAATCTGATTTCTGACATTGTCACATTTTATCCTGACCAGTTGTAGTGAGAGGATTCTTCAGCTTACTGGAACAAGGTTTATTGTACATATGTGCCAGCACACCTCAACTTTCCCAAGAAGATCCATCATGTCATGAGAAATTAAATGTGGCCGTTTTAGCCACGGCGGCACAAAAAGCGAATTACTGTCTGAATGTTATGGGTCCCCATTTAGGTTATTTATTCTTCAGACCATAGTTCTTTAACATTTGGTGGCATTTGGAATCTTAATCACATGTTAAGCAGGGACCATTTGTATGTTAATGGATCAATGGCATGTAGTTAATGTAAGTGTGTGGCTGAGCACCGTGGTTTGAACTGTCACACTGGGTCATTGACTGCAGGAGTAGTGGCTCAGTGGTTAAGATTCTGTGCTGGTGACTGTGAAGGTTGTGAGTTCAAATCCCAAGATTGCCTAAGAGCCAGTGTGAGCCCTTTGAGAGAGGAGTCATTTAACCCTCCACTGCCCTCTTTGTTGATTTGGGTTGTATCCTGTCACTTTGGATAGAACTTATACCAAATGACCGGTCGTAATTGAATGCACCTAAGATGTCTTGTAGCTCGCGGTTACAAAGGCTTCTGATGAATATGGTTATAAGTGCGGTTACATTTTCTAATCGGATTGGTCAGAAGGCTGTTGATTAATTAATAGGACAGGAGGTCCTGCTCTGACAATAGTGCTGGTTGTAATTCAGATGGGTTATATCAATGTGCTCATTCTAATACTTAATTGTTTCTATTGTACCAATTCATAGAAATATTTTAAAGCTAATAAAAATGGATTAAAATATGGTACTACTTCAAATTAAAATATTTTATTAATATATGATATGATATGATATGATATGATATGGGTGGCATGGTGGTGTAGTGATTAGCACTGTCGCCTTGTACCTCCAGGGTCCGGGTTCGATTCCCTGCCAGGCTTGATTCCCATCTCTGTGTGCATGGAGTTTGCATGTTCTCCCCGTGCTTGGTGGGTTTCCTCCGGGTTCTCCGGTTTCCTCACACAGTCCAAAGACCTGTAGGTTAGGTTAATTAGCATTCCCAAATTGACTATAGTGTGTGTATGTGTGTGTGCCCTGCGATGGATTGGCACTCTGTCCAGGGTGTACCCTGCCTTGTGCCCTAAGTCTTCTGGGATAGGCTCCAGGCCCCCCGTGACCCTGAATACAGGATTAAGTGGTATAGATGATGAGTGAGTGAGTGAGTGATGATATGATATCTGGCATGACATGATATGATATCAACATAGTGGTTAGCACTGTTGCTTTGCACCTCCAGGGTTTGGGTTCGATTCCCACCTCAGGTCTGTGTGCATGGAGTTTCTCCCCGTGCTTGGTGGGTTTCCACCGGGTACTCCAGTTTCCTCCCACAGTCCAATGACATGTGGAGTACACTAATCAGCGATCCAAAATTGATCATTGTGTGTGTGTTAATTGGGTTGTGCCCTGTGATGGATTGGTACCTTTGGGTACCCCACCTCGTGCCCAAAGTTTCCTGGGATAGGCTCCACATTGTACATAATAAGCGGTATAGAAGATATAGAAAATGAATGAAAATGAATGATGTGATATGACATGATATGATATATAATATAACATATGATACCATGAAAAATTCTTTAAGACTTTCTCACACTGAGCTATGCAGTTTCAATTAACATGACGAGCTCATTTGTTTGTCCTATTAACCGGGTAAAGGAAAGGCTATTTATTTCTTCCATGACTCACATGTTCCACAACCATACAACTATAAACTACAAAATGTCATTCAAACTGGAATAGTTGGCAAAATATAAATACACAGCCACAGCTACATACTATTTAGGGAGATGGACTAGAAGTATGTTGGTGATGCTTAGAATTTCAAGTGATTTCTCTCCATCCTGAGCATTTAGGTATTAGACAGCAGCATCTGAAACAAGCATCCCTGTGCACAGCATTAAGTGTTTTCATTATGTTGGAAAGCAAATGCATGCAGTGTGATTGCAGGAGGGGGGAGGTGGGGGTGGGGGTGGTGGTGGTGAACTGAGCGCTGGGGTAAATGACAGGGGGGAAATGAGAGCAGAAATTGGAAGGGGATTAGCGATTCTGTTAATGAAGCAATTAGAGTGAAGCGTTTCACTCAGGTGCCAGTCATGTCTCACTGCAGCTGGGAGCTGATGTGATCTACAAACACAGCCTCAGCAGAGATGTGTAGGAAAGCAAACAGGAGTGTCCATGTATGAAAGTGTTTGCTTCCATCCCAACCCTGGGTTTGCTTTGCTTACACACACACACACACACACACAAAAGCATAACTATAAGCATACAATATGATTTTTAAAAATTGTTCTATTCAGCTTTAATTCCAGTGGTTAACGAGAGAAGCATAACAGCTGTTTAAGAATGACAGCTGTTCTTTTTTTACATTGTACTTAAATTTTGACAGGCTCAAAGTTAATTGAATAAACTAATATAACAATAAATATTAGCCTTATTTTAAATACTAGGATGCAAAAACTTTGCCTGAAGTCTAGAACCCATGAATATCACCAAATGCTGACTTTTCCTTCCTTTAGCTTCTTGCCAGGTCTTTACTGCAGCCAACTTCATTGGCTGATTGTTTACGTGTCTTTATGCCTCCAGTTTGATCTTTAATAACTGAAAAGCATGAACAATTCATTTCAGATCATGTGCTTACTTGGCCACTCACTCACTCACTCATCATCTATACCACTTAATCCTGTATTCAGGGTCACGGACAGGGTGCCAAACCATCTCAGGGTACACATACACACACACACACACACACAATACGGGCAATTTGGGAATGCCAATTAACTTAACACTACATGTCTTTGGACTGTGGGAGGTAACCAGAGTACCCGGAGGAAACCCACCAAGCACGGGGAGAACATGCAAACTCCATGCACACAGAACCTGGAATCGACCCGTACCCTGGAGGTGCAAAGGTGACATTGCTCACCACTACACCACCGTGCCGCCCTTACTAGGCCATTTAAGGAAATTAAATTTTTTCCCATTAAGGAAATCTGAGCAGAAAGTATAACTCTAGACATTTCAGAAGTCACCATGTTATTTCTATCAGCATTCTCATCATCAGTAAATGCCAGTCACCCAGTTCCGATGGCAGACATACATGACCATGCCATAACACCGCCTCCACTACGTTTGACATTGTGGTATTCTTTGATCATAATCCCTTCTTTTCCTTCTCCATAGTCTTCTCTTCCAATAATTGTTGTACATAGTAATCTTGCATTAGAACTGGGCAGGCAAGTCTAATCTGGCCTTTTCTGGAAGACACCAGTGGTTTGTGTCTTCAGGTAAACCTTCAGGTAAATGTCCATTCATTAAGCTGTCTCTTGATTGACAATGATATGACTCTGACTTCTCCAGAGTGTTGTGTTTCTGTTAACAGGCCACAAAGTCTGCTTATCGGTTAGTTTATCAGAAAGTCTACACTCAAATCACATCTTCCATCTGTACCGCTTAGCCTGTGGAAGATCATGGGGTGCCTGGAGGACCTTGGTGCACAAAGCAGGATTCACCCTGGACGGGTTGGCAGCTCATCTCACCTACAGTATACACTGTGTCTATAGTACTATGGAAGAGTCTTGAATCACCCTTCATTTCTTCATACTCTGCTTCCAATGAGCCAGGCCTTCTTGTATTTTTGATGTAGTCTTGAGGAATAATGCGCCACGATTCCTGAAGAATTGCTTTGACTTTTAAGTTTCGCAAACATTTGTCTTTCAGTTTCAGTCCAGTGCGAAACAGGTGCAGATGATTACGGATGATCAAGGTGGTGATTTGCGTACTCATGAGGCTGAACGATGAGCGGTTGGATCAGACGAGAGGGGAAATGAGGTTGCTGCTGAGACTGTTACATAAACAACCAATTTTGAAATCATACCTTTAGGCACTTTGCAGCTTCTCATGTCTTTCTTGTAATCTATACGATTTAATTGAATACTCAGAAATGAGGAGTGGCTCAAAACCTGCACAGGACTGTATATGTACAGAATATAGATACACTTGATTTGCTTCCTCATAGTCAGTGGTTTATTGAATAAATGTTGTAATCTGGACGCAGATAAAAACCAGTGGAAGAAGAAAGAGGCCACGTCTTGGCATTGACCCGTCGGCAGTGTGGTAATGAAGCCCCTCTCAAAGTCAACAGTTCAGAAACTCCTTTGTCCTCCTAAAAGAGTCTTTAATTTTTAACACAAACTTGCACTTAGGTATGCATGAACTTTGCTAAAATCCAGAGACATGTGTATAATAGGGCTGTAATGGATGGCGACCATGCGCTCCGTCTAATGATGTCAGCTTGTTCCGCCAGGCCCCTGATTGAGGAGGGCCTAATGTATCTTTAATTTGGAGTGATGTATGAAGAGGGGGCTGAGCCTTGAGGAGGTCCTGTCGCGCCATGTGTGTGGATCTGTGACGGGGTGAGGGAGGGACCTCGGTTCAGTGGACTCTTTTGGGGAGCGTCTAGAAGCAGCCCTCTCCCTCTGCTACTGTCAACAGCACCTCCTTAACCAGGATTGATAATGCTGGTCGACTCGCTAATCCATGTGCTCCTCACTACGGCACACGATGCCCTTAGAGAATGGAGGGCCGGACCATTTTCTTTTGCTTACCAATGGGATGACAACAATTTACTGTTATGAGACAAAGCACACTTCTCCCCCCCTATTCATTTACAGACCCCCCCCCACCCCACCCTTGTGTACCCTCCTTCCCATCTTTTTCTTTTCAACACAAATGAAGCGAACAAATACTAAATCAATGTTTTAGTGATGTCCCTCACCATGTTATTTATACTCTTAAATTTTATTATAATTAATGAGCGCTGCCTGCTAGCAGATGGATTTCACATGGGGGAGTTTTAAGCGAAGTCTTCTTAAATAAAGGGACTTGAATCATAAACCAGTGGTTATCAAAGTCTTAGCGTTTGCCAAGCATAAAGAGGAGGTCTTTGATTGTTTAGATTATTTTTTTTTTCATTACAGTGGTTGAAATCGTAACCCACCATTAGCAAAGTTACTGTATTAATTATTATACATTTGGCTGGATTGAATGGCTTTAATCCAAACATTAAAAGCAAGTCAGACAATAAATAATGGGGACTTTTATGTAATGTATTCTTTCAGTGGGACTTTAAAGAATAAAAAACCTCTAGAGGTCCGTTACCTAGCCAAAATCCAAAACAAGCAAACAAAAAAAAAATATTAAATATGTGCTTAGGGGGAAAGTAGAATTTATTTAATGGTTAAAGGTCCACTACAGAAAACTCCAGTTACATAAAAGTTTAAACAGGATCGGTCAGTTTGCCCATTAAACATAAGTCAGTTTTACTTCAAAACAAAATCACCAGCACCCTGTACATCTTCTGCTTTCTTCACTCTAAGCTTTTACCGTCTTGTTTTCATTTTCAGTTTTATTATCCCATGTGTTTAACTAAGCACTGAATAAGCACTAAAGCTAATTCCAACTCTACCCTTTGTCATTATGATTTCTAACTTAAAGTTAGGTAATGAATGTGCAGTGGAGGCTTGTAGCAGGACAAAAAAACGAATAGCGAATGATATTCATCAACCTGAAAGGAAAGAGACCCCAGATCCAATTATATATATTCATTAAGTGATAATGATATCATGGTCTTTTAACTGGGAAGAAAAGAGGGTAATTGAATAATAACAGTTGTAGAGTCTCGAGGGAGAGGCCTGCGAAGCGCCGAGAGACTGACCCCGCGGGGTGGACGGCTGAAGAGAGGGGATTGATGGAATTCTATTACCCCGCTGATAGATTTATTATGAAGGGCCGAGTGGACTCGCTGCTCCACTTTGTCACTCACACTAATCAGCTGCTGAAGGTTTGGAGCAAGGTGTGTATATATGTGTGTGAGTGTGTGTGTGTGTGTGTGTATGCACCCCCCCACATGCAATGTCTACTATCCCTGACAAAGACAAGGTTAGGAATGGATGACAGACATGCTGTCCTCCCCCAGTCCCCTTGCTCCCTGCACTTGTCTCCTCACAAATGGGCCAGCTGAGCATCTCGACCTCTCGGGCAAGCCCTCATTTGTTTATTAATGGCCGACATGTGAACTAGCATAAGGACGCAGATCGCAGGGAGCAGCAGTCAGGTGGTAGCATGCTGCGGCAGGAGGGAAACAATTTGTAAACGCTGGGGAGAAAGAGGAGACATGCTCATTTAGGCTTGCACGCTTCAGCATTATCTGCCGGACAAGAAGACATGGGATTAATGGGCTGTGCACACCCGCCTTACACACACTTTTACTCTTCCCTCACATACACTGACATACACAGATGCAACACTCACACAATGCCTGGCTTTCGCATAGATAGCAACTTTAATACGAAGTATCTTGGATTGAAAGGTTTTTATGCTGTCTATGAATTTGTATGTTTTTTTTTGTTTGTTTGTTTCAGCTTCAAACTTGTGATTAATATAAGGATGGTATGAAAGCACCAATAAGCTGCGTCATACTGTAAATGTAGATAAATTTGTATAACATTTATTAAATTATTTGTAGTAAAATATTAATAATTTACCAAAAATTTACTTGTATACAATATATACAGACACTCACATGCATTATAGGTATATATATATATATATATATATATATATATATATATATATATATATATATATATATATATATAAACCCATAATGCATGTGAGTGTCTGAATATTAATAAGCTATCTTTTATCCCAAGTGTTTGTCTTGGATTAATGGCAAAGACTTCATTATCATGACAGCTGCCTCTAAAACGCCTGCTCTCAGTGTACGTATCTTTGTGTATTGCTTGTTCTCTTGAGACATTCACCACAACATCACAACCCCTGAGAACTCTTTAAGCTCATGATGTAATGACCTGCGTATATATAATTGCGTTGGTGTTATCAGAGTAGACAGAGAGAGTGTATCAGGGCTTTAGGTGAGGATATACACAAATTCATCACAAACCCACACAGACACTTATGATTAGAGACTATGTAAACATGCAGGTCTGCTCGGTCACCCAGGAGTTATTGGACTTGTCTGTCACACATCTGAATGCACATATACGTACATACAGGGGGAATATATATATATATATATATATATATATATATATATATATATATATATATATATATATATATTTCTTTTTTTTTCTTATTTACCCAAAATTTATCATTTCTAAGGATCTTGAGACTTTCTCTTTTGTAAGACATCAGTTTAGAATCTCTTTTCCTTTGGTTAAAAAAGTACCAAAAATACATTTGTTTTCCACGTGTCTGCAAAGATAAATATTTTAAAGTGGTACATGCATAAATAATTTATGTTAAACAACAAAGGCAATTCCACTGCTTCACATTACACCGCTCTGTGATGTACAGAGGATAACAATGTTTATACTATCCCAATTACAATGAACATGGGAAATGCACATCATTGGAGGATCCACACTTCACTAGACTGGTTCTATTTAAAGTGCCATTGGAAGCAAGCATTGCTGCAGTGCTTGTTTACATGCAGAGGGGCTGAAGTGTAAACCGGCTCCTTTAATCGAGCATGAGTCAATCAGATCCCTGACCATACTGATTCAATGACAGACACATAACTGATCTTAAGTTTTTATCACATTTTCAGATTTCTCTTACTAGAAAAATGATTTCTCTCTTAGCTAATTTAGTTCCATCATCTGAATCTTTATCTGGTTTATGCTAGACGTAGTTGTAGCTGTATTGTTTGTTTTTTTTGGATGCAAGACCAAAGTTGGCTGTTAAAAAAACTTTTAAAAAGTTTCATTAATCCATAATCCTTAAAACCCAAGGAATTTTGGCTGTTGTTTGCATTATTTTGTTTTTGTTTTGGATTGCACAATATGGAGTTTTGTCAGCATCACCTAGGAAATTGAAATACATTTTATTTCATTTTAAACAAACACGTATATAAAAATGAGGGTGTAAAATCGCATGGGCAAATAAATTCCATATACACAGTTTTTATTGTTGTTTGTATGACCAAAACAATTATACTAATATAATAATAATAATAATAATAATAATAATAATAATAATAATAATAATAATAATAAAAGTTCTACAATTTTAGCAATTTTATTTCCATACTTCAGTGGCGGTAAAATTACACATTTAAAAAAATTATATCTTTTGTTCAATGTCAAATTGACATAGCCAAACACCCAAATGTGTGGTTTACTATCTAAAGCCTCCATCGGCAGGACTTGCATAAAGGAGAAACCCCCCCCCCCCCATTTTAAATCCAATGTTGTGTTTCCGGGACAAATCCATATCACTCAAGATTTAAGCAGTAAATATGCAGCAGTGGTGTGTGAATCAGTTCACATGGTGGCATAATGGATATCACTGTGGCACCTCCACATGTGTGGAGTTTGCGTATTCTTCCTATGCTTGGAGAGTTTCCTCAAGATATATCTGCTTTCTCCCGCACTCCAAAGACATGCAGAGTATGCTAATCACCATTTCCAAATTCCCCATAGTGTATCATTAAATGTGTGCTTGTGTGCCATGCGTTGGGGTGGCACCCCATCCAGGGCAGGGTGTTCGCTGTCTCGTGTTCCGAGTCCTAAGGGATAGACTCCAGGCTTCCTGTTACCCTGTACAGGATGAATGGAGAGAATGAGAGCACGGTGTGTGAATCCTGGCTCTGACATTTTCTCAAGCTCCAGAACATAATCGGTCTCCAGTAAATTAATTAAAGATTTAATTCAGTTCATGCAGTTATTATTTCTGTTTGTGACTGCCCGCATTTTTTTTTTTAGCAGTTTTAGTTAGTCCTATATGATATGGCCAAAAGTATGTGGATGCCAGACCTCGTCTCCCATATGTGGCCCTTCTCCAACTTTTCCCAAACAAATGGAAGAACATGACGGTCTATAATGTTGAATCTTGCGTAATCACAAAGTCCCCTCAATGGAACAAAGATGCTTAGAGCTAATATTAAACATGTACACAGTCATGACCTCAACTCCACTGAACACCTTTTGGGGTGAACTAGTAGGCCAATTGCACTTTAGGCCTCTTCACTGAGTGACCTCACTAACACTTTTGTGGCTGAATAAAAAACGTCCACTTGCACAACTTTTTTGGTTCCAACACACACCTCTAGTCTCAGCCAGATGCCATGTGAACCTTTCTATAAATCACACCCAACCCACCCCCATTTATGCACCACACTAATAATATCATATCTGTTTATTTTGAATAAAAATATATTTGTTACAAACCTTACACATATTGGTCAAGGTTACGGCTCTAAACAATAGAGCAGACACTGTATAATGGTAAACCTTCTGTGTGCTGTGTAGATATTGCACTGCTGTTGTGTAGATTAAACAAAATGGCTCATTTTTTATTGTTGGCTGCAGCTTGTTTCAGGAACATTTGCCACATCACGTGCTGTGATGTACCATTGGACCAGTTGAAGTGGATCAATACTAAAGGATGGCTGTGCCTCTTGGCATGTAATCATCTTGTTGGCTGATTTGACACTGATCCTCCATTATGAGCCAATGAAGCGTGCTGGACAGACTCTGCGGTGGGGCTTGCTTCCATTGCTGGCAGAAAGCATGAAAGTGGATTGTGCACTACTACTACTACTACTGCTATACTACCACTAATACTACAACACATAATCATTGGTCTAATTATATTAGAGCCATAAAGGAAACAGGGTATCAAAAGAAGCAGGACTTAAAAATACAGTCTTTGATAATGATGACATCATTTGAACCTAAGTATGGTTTATTATAAAAGTTGTTATAATAAATTGCTAAATCCTCAAGTAAAACCCAAATAGCTTTAGGTTTTAAATTAAGGCTTACTAGGTTAGTGCAGCAAGCTTGTAGGGGGTGACAGTTATGTCTCTGAACTCACCAGGTTTATTCTTCCAACTCATTCTCCACGGAGCCTTAGACCTGTGCTGGATAAGTAAAATGGGCTGAGCCTCTAACCACACCTGAGGGAAGAAGAGATGAAACAGTAGTCTTAGTGTTCAGTTCTCCACAATTATCACCTTTTCTGACCCTTCTCCCACTATGGCGCCCTGACCCCATGAGCAACCCCCCTCCTTCCAAGTCTCATTAAACCATGCCAAACCTCCACTGTCTTCTCCATTCAGTTGTCCCCTACTCCAACAGGGCTGCATGCTGAAAACGCCATAGGGCTGAGGATAGAGCCCTGTGAGACACCGTCTGGTGCTGGCCGAGCACTGTCGCGGCTTTTTGCTGGCTCTCTGTGGGTATGCTGGGACCGGGGCGGCAGGGGTAATGAGATTTAAGGCTTCTAATGGGAGATCATTGCCGTGGGAGGGTTAAGAGACCCATGTGAGTCTGGCTTACACAGTGGAGAGGCTAATGATGATTGTTTCTGACCACTTTGACCAAACTTCATCAGTCATCAATCTCATTAACAGAAAACCCATAATGGCCACATTGTCTGGACAATGCAGTCCAAGTCCCCCCCCCACATATATTATGGATAAAAAAGACAAGAAATTGGTTTTGTTGTGAAATCTGTTGCGTAGCTGCTATGCAATAGGGTTGAGTCCTCGGAATGTCAAATCCGAGTCCTATCTGCTTTGACTTATATACTTTTGGCTGTGCCCTTTCATATAGATTCCATTTGTCTTCCACAACTGTTCACGTCTTAACTTGCGATCGGGCTTGAGCCGCATTTCACTAGCATGATGAGTGGCACTAAAGTCGTCGACTATCACGATAAAGTAATGCATTCTCCAGCCCTTAGGTAGGACACCATGCTCAGCTCCCTGTGACTAGTGCTTTTGCTCCCTTCAGGTCTCAGCTTTAACTGGCTTTAATGTCATTTAGCTGCAGGGTGGCCATCTCCTTACTGCTCCATGAATCCATTTCCAAATGCCATAACATTTCCCAAAAAGCTCCTTCTTTTGAAATCGAGTAATTAGAAATGTCTATTTAAAGTTCACAGCTCTCACACTTGTATCAATTAAATGCTATTTTGAGGGTAATTCATCAGCAAATTAAATCAGTGCATTTAAGGTGGTAGCTATCGTTCTATCTGCCTATTCTTTATGCACTACTAAGCAATTTAAATTTCATTAGAACTTCACAGTTGGCGTGAATCAGGATCTTTCAATCATAAGCTTAGAGCAATGTAACGTCAACGCTGCTACTTATGAACGATAGGAAATAGCCATTGGTTAAACATGTGGTTTAAAAACTAAGACAGGACAACACACAAACACAACTTAAAGAAGGTGGACCTTCATTATTTTGAACCCATAGAAAAAAAAACATTGTTTATATAACCTTTAAATAAGGCTATATAAACAATGTTTTTTTCTATGGGTTCAAAATAGCGAAGGTTCACCTTTAAATAAGGTGTTGTATTTATCAATATCGCTATACACCTACTAATTTAGTATTTTATGATAATTAATCAGTGTCACATAGGGAACTTGTCATTTTTAAGAAAAAGCATGGACCGTATGCTTAAAGATCCACCATCTGGTTCATAGATACTCCATCATCTGTCAGATTGAAGCAGCACAGATACTTCATTGAGAGCTGATTAGAAGACTGATTGGCAATCAATTATGCATACCTATTGTAAATCATTATATTTTCTCTGCAGACAGGAAGTTTGAATATTACATGCCGCATGAATCCTGGAACGTCATGAGGAGCAGATGTACTGATCAGTTTATTACCTTGCAAAAATGTGCATTGAAATCTTTTTTAAATCAGTATGTTGTTGCTGCTTCCTTTTCTTGCTCATCTCATGGAATTAAATGGGAATTTAAATAAGAATTCCATTTTGTTAAAATAGAATGAAAAAACAATGGCCCGAGGACATACCTCTAATAAAACATTTATATCCATGGGGGAAAACATGTCCAGTGCTGGTCACCAGAGCAAACTGTCTATGATGGTAGTGAGTTCTTTTGATCTTAGTGTTTTGACGTGGGGGCAGCAATGCTTGTCATTGTCTGGGAAGACTCACCCCACCACACCTCCTACCTCCCATCCCACTGCATGGGGCAAAGTGTTAAAGTCTCACAGTGGTAGCACTAACTTCAAAAGCCGCCCCAATGAATGGAGACTTGTGACCCCTGCCCACTACCAGCAGCTAAATTGGTAGATAAAGAATCAGGGTAATTTGTATCAACTCAATAAGTTACTATGTGGCTAAACAGGAAGGTCATGACTTCATGCTGCTACTGCGGCCCCATGGCAACTGGACATCAATGTAACATCAGTTCTCAAAACACCGTTCCCCCTGCCCAATCTCAGACTTGGCACTCTGTAAACAAGGACCAATTGTGGAGGAACAACAGGGTAAATTATTTAAGCTCCATTGCAGCATGGTGAGATAGCAACTGTCAACGGAAGGAAGTAACACTTAGTTTCTAAGCTGGCATGAAAGAAAAAATGCATAATTTTGCCTGTAAGGGCAATTTTTAGGATGAGATCATGTTGCAGATGAATCAAGAATGGGAAGATTGCATGAGGGTGGATGGCAGTGGTGGGGACTCTTTGGTGTTGGGTGAACATTGACCTTCTCGGCCTCATGGGAATGAGGGAAAAATGGTATTCCCCCTCTTTCCCTGTCAGTTTGCTCAGCTCAACCAAATTTTTCTGTGCAATAAAATCAATGTTGCCATTGTTGGGCCAAACAGTGAGTTCTGACCATGGCCAATGCAAAGAATGCCAGAGTCCTTGTCCTGATGGCCCATTGGGACATTCAGATTTGATTATGAGAATGGTCAAGGTTGTTTTTCACCCCCTCGAAAGAATGGGCCTCCTTGTTCTCTGGTAGAACAATGATGCGTTTAAGTGCCATGTGAAACTTGCTGAACTCTGTGCAATAATTCAAGCCTTTGATTTTACAAATGTTTTTTCGACGTCCTCCACATCTGCAAATACCTCTACATTTTCACTGGGCTTGGCAAAGAATTATTCTGCTCCTCAACCTTACATTCAGCACTCCTCTCCACTGGTGACTTTGTGCTCTATCTACTGGAATAAAGACAGACACACAGAGGCAGAAACATAAAGAAAAAATGTGACAGGAAGGGAAAGGAAAGAAAGGGCGAAAGAGAAAAAGTTGTGCACGTACATAAGTTTTGCTATTTGGCTTTGTTGTTTGAATTAAAACAAAGGTTTCCTTCTTGGCTGTCACAATCCATTAGTGGATGTGGGAAGCCGGTATCAGTGTGCTGGCTGGCTCGCCTGGAGCTGCGAGTGAAGCTGACGGTGTGTGGAAACTAACACGAGCAGTGCGCTGTGACCGCGTCACCTGCAATCAGTGCCAGTGCACGGCCAGATTAATCATGACAGTAGGCAATATTTTCAACATTATTAGAAGAGAAACCTAATATTTTGGGACATCAGGGATCCGAGTTCTGGTGTCCATCAAAGTGAGAGCCTTCATTTTATGGTCCGTGGATGGATAACCTCAGCACTTAACCCCTTTTAGATATTCCATCTCTCTCCCTGCTGTCTCTTCACACCACCCGGCTCTGCACCTTGGCTGAAAATAAGAGGTGTCTGGCTTTTCTAATGCATTCGTCCTACCCATGATAGCTGCACACATTATACCATATTTCCCAATAACCAAACAAGTGATTGTATGGCTGTATTTGAGAATAACATGGACACATCGAGTATGCCTTAACTGCAGAGTATTGGACCAAAAGGGTTTAGAGTACTAAAAACAAAATGGCCACAGGGGGATTGTACGCATCATAGTCTGTCACTCTGAATTCTCCGTTTTGGAGGAGGCAGCCTGTCTGTGCCAATGTGACGTGCATTAAAAAAAAAAAAAACTTTGTATTTTAAATTGACAGCTCTATTTTTAATTGTATCAGATATATTTGAAAGATATCATTTGATACTTGAAAACTCATTAAAATCCTTTTTGATATGAAAACTAAATCTGCGATCTACTTTATAGACCCTGTTTGCCTGTTTGGTTAAGTGTTTTTTTTTTTTTTTTTTAAATATGATTCATTTATTTCTATCTGTTCAGTTCTAAAAAATGTAGTGCATGTGATCTTAATTTCACATATGTAACATGTTTGCCTAAATGCCATGTCCAACATCAGGTTATATTATGAGGAAATTCACCTTCACCATGCTTTTCTTGTGATCACATATATCTCACATAATCGCACCAAGCAGCACCTACATATAAGAGTTAGACATGAGCAATGTTTGAAATGTTTCATGTTAATATTTGGAGATTGACATACAAATGTAATCATGCACTTTCATATCTGCAAAGATTGCTTTGTATCCCCTTTTATATTTTCCCTTTTTTGTGCTTTTAACATAAACTCTCCATCCTTGCTCACCTTGTCCTTAAACTGTTATACGGTTTATTAAACTGTCACATTCTTTGATTTTTCCTCAATCTACAGAAAGTCTATTCATTGATCTAACTCGCTCTAACTGTTTTTCGGTCTTGCGGCTGTTTTCTAGTCGACTCGTGTTTGACTCGGCTGTCTCAGGATGCTGTGCAGTAACGTGTGACTGTTCATTAAAGGGACTTAGTGGGTTTAATACACCATAGCGTTTTCCCATTTATTTAATTTGTAAGCCACTGACATCAATTGTTGAGCTTCGTTTGCCCAGTCGTGGCATCAGATGTCACTGTTAATAAGGGGGAAGAGCTGTGTGTGTATGTGCGTGCACGTGTCTGTATGTGTGTGAGGAATTCAGAATGAATCGATTATGTGGCGTACATACTGTCTGCATACTCAGAAAATCTCTTAATGTAAAAATGGTACTCTATTCGGTTCAAGTGAAAATTTGCAAAATAAAAATGTTGTTTTTTTATCATGGTTTATCATGTAGTAAAACGATTAGTGGTTGATTGCTACACTTAAAAAGAGGAATGTCTCTGGCAGTGTGCATATATAAAGGAATACATTAATGCATTTAATGCACGCAATTCTTGTTCAGAAAATTAAACATATTTAGGGATTTAAAAAATTTCTTACATTTGGTTGACCAAATGTTTTGTTGATTTTCCCTTTGTCACTTCACCTAGGCTAAAAGTAATAATATCTAAAAGACTAAAATATTATTAGAATAATAAGTGCTGAACTGAAAACTGCTCTTGCATTAATGTCTTAAACAATTTATACAGCACAGTGCTATAAAGAGAGGAACGGTGCTACAACCAAGAGATTGGCTGCTCTTGGCCACCCAAGAGTTGGAAAATAATTAACAATAAACATATTTGTCAGAAATGCATGCACTGTACCATTGGAAGAATGTACTGCATGTGTTATAATCGCCAACAGCACATGCAGACCCTAAACATCTGCACGGGCCATTCCCAAATTCCTCAACTGGACATTTATAACGGTATGTTTGTCCCTGTGACTATCCATGTACACTGTCCTTTAAAACTCTGTTGGCCTTTCATAAGAAATGACCCCGTTTTTTCAAACGACGCCCTATTTGAATAACGGGGCACAAAAGGATGCGTGTGTTGGCTCAAATCAAACAGCAGCCCTTTATGCAGTGGAAAACATGACTTCACAACATGTCCAGTCCTTCGGGTCGCTCTCATTCATCATTCTAACAGCCTGTAACCATAAGCTAGCTTCTGGGTTTAATATGAAAGCACAAATACAATGGCCGAAGGTCTGTGGTGCACTGTGAAGACCGGATGGCATGACTCAAGGCCCAAACGTGCCCCGTCACACTTAAGAAGTTCTTTGTCACAGCCAGAAAAACATGCCTCATAGTGTTGTCCTCCACGAGCTAAATCCACCCACTCACAGGTCCGCGCATAATTCATGTCTCAATGACCCTTGGTCTTTTTTCTGTTAAGGCAGTTTAGGCCCGGATGTGCTCCAAATAAGACTACAAGAGCCTACCAGAGTACATTTTTTTTAAGTGGGGGTGAGTGAAAAAGGCGACAGAGGGAAAATTCTGTTGTCAAGAGATAATATATTCATGCCCACTCACTTTGAGTCATGCTACAAAAGGTTCAGTGTTGTCTATTCTCGGCAGCTGTGCCTGGACTACAAAACTTGGAATCCTTTGTAGGCTGCAGCAGAAAACGTGTCCTTTGTGGGGCTTTGTGAAATATGTTTTATCGCAAGCCTTTGGACAGCCTGTAAAGCTTTCAGACTTAAAGACAGTTTGCATTGATTAACAGTTATTCTACATTTTCAGCCCACTGAGGTTTCATCGCTAGCCCTAAATGCTGACATTGTCCTTGAGGAGAAATATCATTTGAGTAGTAGTTCAATGTAGTTAAATGTTGTTCAACTTGGTTAAATGCAGTAAAACTCAGACAAACACAGCTCAGCTCTTTTACAATAGTGTGATATGATTGTAAATCAAGCCTTAACATAACACAGTTACTAATGATGATCATGTCATATAGTTTCACTTTGATAGAGAATCAGTCCATGACTCCGTAGACCTGTTCTGACCAGTAAGACTGTCTACACCTGCTGAACATCAAACACAGAAAAGCAGAAAGCATGAGTACTAAGAAACAAGAAATTTTCACACAAATAGAAATAATGAAATTTGCACCCACTGTACTATTTTGGCTATGCTGCCCGAGTAAACAACAACAACAACAACAACAACAACAACAACAACACAGTACTATGTTGCAGCATGATGGCTGTGATCAGATAACGGCAGAGAAACCTGGGTTACTCAATCACTTGATGGCCATTTAGAATATTAGTGTATTGGCTTCAATTTATGTTTGGATCAACTCTCATGTCTGTATAAAATTGGAAAAACCAGTGATTTACTTACATACTCATACTCTACAGCATGGGTGTTATACTGGATCCCGAAAGGGCCAGAGTGGGTACAGGGTCTCAATCCAAATTTTATATTAAAACTGTTTAATAAGTCATCCTTGGCTTTTCAGGTGTGGCTTTTGCTCGCTTGCAATGAAAGCCTGCACCCACACCGGCCCTTTTCGGAACCAGTTTGACACCCTTGCTCTGCACTATTATCGCAAAATAATACAATATTTAATATGGAAAGTTATTTGGAAGGTTGAGTTATTTGGATCTCGTTGCTAAGGTAACACTGTCTCCTCACAGCCTGAGGTTGCCCAAATCAAACCTGAGCTCAAATTTGTCTTTGTGGATTTTTGCATGTTCAAGTGGGTTTTCTCTTGGTTTTCTGGTTTCCTTCCACCTTAAAAATATGCATTGGTTACTCCAAAATATACATATGCATGTGTGTGTGTGTGTGTGTGTGTGTGTGTGTGCATGTGGTATCCTGTGAAGAACTGGTTACCATTCAGGGTTTATTCATGCCTCATGCCCAGAATAATGCTGTCACTGAATAATTGGTTGAATGACTGAATGAATGTCTACTTCCAAAAAGCTGAATGATCTGGCAGGAGAGGCTAATTGATACACACTCGCGCAGTTTGCCAATATTCGCTGCAATGTGCACCTCTAATTGTTGTCTATGTACTTTTAATTGTTATCGGAAATAAATAAAATGTAATAGCATATAACATATAAGTACCATATCTTTGGAACAATTGCATATTACCCTATTTTGCCATTAAAACTACCAAAAAAAAAATCACAGGACAGTTACGTACAGTATATTATAGTATCATGATATCACTGTTGAGGACTCTTTATAATATGCACACAAATTGTTAATACACTGTGTTTAAAGAAAAATTAAAGAAAAAGAAGTATTCTAACCTTTTCAGTGCAAAATGAACCACTGTGTTTGGCATGTCAACTTATCTCATATAAACACAACACAACGATACTTAAAAAGGCATTTTCTAATGGAAGGTGAAACTCCTTACTGAGAGGGTTTTAAAGCCGGGTTTGCAAAGCATAGAACCTATGGACCTTGTGTCAACGGGCAGAGTATCTCAGTATTGTCGATATATAGCGATGCACTGAATAACTCAGGCTCAGTGGATAACAGTTCAATAAAAAACAAGCAGGATAGATTAGGAGAAACAATGGGAATAGCTCAGGCAAATTAGACTCCTAATACATCTCCATAATAGATGTGTTTTCCCAAGACATTCTGTAACAATTTTTCCTCTGATTCAATTAGCTTAATCAAATATTACTTCTAACACCTAACATTTTTCATTGTCTACCCCACCAGAATCTCTCTGCAGACTGAGGTTCAGGAAAGAAAGTACGAGAGAGAGAGAGAGAGAGAGAGAGAGAGAGAGAGAGAGAGAGAAGCCAACTCAGGCACATTACACAAAACACCATTCAAAACAGCGCTCTTCCTCATGGCATACCTGATTTCTACCTTGCAATTAGTTAGGGAAATCTTTGGTTAGAGCTACAGTCACCAACTCTATGTGTATCTCTCTTGTCAGTTGGTAATTTGTTAGACTAAGCAGGTTTTAAGTGAGTCATTTATCCTTTCATTTCACCTCCCTCCATCTCTATCAGACTGTGTTTCTATTTGATCTGTGGGTGGCAGAGCTTTCATTGAACCACATCTGAAAGCCATCATGTGGACTTTCTTGGAAAAAGCAAATGCATCACTTAGCTGCTTGTTTATCAGTTGAAATGTCATGATTGCAATGCAAGAAGCCAGAAGCGAAGGCCAGACGCTCTAAAATCTATTTAGAACAAAACTTGGACGCAGGTGTGAAGCTTCTTTTACTCTGTATTAATCGGTGAAAGAGATGGTTGGTTATATTAGTTAATTTTTTCCATAATATATCATCAGTTCCATGTAGTATTGCTGTATTGCGCAAGTCAAAACAGGACTTTTGATTGTGCAACAAAACTGAACACAGTTATGAAAGTAAAAACTCACTTTATTTCTCTATATAATCCTCTGCTACACTGATGCACTTACCTCAGTGTTTCCCAAGTGCCTCGATGCCATTAAGGTAGAAAGTTCTCAGTACACCAGAACCATGATCGGACTGCCTGTTCCATGTCTGAAATGCTGGCCTCCCAGTAACTCCTGTTATTATTCACCCAGTCAGGTGGAAATGATCAGGATTGAACATAGATTTGGCAATAAGTCCCAGCTGAAATCATGCAAAGTGCGATGATTGTATGTACAGTTCCCACAGACAGATGCGTTGGCGACAAATTATCCCTTTATTTTTTTCTGTTTGACCTTCTTTTAAAAATTTGCACCATTCAGATTTTTTTAGTCTCATTACTGTAAGTCTACTGTAAATGTCTTTGGTCTCATGCTTCATTCTCTAGAAATATAATCACTTCTAGTTCTGGCTTGACTTGAAAGACCCTCATAATTATTGGTTGAATGCAAGCGCATGGACTAACATGTTTGCATGACTTTTCGACTAATATTTAGCATTAGTTATTAAAAATAATGTTAACCAAACTTAAAAATATATATTTACACTAACTCACCTGAATCAGTGAATAGCAATTTTTTAAATTGAGAGTCTTATTTTATTTCAGTACTAAATTTGGTAAAGAATAAAGCATGATGATGTGCACTGTTATATGAAAATAAGCAATGACCCAAGATGTGGAGGTACTGGTACCACCCATTAAAAAAAAAAAAAAAAGAAATTCCAATAAAAACATATTTTGTTGTATCTTGTTCAAGTGTTTTGTTCTTTTCATCTCACAACAAGCTACCAGCGACTGCAACACTACATTAAGTAATTACATGACAAAATACACTTACTCCATTTATAGGTCCACTTAATGTTAAGGGATACACCTGAAACAAGTTAGCTCCTCTTACTTGCATAAACACATTGCTCACATTACACATTAAGACAAAAATGAAAGGTTTCAGCTAGCAATTTTACTAAGAAAATCTGGCCCAAAGACTTTTTTTTGCTAAAAAATCAAAAGGTATATGTTTACCTTGAATTGTTAGAAAGTGCTGACAGTGAAGACCCTTTTAAAATTGTAGGTAATGTATAAACACGTGGTTCGCCTTGCACCCAGCTATTATAGAAAATGAATCAATCACGTCACAATCTGTCAGTCAACATCATTATTAATATTGAATAAATTAATATTTTTGCAAATTAAGGTAAAAAAATGCCTGATATTTTGTGTAACGGAATCAAATTCTGTAAAAGATTTACATGAGTGTACTGTAGTTAATGTTGAAGCAAAATGATTCCTAGTGCTGTTGTTTGGTTTATTCTTTTTAGGAGCTGTACATTCAAAACAGGAGCTGTAACTACCCTTATAATGAAAAAAAGTGTCTGTAAAAAGTTTTTCTTTTCTTATGTGCTCAGGTTTTTATTATTTGGCTTCGCCTCTACTGCTTTCTGTGCTTTTTGTTTAATCAAATAATCACATTGTACTGAAATTAATCCTCCTGGTCATGTGACCTACACAATAATGGGATTTATATCCATCCTAAATTGAGCTCAGACGTATGGTTTACTAACGAGTATTATATTAACTGTTTGTGTTGTCAACTGCCTTTCACTTTCCTGGTATGGTGGCATGTACTGTAACTAGTCTACTTTCAGTAAGCATTTGATCTTGGTCAGGGCCGCAGTGCATTCTAGTTTGTAATAATGCAGCTGCAATATAATATACTACACATTATATTAAAACATTTCAAGCTATCAAAAAATATGTATTTAATTATTTATTTATATTTTATTATATAACAATTTAGGTATCACAGGATAAAGTTAAGTGTTAACTGATGATGAAAATAAAAAAGAACCCCAGCGATTCTCTTGTTTGTGCCACAAGGAAATATTTCAAAGATCTACCCAAAGAATGACTAAAAATGGAATATGTATGAATGTATTACTGTTGAATGCCTTAAAGGAATATTTAGTATGTTAGGGCTTTCCTAAACAATTAGTTGATGTATTTACAGGAAGAAATCGTTTGAATGTATTTTAGTTTAAAAAAATATATAATAGTTATTTTACGATATTAAATGAAACTTGAAATCTAATGAAGAAATGAGGTCTTATTCTCACAAAGATTATATGTATATATATATTTTAAAAGGTATTTTTCCCCCCCCAAACATATTCAAAAGAATTAATGACAACACTTATTTCTTGGAGAAGTGTGCCTAATATACTAATTTTTTTTGTTCATAATAACATAGAGCTTTCTCTTTCATCAGGAGCCAGGCATGACCTCTGGACTAACTGCTCAATCAGCAGCATGGACATGAGAG
>QNUK01000077.1:1270000-1315000 GCA_013621035.1 Clarias magur
AATGTCATGTTTAACGAGGAGTGCCAAATATTTTACTGTGTACTTACATGTATAAAAGCACATGAGTTAAAAGCAGATGTTTACTCACAGTAAAGTAATTATTACCCTGAAAAACCATTGATTGATGTACAAACTTACTGTATATGTTTTCACAAAATGACTTAAAAATCTTAGAGGTTATTTCTGACAAGGAATTTTGCTTTAGCTTTTTGAATAAGAAGACATAGTCACAAATTTAACTTTATAAAAAAATAAGTTTTTGGTAGCATTTGGCTTGATTGAGTAAATAAAAAACTAAGAAGTAGTAAAATAAAACTGAACTGTTTTAGTGAATTAAACGGTGTATGCTCTTATTCTTTATTAATCAAATAATGCCCAATTATTAAATCCTCATCTTTATACAAATGTAAAAAAAATAAATAAATACATATGTATGACAGTTCTGAGTATATATATATATATATATATATATATATATATATATATATATATATATATATATATATATATATATATAATATAGTATTATATACTATTTAGTTAACATTTCAGTTTCACAATTTTTTTTTTTAATTGTAGATAGAGAATGCATGAGAAATGATTTGACCTTACTGTATATTTACTTGGAGGACTTACTGTAGATAAAAAGGACTCCATGCATTAAGTCAGGGGTTCTCACAGTGGGATCCTGCTAACCCCAAGAGGTCTTTGAGGCATAGCCTGTGGGACTTTGAGGTTTTTTTTTTTTTGGTTACAGTGATGGAAAGGTCTATGATGAAAGAATCCCGCTGTTTCAGATGTTTTTTTATTTATTGCACAATAGTAGTAGTCACAATCTTGATAACTCTAAAACAACTCAAGTTCAACCTAATGTATACTGTAATAGGTTTTTATTTCTTTCATTTTTATTAAAGACCTCTTTATGGCGACAATAAAAGCCTTAATATTATTGTAGCGTCTAAATATTTAAATAGTTGTAGGAAACAAAAACAAAACACATTTTATATTCATGTTATTATTTTTTTGCATAAAAACAAAATAAGTACTTGAAAGTTACATTTTGGTATAAGTTAGGTCAATTTTATTATTGTAAGACTTGAATGAAAAGAGAAAAACCGATTACACAAGAAAACTGACCAAAGGAAAGTGCGTCAAAAGCCACGTTTACAGTAAATGTGTGCTGAGAAGAAATAAAAATGAAGTGGGTTGTTTTTGTACACTCCGAAGTCTGTTTGACATTGAGAGAGGCCTCCGCATTTGCCTTGTGGCCCAGCCTGTTGTGCTGAAGAACACCCATGCAGCTCTATTGAGATGGTAAGCACAGCTTGTTTACTCAAAGTTTTCCTTTCTTCCCATTCACATTCACCAGTTAGCAAAACAAAAGGGGCTATGAGGCAGTCATTTGTCGAGTGGGCTCACGAGCATGCTGGTCAAGCAGAGGAGGCTGGTTTGTGGTACAGCACATGTTTGTTAGGGTGGCTCTCAGCATTGTTTTAACCCAGGATGCCCTCCCTTTTTTGCCGGTGATGTCCTCCACTCTGGTGGAAAAGTAGTTTTATGTTTAATGTTAACATGCATATTAAGTGTATTTGTATGTATCTTTGCTATGCAATTCACTATTCTGGCACTTTTGTTTTACTGTACTGTGGGACAACTGAAAACTATGAAATTTAACTATGTTGAAAACAACAGTTAAATATGGATCTGATGGAAACTTCTATAGTGCTTTTAAGCAGCTTTAAGAATCTTGGGCCATCCCTCATTTCTCCACATTAAATTAAATTAATAGGAACAAATGTTTTACTGCAAGAGGCTGCAAGGTGCCCCAAGATACAATTTATAAATTAGTAGTTTATGTAACAACCTCAGCAGCGACCTCATTTCCCCTCTCGCCTGTTCCAACCACTCAGCATTCAGCATCACCAGTATACTAATCACGGGTCTGATCATCTGTCATCATCATCATCTGCACTTGTTTCTCACTGGTTCATGCTTTAAGTTAGATCATTTTTATGCTCGGATGATTCATAGGTTCATTACTTAACAGACAAAAAACAAAAACAAACAAAAAAAAAACATTCCTCTGAAACTTCTCAGGACTGTATTGAAAATGAGAGCTATAAACAGACCCAAAAAGTCCTTCAGAAAGCCTTTAGAACTATTCCTCATTAAAAAAATACAAGAAAGTCTAGCTCTTTGAAGGAACAAATGTGATGAAATGAAGTGTGGATCAAGACTTTTGCACGGTGATGTACATATAAAGATGTATTCCCCTTCAAAGACTTCTCTTCTTGAATTTTGTAGATGGATTTGATAGAGCCGGCTAGACTGCCGCTTCATCTCAGACAATTCTAATATTTTCGAATAACTCTGACTTCAACGGATGAGCTGCATATATTTTGTAATCTTCCATTTATCTCCCCACTGACATTAATGACCAAATGTTACTTTTCATCTATGCCATCATTATAGCCTACATTTCTTCTCTTTTAAAAGTTAATTTCTGTCTTCTTTCCTCCAGCTAATATTTTGAATATGGAGTAGAGCTTTGTTAGTGAGAATTTTTAAAAGCTTAAAATGTAGCACACATCACTTAAACTGATATTGTATTCTCTATTCTCTAAGTTGTTTTAAACCAAAAAATATAAGTCTTCTTTAACACTCCTAGCCCTCTTTGGATGGCTAGCAGTTTTTGGAGTCTAGTCTTTTTGGAAAAGGAAATCCTCTAGTGTGCAATTTTATACAAAGTTGTTCATTAAATTGTTTAATTCCTGCATGCATGTTTGTGTGACTATCTGTGAGTACGTGTGGATCTGCATGTCTTCATGTGTGTGTTAGTGGAATGCATGTCTCAGCAAAAAGCCGACGTGTGTTTGCAGTCAGCAGTACATATCTGCCATTCCTCAAGTCTTCAGTATGCAGAAAACATGGTGCTATAATTAACCAAAATCTCCTATGTCACTCCATCGTCCATGCTGCACTGACCCTGTAATATTTCATCCAATTTGTGTGGTTTGACGGGCCATCCCTTAGCAGAGGCTTTTGGACTGACAGTGAAGGTCTGGGGACGCCCACACCGCGGACAGCTTTAGCATAGTTCAGAGCCTTCACATAGAATTTGTTGCTCAAGTCTAAAGACTGGATGTGATGCACTTTCTGTTCCATTTGGCTCGCTAAAACAAATTTAATGTTCCATAAAGAATCATATAAGAAGGCGTTTCCTGACAAAAAAAAAAAAAGTGCCAAGTCGTACCTCTTTAGATAGCTGGAACAGTTAACCATCAAGAGGGCCAAGAGACTAAAGAATTGTATCAGATTTGCTACTTTTAGGTTTGAGTTTTAACTAACAGCTCTCTTCATTTCACCCTTGTGTGTACTGTTAGTCCCCTACATACAAACATTCAAGTTATGAACTTACAAAGACATGAACATGCACGTTCAATCGCAGAGGTTAGATCACATGTCAGGTATACATGTCACATGCATACAGTACAGCTGAATGCTGGATGTCCAGAAGACAGTGTAAAAGCAGCGTGGATGAAGCAGGTGCTGCTAAGAAGCACCAAGCAATAGCAAAAGTGAAAACAATTAAGAGAATGGAGCAAGATAAAAACATGGCAGATATTTCTCATTCTTTTAACATAAATTGTTCAACCATCTGCCCGATTATAAAGAACAAGGACAAGATAATGGAACATGTTAGATTTATACTTTTTTTTATACCCAGTTGTGTTAGCATTCAAGTACCTAGACAATGTTTGTTGGACCTACGAACCAACAACGTAACTTATTCATTTTATTCATGTCTGGTTAATTATGTAACTGATATATTTTGTATCTTATTGTTACAATACCTAAATGGCGCCGTATTAAAACCATTGGAAATCATTTTAATACTCTGGAAGGGATCACTCAGTATTTGGTTTTCTGGCCAAATGTGCTATAATTTGAAATACCACTGCTTGAGTTTTTAAAAACATAAAACCCGAATCCCGGGTGGTGCTGTAACCTCGCAAGCGGAGGTCTAAGAAGCTGATGCGAGCTTTCAGGGGAAGGATGAGAAAGTACATAGTGCTCGACATTAATCACGGCTCTACAGCCAGTCAGGGGCGCTGTGAGCCTTCGGCCGCTGAGGGAGCGGATAGCTGTCCTCCAGTGTGTTCACGCCGTCCCCAACGGCGCTGGCGAGCTTAAAAGCGTCGGCTGGCGTCACGTGGTTCGGAGAACACGTGATCTTCGGCCCTCCGGCTGGTGGTAGTAGTAGCCTTAGGAGCCCCCTAGTGACGGGGAGGAATTGGACACGACTCAATTAGGGAGAAAAATGGGGAAAAAATCCAAAAAAAAAAAAAAAAACCCATAAAACCATGAACTGACTCAGTCTTCTTCTGCATGCCTTAACTAATCTTTCTACAGGCATGTATTGAAAAGTGTAGTTTTAAAGCTAATTTAAGATAGAGTTCAGTGTTACTCATGGCTTGGAAACTGTAAAGATATGGTATGGTGCTGACACTACACATTTAAACTAGTCATTAACAGATAAGGGAGGTTAGAAGCCACCTCATTGCCCTTATCATCCAACAAATCTAATGTAGTGGTGAAAATACTGCAGTTGGATCATTAATCAAATCCATCCCAAATCCATCAACACTATCTGTTACACTCACTGCTGTTCAACACTCGGTGTATACTAAAGTCTGGTCTTAGTGCTATAAAATGGCATTTTAAAACTCAACAAAACAAAGAAACAACAGTGTATTTATAGAGCATTAACACAGAACTGATTCATCCAATAACAAACCAGTGACAGTGCAGGAGTCGGGTAAGACCAGCAAGGGAGATAAAAGAGAAGAAAATAAAAAACATTGTGGCACTTGTTGCCATAGAAACCACAATACAGTATAAAGAGGTAATTTTGACAATAACTGTGAGTCATTTCCAAATAACAGATCGCATATTGTGTCCAATTACGAATGTTGGCACAATTGTATTCACTGTTAAAACTTTAAAACAAAACAAAAAAATACCTTTGATACCAAAACAAACTTTTAACCCATGGGGCTTTAACCATTTTTGCCATTGCCACAATGAATTAAATAAACATCATTTGCCACAGATGGATTGGCACCCTGCCCAGGGTGACCCCTCCTCATGGCGTAAGTCTCCTGGGGTAAGCTCCAGGCCTCCCGCGACCCTGTATGCAGGATAAAGCGATATAAACAATGATGCCGATTATTTGCTACACTCCCAGGTTCTTGGTAACGGGCAAAAGAAAATGGAGCATCAATCAGAAGAATAAACAAAACAAAGTTATTCTTTGATGCTCCTCTGGCAAACCTGTATTAATTTTTTTTTCAGATACCATGTATGTCCAGTTTGCAAAGCATGCATGCACCAAGTACAATCCTATATAGTCCTGTACAAACCTGGAACTATACACATCAGTAGCTTGCAAATGCTGCATAATCACTAATTGTGGCATAATTTTGCTTTCTTTCAAATATTTAAAAATGATTCTTTCGTAGATCGCAGAAGGCAAATTGCTGCTCAGCACTTAATTCCAGCATGTGCTTGCATTGCATCCTAATCTCCTGCTGCTGATGACAGAAATTGCACTTAGCAAATAGGAATCATTTGGATGGTTGTTTTGCTTGGGCGCTTGCGCTACATGTTTAAGTGTAATATCATTTACACGTTCCTACTACCACATCAAATAGTAACATTCCCTTCAGCACTTTAAATATCCCTGAGCTTTCCAGCAAGGCAAAGTGCTTTGGGAGTGTCCATGCTGTGGTGACACATTACCAATAGCTGATGCCAAGAACTAGGAAAAGCTCACACACTCCTCCCCCTGTCGTTGCGTCTTGAATGTGTAAAGGGCACAGGAGAGGTATGAAGTTAGAGTGACACTGACTCTGCTTTCCCTCCTTATTACCCCTCATGATGAGCATCTCGAACCTGCAGCATGTAACTCCATCCACCTGGTCTAAAATTTCATAAGTTTATATTGAGATCTCAGCGGTGATTAGGAGCACTGCTTATTTTTTTTCCTAATGCTCATCTGAGCCTTATCCGGTATATATTGCCTAATAAATTTGACACGCCAGATTTTTTTTTTTTTTTAAGATTAATCCTGTACTTTGATTACTGTAACCGGAGGAATGGAGACAAGAGTCATGGAGAGGATGATAAAAGTGTACTGTAGTAAAATGTAGCAAAGAATGTGTATGTCTTATTTTTATATAAGAATGAGACACTAAATTGAGTTCATGGATTTTATATGCTTACACATGCCTTGCAGTACTTTACTAGTACTTGATGTGTGACATATTAATTAAACTGATACAAATAAAAAGGTGCTAGATTCAATAACTTATTAAAGTAAGTGTAGTTCAAAGCTTGTTCACAGACAGACACACATGAAAAAAAAATAAACATCAAAAAACATATTGGCCAATGTTGAGTTTTTATTTTATAGTAATACAGTGGAAGTGCATAAAAGCACCTCATCCAAATACTTCCCCATAACACATTTGTTGCTTTTATTCATCGTCTCATTGCCACATGTACCATGTGGCAATGATGTACCAACTCATGCAAAAAAAAAAAAAAATATATATATATATATATATATATATATATATATATATATATATATATATTTTTTTTTTTTTTTTTTTGCATGAAGTTGGTACATCATAACATTGGTGCGTATATATATACTGCTGTTAAATACACAATGTAATATAGTTTATGCTGAAGAAGATCAGAAACTTTGCCAGCAGGTTTGATCAAAGGAAAAATAGGAAACAACACAATCCAGATAACTCGGTAATCCTTGTAAAATTTTGAAAAGAAACGTGGTCCTTCATATGGTGTTTGATATTCCGGGGTCTAAAATTATGGAAGGGTTGAACCATGGGGCACTGATGAGTTCCCATACATTGTAGTTGCTGTTACAATCGAGGCAATACAATATACAGTAGTCAGTTAATGGTTAATGGACCAACTCCTGAACGTTTGTGCGAAGCCTGAACCACTGAGCCTTTCTGATTATTTAATATTATAGGCAAGTGTAGAAGCAGGATGTAGTTTTATATTGAGCTGTGCAATAAAGAAACTGTAATTCTTCTTTTAGTCCCTAATTCAAGCCAAGCAGGGAGAAACAATAGCCTTAAAATTAACAGGCAATAGGCATAACAAGAGCAGGAGTGATGTTCCCAGAAGTGAGAAACTGCCCTTCCTTCCTCCTCCTTATGCTGAAATTCCCTTACCTTATTAGCTAGGTGAGATGTGAAGGGGCGTTAGAGAAAGTGGCGAAAGTCGCAGCCCCATGCCGAGAGCTCGTCACTGGTGTGGAGGTGGATGAGCATGCGAGCTGATCACAGGAAATCACGCACACCCTGACGCTGTTTGTGATCCCCGGCCATTAGTTCTCGCTGCTTTTGGCGCTCTGGCCAACACCAAGGGAAGTTCTTTTAGCGCGTTCATAAAATACGTCAATTAGCATTGTCACAACAGCATTTAAAGCAGTGCTACTGAAAAGGCAGCTACGCACTTCAAAGCCAGCTGAGGGACTTTGTACAAGTGTACACATTAGTTTCAGGTATCTGTGAATGATCTTTCAGGGTACAAGTTATGGTGTTGATTACTGGCGTGACAGGAACCATGATTAAAACAGGGAGATGGTAATGGCAAGGCATTCGTAAATTGGCTCTGTGTGCCTTTCTAAAGGGTGATGTATGACGCCATTAGAATAACCTCACAGCCTCTAAAGACACCAATCTTCTCGCCTTGTCCTTCACACACGATTGTCTTTTGGGACATTTGGGAGTCACAGAACAAATGTGTATGTACAGTATCATGTGAATGAGGGTGCTAATAAAATAAACAAGTAGCCATCAGTGCGTATGATTAAAAGCTGTACTGTCGCTGACAAATTCTGCAATTTGAACATGCAGAAGCTCTGACTGCAATTCAAATCCTGGATTTATATTGAAGTACAGACAATATGCATCTTTATATATATATAATATAGTACCAGCTAAAACACAGATAAATGGGTGATATACCAGTCCTAAGTTAATTGTTAAAAATGAGTTGTTAAACATAAAGGAACAGAAGAAAAAGATGGAAGGTCTCTAGTGTCAGCAACGTAAATAGATTATATTTTATTTGTAAGTGTATATTATTATATATTATTATTATTTATAGAATGAGCTAATTATGATCTATAATAATGATAAGGATCTTTCTTGTTACATGTTACTATAAATGGACAAACACAGTACTGTAAATGGAAGCTCAGTGCATTGTTCATTGCACTTTATAAAAAGAATCCATCAAGTAAATCAACTTTAGTGTGGTAACTTTAACTCCTCTTCCCACCGGATGCATCGTACGCCTCCAACAATGATAAATAACATTAGCGTTTTCCTTATTTATTCATTTTAAGAAACCATTTCATCCAAGGCCACATAAGATCCAGAGCTTATCCTGGGTGTATTGGATATGAATCAAGAATTCACACCAGATGAGACACCTGTCCATCAGCGTACTTATTATATATTTAGAACATAAATATACATTAAAGTTAGCTGTTTGGTCAGAGGTTAGGTGTTGATTTCATTGTTAAAATATCTTCTTTAATAGCAGGGTCTTGAAACGTTACACGCACTCTGCTTGCTGGATGTTGTCCGTGAGGCGCTGGTAAAACGGTGGCTGTAAACACACTGCATTACGGTTTTCCAAGCTCCGACCACTGGACAAATGTTTGCAGAAACACCTCTGTAAACATGTCCACCCCATCATGGCCAGTCAGATGGTGGCTGAAACTCCAGCCGAGCCGCTGATACCGCAGTCATGTCAACGGAAGTGTAAGCGTATACTCAGTTTTCCTAACAAGTCAACCGAAGACTCCAAACACATGTCTTGTCCTCATATGTCCCAAAATACACACAGCCTATTCCAGCCGACAAATTTGAGAAGATTATGTTCTGCTTACTTAAGTACAGAAGGCTGGCGGGGTGATTGAGCGATGGCTCTGAGAAACATGAAAGATGATGGTTTACGAGGGAAAGTGATACGGTGGGGTATCGGGGAGGGGCGCTGATTTTGATCCCACTGGTATTTCAGGAGAGCAGCTCATGTTTTTTTGTCCTGCCTGTATATCTGTCTCTATGTCAGCCTGTCAGTCCGGATCCTGCTGACTGGGCCTGGTGTGTAGCAAGAGTAGATGAGAAAAACAGCTACAGTCTTTAAAGTCTTAAGTATACTTTGTTAGCAGAATAATATTTGTATGTGAGGTGTTTACTGGAGGGTGTCAGGAGCTAGGATGGTGGTGTTGTCTAAACTGTGGGGCCTGCTAACACTTGGCGGACTGTAAACACAGTTATGAAAAGGCGGATCTCCTGCATCAGCTTGTGTGGGAGCCCCTACAGGCAGATGAAAGGTATAGCAGGATTTATGCATTGCGTTCCGAAACTCTACACTACAACTGTAGTGCTCTAAAGCTGTACTTTCATGGATCATGTAGATACTCTCCAACACCATCTTTTAGCACTACTGAGAATCTATTGGCTCCTGCAATAGATTTGCAAAAAGAAAAGAAAAAACAATGCATATTAGGGGTTTTCTAATATGACATCTATCTATCTATCTATCTATCTATCTATCTATCTATCTATCTATCTATCTATCTATCTATCTATCTATCTAAGCTGAGGATCAAACCAGTGTAAGACAGATTAGCACCAATTTCTCACTATACACTACTGAACATATAATGAGACATACACTACCAGTCATAACCTATGGACACACCTTCTAATTCCATGGTCTTTATTATCATTATTATTTCAACATTGTTAAACAATACTGAAGGCGTCCAAAATATGCAATAATCTCTTCTGAACAGTTGCTATCGAGTGATGTGCGTCTGCTACTCATCAAGCCTTCATAACGGCTCTAATCGGAGGTACTGTTTGTTAATTGGAGATTTTTGAGGCTGGAAACTCTAAATGAACTTCTCCGCTGAAGCAGAGTCAAGTTTTAGGGTAAGTCTTGCTTTCCTGGGATGGTCTTCATGAGCGTCAGTTTCATCATGGTGCTTGATGGGTTTTTGCAAATGCATTTGACACAATACTGTCCTCGCAAGAACTATTCCAGGACAGCTGACCTTTGTGTCTTAAAATAACAACTGACCGTTATTGCTACTTAATAACCTAATTCCATATGGGTTATTTAATCATCTGGAAATCTGCAGTAATGTATGAAATAAATCCAAACTTGTGCCCAAACTGGTACTTGTACACAGTCACAAGAGATGAAGAGGGGATCCAAACACTATGAAATGTCATGTGTGATCAATTTCGTTGCTGTGATGTTACTTAAAGATGAATGGAACATTTTTTATTTTTTTTTAGATGAATCAAAATGCCATTTACAGATTTGAAAGTTTATATCATTGAGTGCAAGATAATATTGTTCTGTGGAAGTGTGGAATCGCTTTGGCAAATCTGTCAAAAAAGCTTTATGGCTTTATAAAAGAGCAGAGTCATCCCGCTATTCAAATTTTAAAAACCCCAAAGTGCGTTATTACTCTGAAAGTAGTTGAGCTCTGTGATGGGCACTTGACATTTTCAGAGCAACTGGTGGGTGTGTTGGTGGTTAAATATAAACAGCAAGTTTGCGCCATTGATTATTTGAGACAATCTTTGGAGTAGAGAAATAAGAGCCTGCCAAAAAGATAAATGATTTTGGGGTGGGTTTCATCACGGCAAAGGCCAAAGCTCCCTTCCACCACCATTTGTGCTTCTAGTAGTATTAAAGTTTAAAAGTAAGTTGTACAAATGACCTGCTGGAGCTTCTATCTCCCAAATGGCAAGTCTAAAAGGAACAACTCTGATATATCACAGCTTGGTGCTGGAGAGAAACTTGATTCGCCGGGCTGTTACACTAGATTTATTAGTTGCTGTATTTTTCTAGCGTCAACTGATGTTCCATAAGCCTGAGCCTCCGGGGTTTAGGGTGGCCTCTTCCCCTCTGGCAGCTGATGGAAAAGTGTTTGGATGCCGGTCTATTCCTGTGAGGGTGTTAAACACAACAGATTAAGACGCTCTGCAAACCTCCAAAGCTAGTATTAGGCCACTTATCATATTAGTTTTGCTATACTAATCCATCTGGTATCGTCGTGGGTCTGCCTCCGCTCCACATGCTCCACCTTCGCCCCGTAACACGAGACGCATCAAAGCACATAACACGGAGAACTGCAGCATCTTGGATTCCTGTGCTAAACCCGGTTTTGGCTTCCACTTTGTGCTGGGATAGGGAAACCTAAATCTGCACATGCCTTGGCATTTCACACAGCAGCAAGCTTAAACACTTGTTCGGCAGTGGTCGTTGTAGTGTGTGTGAGGTAAACAGGTGAAACTCTGCGAGAGTATACAGTGATTTCATGTTGTGAAGGTCAGATGACTGATTCCTGCCAGAGATGCCTAGACTTTTAGGCTTTTCATGACGTCATAAAGAGTTGAAATATGACTGGGGACGGCTTAATGATTGGTTAACAGTTATATGAGTATGCTTTGCAGTGTTACTAAAGATACTGAAGTATCAGTGTCCACACATGTTTAGTCAGATATTCTGTATCAGCATAGTGGTCATAGTTGGAGGATGACACTGCTCACTGAGCTTCGCCTATTGTATCAGATTGCAAGCGACGGTGTCACAATAAACCTTTATCGAGTGGAATCAGTAAATGTTGTTTATACTACTTTGATATCATTGCAAAGTACTTCCAGGCAAAACCTCTAACCATCTCGCCTGTTATTTTTTTTTATAGTTCAACTGATCACATCTTTACTTACTTAACCTTTAGGTTATTTTTTTGTAATTACGTTTTATATTACAGCTACCATCATGGTCTTTAATTTAATTTTCATAGCAATGTTATGCATAATTACAGGCATCTAGAAACAACCCGGACTTTAAACTGAAGCAAGCACAGGCTTTCTGATATTTAAATAGGGTCACAATATTATCTAGCACTTTAAATTAATAATCTTTCTTGTCAAGCATGCTGTGATGGGTTCGTATCTAACAGCAAATTTGCCAACTAATACAATGGTTTGTTTTGCAACTTATATATTGTACATTAAACGGCTATACCTATGTATGTACCCACCTGTAAGCACATCATCATACATAAGTCTCTATAATGAAGGATATGGTCTTAATAAGATATAGTTTTTATTACAGGTTTGATTAATGATATCCTGCACCTCATACCTCTCCTTGTTTTGCACTGACCGGCACACAAGCCTAAGGACAGCATTTTATCCAGCTTAAAGCTTTTCCTGTTCAGCTGAGGCCAGGGCCAGGGTTGAACAGACCTCTTGTCTCTTGTGCACTCTCTCTCACGCACGCACGCACACACACACACACACACACACACACACACACACACACACACACACACACACACACACACACACACTTGTACACACAGCTGAAGATTCTGGCAGGTCAGCAACTTTCTCCCTGCCGTGAATGCACACGTGCATGTTGCTGGTTGTAATGGTAGCTGTGCTGGCAGATGCCTGACTGTCTTTCCCATATAAGAGCGGTGAGAAACTTTCTCAGCTGTTCCACGCAGATCACTTGTAATTAACCTGTGCCTGTTTTACTTCTGCTCTCCCTTTTGTATACAACAACCTAATCTATATATAGACAGTAACAGGTTTATTCGTCAACAGAATTTCTCATTTAGATTATGAACCTATATAAACCCATACATACCCCATGTAGTCTATTTTCTACACTATTTTCATGTTCTTGAGTTTGTTAATCATTGCTACATTTTTTTATTATGGATTTAAAAAAAAAAAGATTGTGAGACATATTTTCTTCTACTTATGGTCTCCATTGAATTTCGATTCATGATCATTCAACTTCCCTTCCTTTAGCCCTGACTATGTACAGTACCTAAATCTTTTAAACTATACAGTTATAACACCCATGATTAGAATTCCTGACCTCATCCCATGTCAGCTGTCCAACTAAAGGCTAATATCATATAGGCCAATGTCTCCCTTTTATCTCTAGGATCCTAGAAAATGTTGTAGCATATCAACAGTGCTCAGACCTACATAAAAAGGCCTGGATTTAGGCCTCATCATAGCACAGAGACAGCACTGGTTAAAGTACTAAATTACCTTCTACTGGCCTCTCCTTTCTTGTGATGCTTGACCTGAGTGTAGATTTTGACTAGAAAGTGTTGTAAAAGAATATTTCTCTCCTGGCTCAGGTCTTCTTTGATAATTTATTTGTAGATGTACACTGGTGTAATAATGCATATTAAAGTAAAAATTGGTGTTCCAAAAGGTTCTGTTTTAGGCCCAGTGTTTTTTTTTTTTCCTTTTGTTTTTTTATATATGCTACCTCTATCATTTGTAAACTTTCCACAATTGTGCTAATGACACACTGTTGTCTGTTTCAGCAAAGTCCGATGAGAGACGCCAGATTAATAAAGTTGATTAATATGTATAGCACATTAGACACTGGATGCATATTAACACCCTTCTACTGAATTCTAACAAGACATTAATGCTAGGGCTACATACAGCTTGGAAGCATTCTGCTTACATTAGAAACTTTGGATCTCCCCCCAAAGGGTCTTTTCAAGAACCACACTATATGGATACATCAACTCTATCTTATCTGCAGTGCATCGGATCCAAGTAAAATTTTGTAATAATTTTAAAAGGATACTAATGACCTGAATGAACTGCTAATATTCTATTACACACAATGCACATCAGAAGGTAATGGCTATTACACAATCTATTACACAATCAAAAGGTAATGGCTATTTATTGGTCCCTTATTTAATAAAGATGATAGCAGAGGGCAGAGCTTTTTCATGCAAAGTCATTTGGTGCTGCCTTCAACTTAGTGGTTGGGACTCAGACACAGTCTCAGTTTTTACGTCTAAGATGAGCTGAAGGATGCTTGCATGTTGTCGACCCCAGCCGACACATCATCTTCCCCTCCATCACTGAACAGCTGGTAACCTCAACAAAGTGGAATTTATGTTAAATTAAATAATTTTCCTTTTTTTTTTAAAACAATTTACTTTTTGCTTTTTATTTTATCTATCCAGTATCACCCAGGTGAGGATAGGTTCCCCTTTGAGTCTGGTTCCTCCTAAGGTTTCTTCACAGGACGTTTTTCCAATCCACGGTGTCCTCTAGCTTGTTTAGTAGAATTAATGTGGTAATTCTATGCATTTTTTAAATTTAACATGAATGAAAACTTCAAACAGGATATATATGTGTATTCCTTAAAGCTGCTTTATGACTCTGTTAACTGTTTAAAGCACTATATAAATAAAATGGATGAATTGAATTAAATTTATGAATGCCCTGTTAAATACTTCATAAAGGACAACCTGTTCTGGAAACAGGGACAAAAATTGACATGTCTTATAATGTTCGTGTTATGGATTGCTCATAGAAAAGTATGTCTTAAGCATGAGATGGTATGACTTCAGACATGCATACAAAAATACGAGTTTGGAAGTATTCTTAATGCATTTCATGGCAAAGTTTACTTATACTCATTATGACAAGGGGTCTAATGCTGAAATATGCATAGCTGAAATATGTGTGCTCATTTTATATACTTCTGTATGTGTAACTTAAATATCAGTAAGGCACAAATGGCACCTCATAGGGCATGTCCAGCACAATAATAATCTCTTCTTGCAAAAAAACGAGCTGAAGGGGAAAATGTGATGGGGGGGAAAAATCAGTCTGCTTTGATCCCCAGCCTAATGAGAAAATATTTCATTGTGAAGAGTGGACTCCATAACAGAAGATGTACCATTTAATCGATCTAGGCTGTGATAATAAGGGAAGCATCAGTGTTAGGATCCTCTCCCTCTTTCTGTTAGCATGCATGTGTGTGTGTGTGTGTGTGTATGTGTGTGTGTGTGTGTGTGTGTGTGTGTGTGTGTGTGTGTGTGTGTGTGTGTGTGTGTGTGTGTGTGTGTGCGCGTGCGCGCACTGTAAAAGATCTTTACACATCGTTCCCTTGTGCATGTTGCATGTGCCTGTGGGATTTCTCTGAGATTGAACAAAGTGGGTAACATGACATTGTACACTGCCATTCGTAAAGCATTCTAAGACTGATTCTTGGCAAATCGCTCTCCTCTAGCAGCAAACTATGAAAACCTGGAAAAGAATTACTGTAACATATAATCATGTAAGGCAACTTAAGTTGTCTGAAATACAACACAAGTGAAAAAGACAAAGTAGAAATTGTAGACTAGAATTTTTTATTATTATTAATATGTAAAAACATGCGTATGTATATTTTAATGTGCTATTATCTGGCATGACACATGACTCAAATAAACACATTTGACATAATATGACTAGTGTGTGATCAATAAAACCACATTAGAAATGAAGAAGTAAAGAAAATTTATCGTATGTGAAAAAAAAAAAAATCATGTGTAAATTTCACCACAAGAATAGTCTGATTATATATACTGTATATATCGTTGTTAATCCTTGTTGCTCTTTTATTTAATCTCTCACTGTGTTAGTATTAAACAGCAGAAGCCTTTTGATGTTGAATAATCACACTTTCGACTGATTACACAAATGTATTCGAAATGGTCCAAAAGGCCCAAAACACACTTCATCATTCTTTCCAAAGCACTATAATAGAAACATTACCTAAATGGCTGGCAAGCTGTGGCTGTTAGCTGAATGCTAATAGGTGTCAGAAAAGGGGGCTAGAATTTATGACACACCATCTGTTCTCCAGCATGCAGCTCAATGTGTACTTCCAATGTTAGCTCTGGTAAGGACTTCCCATTCAAACTCACTAATCACTTCTCCTAACAAGAATTAGCTTTTGGTTCACTCTGCACAATAATGTTTTCAACTCCTCTCCTCGATGGAATTAAAGTGTCATTAATTCTCTTTTCGGATGTCTCTGAATAATCTCCCCTCGCATGCGACGTTATTGTGTAATTAAAAAACAACCATCATTAGCATATTTTGCTCATTAAAGGTGTTATTTCTATTATGTTCTGAACACTGGAGTTTACTGTCATTAATAACACATAAACGAGACAAACCCAAAATAGAAGTAAAATGGTTTCAAGGGCCACAAATAAACCAGATTTTTTATGTTTATCTATTATTTTCATAATGTTCAGTTAATATATAGAATAATTTTTAGCGCATAAGGAAATAATGAAAATTGTAGTGCATTAAGTACATTTGAGTCATATATGATTATCTACAGTATTAATTGTTAATGCTAACAGTTAAAATTACCATCTTGTTACCTCACTCTTAATGAATCTCAAGACTTCATTATCATTGTTCTGTACACTAAATCAAGCGATGATATAATCGAATAATATAATAATCGATGATATAATCGAAATCTAACCACGATATCAGTGTTGTTGTTGTTGTTGTTGTTAGTATTTCTGTCTTTCCTATCAAGGGGTCGCCATAGCGGACCATCCGACCTGCATACAACTTGGCACAGGTTTTACTCCGGATGCCCTCCCCGACACAACCCTCCCATTTTATCAGTGCTTGGGACCGGTACTGCACCCAGTGGCTGGGCTTTGGGCACCAGAACCCGGGCCTTCTGCATAGCAGGTGAGAAAGGCCCATCAACCACTTTATCAGTGTGATGTTAGAAAAAATATTCCAAACACCTTCTGTTTGCTACACATCAAACAAATGGGCTCAAGTTAGCATAAATTAATAAAAGTTAATCAATGTAGAAAAAATGGTCAAGGATTGTGCCTCACAATTTATGCCCTATAACTATCTGTGTATGCAGGTCTGCAATGGAACTTGAGGATAAATGTCTCCAATTTTAAACATGCCATCTTCATGCCTCTGTTTGTTTTTAACATTTTTAAAGGCATGTTAAAAAGTACTTCAAGCGCAGTACAGTGGTTTAGTGGTTAGAACTGTCGCCTTGCAACTCCAGGGTCTGGGTTTGATTCCCATCCTGGGTTTGTGTGCATGAAGTTTGCATGTTTTCCCTCCACGCTTGGTGGGTTTCCTCTGGGTACTCCAGTTTCCTCCCACAGGCCAAAGACATGCAGATTAAGCAAATTGACATTAGTCTTGTGAATGAGTGTGTGTATGTGTGTGTGCCCTGTCATGGATTAGCACCCCGTCCATGGTGTACCCCGCCGCGTGCCCTAAGTCTCCTGCGACCCGTGACCCAGTATACAGGATAAAGTGGTATAGTGAGTGAGTGGAGTAAGTTTAGATGTTTTTCTGATGTTAGTTTCTTATATTTATATATTTATGAAAGTAAGCCTTCTTTTATTGCTAATACCAGGTTAGACTAGCATCTAGCGTCCAGTAGCTAGCATACAACTGATATTTTAGTTTATCTTAACTGCAGAGCTATAGACATAAATGTGATTAGATGATGATGATGATGATGATTTCATACATTAAAAAATTAACAAATGTTAAAATTAACAATGTAAAAACTTATTTTTTTTTATGCTTGTGCTGCATTGTTTCCTGATGTGCGAATGATGAGTGCATGTATTTATTCATCACTAAAAAAAAAAGCATTAGTTAATTATATATTAAATACATTGCTTATTTGTGGACCTTAAGTGTTACTGCAAAAAAAAAATATATATACAGTATATAGAGATCTTCAGTGAAAAAGATTTGCAAGCAGAGAACTTCATCCAATGCATCTGTCCAAACAAGTTTACTTTTGCATTCGTCTTTTCCAGATTCCCCCAGGTCTAATGATGTCTAATACAGTCTGATGAAGCTCTAAAGATTTCCCATATCCTAAAACAGTAAAAAGCTAATTGTGAAGCCTGGGCCTGATTTAGTGTTCAGTGCTTTATTTGGCTGGCATCTGTAGCCCTTTAGCCAGGTCTCTAAAGAGGCATATGTTACGTTCCCGCAGTCAGTGAAATCAATCCTTATCAATTTTAAAGTTCAAATTTTGGTTTCATGACTTTCAGGGGACCAGCTCAGAGTGAAAATAACTGTTTCTCCCGCTTTTTCTATTCTCCATCTGCTTGCCTATTGATTGTCTCTCGCTCTTTGGCTGCAGATCACTAAGAGAGAAAGAGAGAGAGAGACAGAGAAAGGGAGAGTAGGAGAGAGTGGTGGAGATTGAGCGTATAGAGGCAAGAGAGAGGTTTAGTTATTAACAGCCGAAGGTTGAGTTGAATTAAATAATGCTATATAGAACCGAACGCAAGCCTGTGGGTAAGCATGAACTTGAGAGACAAAGTGACAACTGTGATTAGATTTCTGTGTGTAACTTTGGCGTGAACTTTTATCAGCTATATATATAACCGCATGTTGTTTATCCTCCGATCGATCTTAAGCTCGGATACTGTCTCCGTGGAGTTTTACATGTTCTCCCAATGTTCCCTCTGGTTTCCTCAGAACTTCTTAAAACATGCCAAAATTACTCCAGGTGTGAATGCACATGTCTCCGCAATTGGACAATGAAGCAAAAGCTTACAAAACTAACATGGAGAGGTTTGCTTTTAGCGAAAATATTTTTATTGTCTAATATCAAAACCAATATAACCAATTTGGAAAACCAATTGTCCAAATGATGCAACAAGGCTAAGCCAGTGCATTTTCCCCAGTAACCCAGCAGAAAACATCGCATTGTGGGTAATAAATTGGGCCGATGATAAACCAAAGCTCCTACACAAACTGCCCACTAAGTGGGTGGGACAAGGATGCCATGACCCTGCTGGCCTTCCCACCAGTCCCTGCTAACAGCTTTGGCCCAGAGGTCAGCCCAATTTCCCCAGTGCCGAGTGCTCATTACACACGCGTGCAGTGATAAATGCCCAGTGCTGCACGTGACTGCGTTGTCACGGCGCACGTCGCTAGGGAGGCCAGCAGAGAAGCATAGGCTTGAGGTCTGAATGTCAGTGCAGGAGCAGTTACCTAGCAACCCTCACCTGAGTCCCTCTCTTCTATCTGGCCTTATTTAATTTTCACTTATGTCTCTCACTCTTTTGTCGTTCTTGGTTCCGCAGCTTGAGTCTTGCTAGCTGATAGTGGTAGAGCCGGTCATTTCTGCTGCACGTACAGTATATACGATATGAGAAGATATTAAACGAATTGAAAATTAGATGCAGAAAATATTTTTCTGCAATTTTTTCTTTAAAAAATTAACTTGCTTGTTTAAAGACAACATATTTAAATCATCATGCGCTTATTATATATTAGAAAGTGGTTGTGCATTCAGCCTTCCATTTGTACATTTCATGATGTGCTCATGATTATGAACTGACTGTACCTTTAATTTGCCCTTGTGCCTCATCTTTGTTTTATTTTGTTTATTGTGTATATGCAGTATATGCATAAAGGCTGCCCTTTTTTGTGCATTTAAACATAATAAAATTAGAATGAGCTAAAATCTGTGGGTGTGTATGTTTGTAAAGCAGAATTATGTGGGAACTTCAAATAGACACAGACAACCATCTGAGGGTTTGCAAATGTGTTCCTGGGAAGCAAATTTTCTCTGGGCCTCATCGCGTTACCACATCTATCAGTTTAGAAGAAATCAAGCTTGCGAACAATCCGCAGAGTACATTTTGTGTCACAGCAATGCCACAGCACAGAGTAAACCCACAGGGGGCAAATTTTCTCAGACCTACTCTGAAAAGCCCTTAGAACCAAGAAAGTATGATAAAAATACATTACAATGCTACTCGGCAAACAAATGTAATCCGTTCAGAAGGCGAGGTCTTAAGGCGAAACTTTACGCGCATTTTCGCATAGGAAATAGTGTAAATGCAGATAATCTGTTCCAGACACCCAAAATATTACCAATATTATCAATTTCCACTATTACACTATAATTATATCTTTGCAGATTAAAACAATCAAAACATTTAGAAAAGACATGTTAACTAAGTAAAATATGAAAGAAATAGAAAATAAATCTGACTTAACCTTAATTTACGATTCCTCTTGGCACCGGCTTCGTTAAAAACTAAATTGAAAGTGAATCCATTTTCAATTTGAAAACATGAAATGTCGAACATCGTATGTCAAAAATGCTTCGCAGGCCGAGGCAAATTTGAGTTCTTAAGGTGGAAATTCTTAAGGCGGGACGTTCGCATGCCGAGGTACCTCTGCATACTGTTTATTATGCCTCATATTTATTTTTCCTAAGCAAAATATATTTATTTTGAACACATCCATCTCCCTTTAAAGCATAAATTCCCAATGAGCTAACTCAGCTGCTTTGCCTTTGCCTGTTTAGCATTAGCCAGATATGCTAACAAGATTTAACATTTGTGATTGTTAGAGGCGTTGACCAACCAAAATGCTAGGCTAAGTTCACAGTTATTGTAGCTACCTTGCAGAACTTGTGTTTGGGACTAAATTGGTGTAGCAGCAGAATGTCTTATTTTTTTTGTTCCTGTATTTTCCAAATTTTCCAAATAAATGCCGTATTGTTTGAAGTGTGCCTATGGCGGGTAAGAAGTGCACTGCAATTGACTATCAACATATTCCAACTGACCAATTGTTTTAGCACATATTTGAGTCAGAGTTCACAATCAAGCACAGGAAAACAATTTATTAGAAACATTGATAGTACTGATAGTTGGTGCAGTGCCGAGTATCAAAAGGGTGTTCATAGCAAATATAAAAAAAAAATTTAAACTTGTATCTGTGTCCATGTCAAAATGATTAGGAGTACGTTGGCAAGAATATGTGCTAAAACACTTTTTCCCCCCCACAGACCTCTACTGTATTCATGTCAGAAAAAACAAATGCTTCTTGTATTTGTACTGAAGATGCCATTGCAGACCTTCAAAGCGCAACACTCTTTGAAAGCTGAGTGTCTGAAGGTGTGAATGAGTCTGAGAGGACTTTCTTTTGCATCTACTATGGAGTTAATAGTCTGTATCAGGATCTGAAAATAGAAGAAAAACGATTGAGTTCAAACAATATTTCTTTCTGTAACATGGACGTGTGACATTTAACAGATGTTGGAAGTGCTTGGTGCGAGTCTAGGTGGTAAATATAGGCCTAGACCTGGTCCCAAGATCAAACAGCACAGTTGTACTGTATATAGTAGGTTTTGGGAACTGTTCAAGTAAACAATGATATCAAAGGGCTAGGCCAGCTGTATTTTTTGTTCCTCATCAATTACACATTACACAATGTTTGATGCCATACACACAGATATACAAAATAAAAAATATAAATTATTATGTTCTGTTTATTTATATTCTAATTAATTCATTTTCTGATAATCATGTTAAATAAGAATTTCCCAGATTCCACATTTCAAATGTAATTAAAAAATATTTTATATTATTTATTGTAAATGTAATGATATTAATATGTATATACAGTACTGTGCAAAAATTCTTGAGCCACCCCTTGTTTCTTCATATTTTGCTCCCAAAGAGCCAGACTTTCTTATATTTTTAATGTAGCCTCGAGGAATACTTCTCCAGAATGTTTTTTCTGTTTGTTGAGCCACACAGTGATTTGAATCATTTAAGCATAAAAAAAAAAAATCAAACAGAAGGCATGAACCAATGAGAAACCGGTGCAGATGATGACAGATGATCAGGTCGTTGATTAGTATACTGTTGATGCTCAACGCTGTGTGTTTGGAACAGACGAGAAGAGAAATGAGGTTGTTACATAAGCAACCAATTTTATATTGCAACCTGTCAGAGTAAAGAAAAATCTCATTTTAAAAATGTAATCTACATTCTTTAATTAAATTTTATATGAAGAAATTAGGACTTTTCCCCACTACTGTATATAATACTGTATGTATTTAGTGCCCTCATTCTGATTGCTTTTTTTAAATACATTTTTATTAATGATCAATCTTTGGAGAAGGTCTCCAATGTCAGTAGTTTGTAAGAGAAGTAAAGCTTTTCCTTTAAGACAATAGCATTCTCTACAGATCCTAATGTGTTTCCTTTATTTTTAATCTTTACTTTTATCCTTTATTACCTGTAACAATATATGGATAAAATGTACAGCAAGTTATTCTTTTATTAATAATAATAAAAAAAAATATTGAAAAGTGTTTCCATTTTTTATTGGTGTAATATAATTTGTATTGGTTAATTATAATAAAAAAGAACTAGAATTTCTCCCCTCTGTAATTAAAAATAAATAAATAAATAAATAAATAAATAATAGTAATAACAAATCACAGTGTTGATTAATTGATTCTACAACAGGATACCCTGTTTCCTATCATGCTTAGATTAAAATGACCATAATAATTGAATAGAATAATTGCCGTGGTTATTTCTGATTAAAGTTCCAAAGACTTCATCACTAATCAATCATTTATCTGTGAATGTTTTTGTTTATGCCATTTTTCTGCACTACTGGTAGCTAAAATATAGTGTGGTTGCATTTACTTTTGCTATTATTTCCACTTGTCTCCCAATTCATTGCAAAATAATTCACAGTAGAAACGCACCCTACACACCACACCTTCGGTAGTACATTTCACAAGAACACTGTTTTATATGTGTGACTACTAAAACACGCAGTCACACAAGTGAGGAGAAACAGATTGCTGGTGGAGCGGTGCAGAGTCTGCCATCCCGCCCATGATGTATTGGGAATCAGTCTGACACTAATTACCTTAGATTAACAGTAGAGCTTGGTGTGACAGTTCACGTAACTGTTTTTTCTTTTCTTTTTTTTTTTTATGAGTTTCAGATGAATGGGTTGAGGGAGTTTCCTGAAGGATGCTGTTGACAATTGGATTCCAGGACATGTGCTGTAATCAATTTTTTCCCTCCTTTCCTCTCTCCCTCTCTCTCTCTCTCTCACTTTCTCTCTCACACCATCAGTTCCTCATCTACCGCTTTTCTCTAGCTGTGAAGTGAGGAGGCATGAACAAAATCATACCGATCGACATGTTCTACATTTTTGTTTGTGTGTTCATGTTTCTGTGAGTGCACAGTCATTGTCTTATATCACTGTTGAGAAACTGAACCATCAGCTGTATCCCAGTCGAAAGTTAGAAACACATTCTTTAAGGGATATCATTTTGTGATGTAGAGTATTGTCACCTGGAAAAACAAAAGCAATTGAAACTGTCTGAAAGGGCGTTTCACATAAGAGCCCGGGATCGTTTCCAAAAACACTTGACCCCAAAGTCTGGTTTGTTTTGATCAGTCGTTCCAACCGGGCTTCGGAACCATGCCCAAGTCCTCTTGAAGAAGTGGTCTCGGGAACAGTATAGCATACTCGGACATGGATCGAATCAGATACAGAAGCCAATTGTACCTGAGCATGGAAGGAGATCGCTCTTTAGAATCTCTGAGTGTGTGTGCCATCCTCATCAATCTCAATGACTTTGTTTGGGTAATTACTCTTTATTGCTCTTTATGATATATTTTTAAGTTGAAAATATTTATTTTCGTTAGATCTGACGGTATATTTGCTTAAATTACTTTGTATGCACTTGCACAGTACCATTAACTTTGTTATCCATTTCTCCATTCATTCATCCATCCATTCAAGCCGACATCACTGATGCATAGTTGGCTAGAATGACGTGACTTCACATCAGTGGTCACTGCTGCAGTTATGTTGCTGAGGACCACAACCTATGGCAATCCACAGGCATATACGCAATCACACACCCAATTTCACATCATGAGAAACCTCAATCAGGCCACAGTGCAGACCATTGGTCTATGGGAGGAAACTGGAGGAACCAGATGAAGCACACTAAGTACAGGTAGAAGATGCACACTCCATGCACACTCGCCAGAGGTGAGATTTGAATCTCCAGGCATGGAGGTATAAGAAGACAGTGAGAATTACTAAGCTACCATGAAACCAATCCATATGTAGTTACTGTAAATGATAGGGCACATTTATGAAACAGGTTAACTCATGTTATCACTTATCACATGTTATAGCAGGATAATATGAATCGTAGGTCAAGGGTATACAGTACCTGTAAAAGTTTGGAAACAAATTTGTATTTATATTTTTCTATTACAATACTGGAGATTTTATAACTATAAAAACAATACAAAGGTAAAAAGGCCAAAGGTAAAAACAGGAGGCAAATGGTGACCATTGTATTTATTCTCATTTATACAAATGTGTGTGGACTGCGGGAGAAAACTGGAGTACCTGGAGGAAACCCACCAAGCACGGGGCGAACATGCAGGAATCAATATTGCGATATTAATAGGACAAAATGGCACCCTAATCATGTACCTGCTCTCCTGTAAAGATAGCACTTAAATGACTACTGAATTAACATGGACTCAGTCGTGGTCAAATGCTCTAATATACATTAAGTTTTGTTTTCAAGTACAGTACATACATACATACATGCATACATCTCTTTCTCTCTCAGTCTCTCCATCCCTAACGCTTGTTCTGTTCATGAATAAGTGCTTGTTCTGGATATTTGTACATGACGACTCAACACAGAGGTCTAACACAATCACTCAAGCCCTTTCAGTCAGTCCGCTGAGCCTAGAGACACAGGAAGAGACTATGTGCTCCTTCCCTTGAGAAGCTTAGGGAGGATTTGTGGCTCAGTGGAAAGGACCAAGAAAAATGTTTTCTGATCAATTATTCACCATTTCACAATCCCTTTTGGGCAGAGTGTTGCATCTGTAGGCTCACGGCACATGATCCTTTTTCCTTGCTTCACTTTCTCTCTTATTCAGGAGCTGCAGGTCTTTCCTTCATGCCCACAGAGAGTAGCTGAGCTCCCAGCCAAGCTGCTGTGGATAATGGTGGCAATTAATAATGTGTCATAATAACCACCGCTGGGCTAGTGCGCGATGTGTGTGTGTGTGTGTGTGTGTGTGTGTGTGTGTGTGTGTGTGTGTGTGTGTGTGTGTGTGTGTAAGAGTATGTGTGCATGCCTTTACTATGTGTATATGTTTAAAAGGGTATGGGCCTTTTATTTTTGATAGGACACAGGTGGCCTCCACTTCTGAGCGTTTTGTGGGTATATCAGGGGTGTGTGTGTGTGTGTGTGTGTGTGTGTGTGTGTGTGTGTGTGTGTGTGTGTGTGTGTGTGTGTGTGTGTTGTGAACCATGCCGCAGTTCAGCTCACACCACACTGGCACATAGCTGAGAGCCGAGGCAGGAACTCGTCCAGGTGCACAGGCCTTCTGACACAGCCAGCCTATTGTACAACGCTGAGGCTGGAGTGTAAACCGCGTCACGCAGGTGCGAGGCAGCGCTAACCCACGCTAACCCCGGAGAAGGGAACTGCACACACAGAGCGGGGGAGCAGAGGAAGAGGGTGTAATAAGACAAGCACAGCATGTTTGTGTCCTTTAGCAGGCTTGTGTCACGGGAGAGAAGACTAACAGTTATGTCACAAACAGGGACATGTTCAAACAGTGCCGCTAAAGGAATCAGATTTGGCTAAACATATTTCTTTAGTAAGAACGCACTGAAATATTTCTGTGATGTTGTTGCAAAATAATCAATGAAAGGTTGTTCTGCTATTAAAGAAATATTTAAAATGTGTTTTAGTTGTTTTTACTGACGTGGAACATCCGTGAAGCAAGTTTTTCCTTTATCTGTCATGAAGTTAATAGGACAAATAATGCTTCTTGGCACATTACTAAGAAACTGTAAGCTACAGTAAGTAAATGTTTCCTACAGAAATCTTTTTTTTTTTAAAATAACAAACATCCTATATAAGGTGTTTAAATGGAGAATCTGCCGTACAAGTCCCCGTGTAAGTGATTTCAATGTAATCATATAAGAAGTAGTGTATTAACACTTCAGTCCTACTGAAAATGAATCCACGCCTTTTGACCGAACAGTGCTGTCATACTGTGTAACTTGAATTATTATACGTTTTAGTGGGAATTTGTGTCCAGAAGATTTTCAGGAGTGCCAGAACATCTATTTTGGTCCTTTTTTGGTGCATCATTAAAATTGCTCTTGAAACCTTTTTTTTTTTCTTCTTTTTTTTTTCTGAATGTCAATTATTTTCAACTCATGAAAGTCATGAGATCCTGCATGAAAGACAACAAGATTCTGAAGATGTGTACAAACACTAGAGTGTGGACATTAAATTATTGTTTCACAAGAGCTGCAAGTCTGATCAAGCTGAAATGAGGTCTTCTTAACTAATCTTTGTGCTAGTCTGTAAGGGGATTTGAATGGTGGCATGGCAATCACAAAGAAAAACATGTTTAACAGGGATGTAAAATCATTATGAAACTTGAACAGTTTGTGTAAGTACTTGCTTTTTCTGTTATTATTATTGCATTTATTATTCATTTATAATACTGCTCATCGAGTACATTGTCATCGGATGCCTGGAGTCTATCCAGGAGCGTTTGGCCATGATACGGGTTACACCCTGGACAGGGTGCCAATCCATCTCAGGGCAAACATGCACACGCACACTCTACAGATAATTTGGGAATGCCAATTAGCCTAATTTGCATGCCTTTAGACTGTAGAAGGTTAAACCTGAGTACCTTGATTGAAACGCACCAAGCACTGGGAGAACATGCAAACTCGACACACAGACCCAAGGCAGGAAGCAAACCCTTGACCCTGGACCTTTATTATTGTTATTATTATATGGTGTAAAAGTCTATAAAATTCTATGTTCATGTGAACGGAGGCCTGTATTTTTCTGTCATTCGTTAAGGGGTGTGTGTAGGCATTGGTGGCATTGGTGGCTCAGTGATAGTCTCCTCACCTGCCATGCTGACAGCCCGGGTTTGATTCCCAGCCAATGCTCAAACCCAATCATTAGATGCAGGGCATCCTTAGCGCTGTTCCCATGCCCAGATGGAATGGGAAAAGCATCCAGTGTAAAACCTATGCCATGTTGAACATGTGGATAGGACAGTCCACTTTGGCAAGCCTTTAAAAGGAGCAGTCAAAAGAACAGATTTTTATTGATAATCCAAACCTTGTACATGACAACCAGGTAAGAGAAAGTGCTGTGTCCTCGATTCAACTTAAATCTCTCTCTTTCCTCTTCTTGTCCTTGTTAAAAATCTAAACTCTCACTGACTCTGTAAAACAGTTATTTATCTCCCCTTTGTTCCTCCCTCCTCTCTAAGTTCATCCACCCGGCTCCATTTCCCTGTGCACAGCATCCGCTCAGTCACTGCAGACCCGCTACCTGACGTCCATACGTTGAGGCACATGTTGATTTAGTCAGCAGTTGCGGTGCCAGACACCCTGGACCTGGAGAAGCGGGTAAAGTTTACAAACCTCTCGCCATTTGTACAGTCCTATTACCCGCGATAGCCACCACATTAGTAATTGTCAGTGGGCCCGGCCCTTGTACACTGCTTTCATTTGACCCAATTCATTTCAGTGGGTGTGTCTGGCTGGCAGTGATATATGCCCCTGTGGTATTTTCCTGATGTATAATCTTTCAGATCTTTCTCCTGCTAGGGCTACCTTTAGCTTCAGTTAGGGCCAAGGAAACAATGCAGGAGCGATGAGGTACAAGTTAGGTTTAGATTAAGCAGTGGAATGGGGGAGGGAGGTGTTATCGGGTTGATTTCTGGTCTGCTAATATATACACAAGATTAGAGCATAAGAGTATTCTGGAGTCCATCATTTATCCGGGGTTTAATTGTGTTCTTTCTTAATTTGTTTGGATTCACATTGCATGGAGATATTAAGGAAAACTTCAACTAAATGAACAGCACGCAAGATAAATTTGTTCAGACATTTTAACTGAAACTCAGTTTTGAAGGGAAGCTTATGATGACCTTAAGAGTAGATTTAAAGTGTTTAAATAATTATTCATCTTGGCAAAAGGTGTTTTGTTTGACAGAGTGGATATTAAAATGCCATACTCCTGAGGAAATATATTTATCAGAAACAAAAGGCCTGTATGTTTAACTGCTCTAATAACAATGATATAAACATTTATTTATTTATTTATTCATTCATTCATTCATTCATTCATTCATTCATTCATTCATTTATTTACACTACCAGTTAAAAGTTTGTGCAGAACCTCTAACTCCGTGGTCGTTCCTGATTTCTTTCTACACTGTAAAGCAATGCTGAAGGCATCCAAAATATACAATAATCTCCTTTAAACAATACAGCCTTCTTAATGGCTACAATCTGAGGTGCTCTTTGTTAATTGGTGATTTCTGAGTCTGGTAACTCTAAATGAAGTTTTGAGCCAGATTCATCATGGTGCATGATGGGTTTTGCAAATGCACTTATAACAATACTGTTCTTGCAAGAACTATTCCAGAACAGCTGATCTTCATGTCTTATTGTTTTGTTACTTAATTATCTAATGGCTGTGTTATTTCATAGTTTTTTTTTTTTTTTAATCCAGTATTGTTCAAGAATTTTGAAAACAAATTATTAAACAAGAAACAGTGAATTAGAAGTTGTGTCCAAACTTTTGACTGGCACTGTATTCATTCGTTTGTTTGTTTTATTTTTTTAATGCTGTTTAGCACATAGAATAAACATAGAGTTCCATTATTTCTATAGCAATGGTGATTTTTATGATTCTTTTTATGGGTTGCTAGCCTGACACCCAACCCTCCCCCATTCTCACCCGGGCTTAGGAATAGTCCGGGAAATAGTGGAGTAATTATGTACGGGTGCAGGGTTAGGGGCCTTGCTCAGGGGCCCAGGAGTGGCAATATGACAGTGGCAGGGCTTGAAACCCTTATCCTTCAATCTGCAAAACAGACTCAGCTGCCTGAGCCACCAATTCCCCATAAAACTATTATGTAAAATTAACATAGGGTACACCTAAGTGCAGTTTAGACTTTTAGATAATCAGTTTATTAATTAAAATGAAGAAGTAACTATTTTTACTTTTTAGCTATAACAAATTTAAGCAATTTAAGCAAAGGAAAACAAATGCAATCACTGCACAAACAGAGATCAGAGATCAATATCACGTGATATTCGTAATATGATAAGAATGTAGAATGCAAACTATTAAAAGAAAACGTCCCTCCGAAACACCTATAATATACCTACTGTATACACTGTATATATTATAAACATATGTTTATAATGAAATATTCAATGAGAACTCCATGAATAGTGGAGTTGAGGCAGCAGATGTTGGACTCCAGGCTCTTTAGTTGTAGTTTTAACAGATTGAAAATATAAGTAGGTGAGAGATCTGGACAGACTAAAGCACTAAAACACTAAAGCACTGCTGCATCACTCTCTTTATCTGGAGATGAAGGAAGACATCACACTATGAGCAGGTAGTCGAATGGTAATGGAGAGAACCGTTAGGTAAAGAAACAAACCAGAATGTCAAAGATTTTTAAAATTGTATTAATTTATTGTTTTTATTATTCATTAAATATGCCTCAGAATCTCAGGTATGAATTATGAAGATTAAAATGAATGTCATTCAGGGAGGATTTATTTTAATGTTTTGCTTTTAACACTAGAATTGTCATTATTTGTCATAATCAGGGAACATTTGTGAATACTTGTTATTGTGCAACTGCTTGTCATCTGGGATTCCTCATAGTTTATATGTTTGTCAGTACAAAATGAAGAAATGCAGCTCCTCGCTAGTAATCATCTTTAGCTAACCCTAAGTAATGACGGTTTCTGCCCAATTACTTAGTTGCGCTTTGCTTTATTGACTTTTCTGAGACAGATTAGCTGGACTGTAAGCTGTCATGCTTGGACAGACAGTCTATTATGTTTGCTGTTCGTTGTAAATCCATTGGGTTAAGCAATCGTCAAATTTAAGAACAGATTGGAAAGTGGAATTTTATATTTCATCCGGATCAGCTCATATAAGACACATAACTGGAGGACAATAATACAGAAAGGACTGATGCAAAGGGGTGAGAGGGTAGAAATTCAGGAATCAAAAGCAGAGCCGTCTCAAGATCTCAGAGTCAAGTTTCAAACACCCTTTGTTAATGAATGAATGAATGAATGAATGAATGAATGAATGAATGAATGAATAGCATGGATCTAATCTAAAAAAAAATGAAGATGCAATAGAGCCGAGATGGAGTGACGAGCCTTAGGGTGAGAGCAGATGGATAGAACGTAGAATAGCAGGTGGAGAGATGAACAGAGTTCAATAAAATGGATGCAGAGAAGGAGAGATGGAGATAATGGAAGTTCCCTTGGTTTCCTGTTCCTCATCATCTGTGTTCTTCAACCCATGAGAAGTTTTTTTTTTTCCTTCTTTTTATCTTATCAGCCTAGCCTTTGTTATTCTTCTGTTCCTTGCCAGCACCTGGTCAAAAGCAGTGACAGAAATGAATGAGCTTTCCCCCTCATGTCATTTCATCTTCATCCCTTTCCGCTGTGCACGTTGACCTTGTGGGCTTTGAAATAGCCCTTGATCACAGGTCTCCTTTCCCTATTTTGCTCTGCATAGCCAGGCATAAATCATTTGGGCTTCCTTTATGTGGAAAGTCTTCTTTTTCTCCATTGGACTCGCAGATTTAGTGGCATTTCAAATAGATAAACACAAGCAACATTTATCAGGACAACAAAAAGGGGGGCTTAATCAAAGGGTCCCGGTCCTCGGTCTGCAGTGTCTCCATTTACCTTGAGATAAATCCATTGGGGTGACCAGCACTGTAGCAGGGCACCTGACAAATCACCACCGTCAGCGTGTTCTGTGTTGCGGCTTATTGGCCTTTCTCTAAGTGGTCTTACCCTTCACCGAAAAGGATGGTGCTTGTCAGACAAGGCCAGATTAAACTTAGACAAAAAGAAATGATTTGTTATTAGAGAACACCCATTGAGAATCTCGAGAAGGGAAACAAATATGTATGAGAGCTGGATATTCTCTAGACACCAGCGGGCTGTGTGTGTGTGCGTGTGTGTGTGTGTGTGCGCGCGCATGAGAGAGAGAGAGAGAGAGAGAGAGAGTGGCAGAACAAGAGGAGGGTTGGAGGTGAAGTGGATGAGTGTAGGGTTGGAGGGATTTGATTAAAGAATGGAAAATGAGTGTGTGTGTGTGTGTGTGTGTGTGTGTGTGTGTGTGTGTGTGTGTGTGTGTGTGTGTGTGTGTGTGTGTGTGTGTGTGTGTGTGTGTAAGTGTCTGTGTGGGGGGGAGGGATTACACACAACCAGACATCGTCATTTAGTGCTAGAGAATGTTAAATGCTGCTCTCTGTCTCTTTCAGAGTGGAAGTGAAAAGATGAGCATCAGGAGGAGAGAATCTTCAATGTGCTCCTGTAAGAATGAGGTTGTGCTGACTGATAATGTGATGCAGAGCAACAGTGGAGGTCAGAAAGTGGAAAACATCTCTGAAGTGGAGCGCGGAGTAAAATAACCAGAACTTCATAGAAGAGGAGAATAAAACTTAAGTATAAAGTATACCAAGAACAAAGAAGTAGGCAAAAATTAAAAATAGTCAGGCGTTAAATTTGATGTGTAAATAGCCATAGCTGCTGTATTGTGCTAAAATAACATTAATAAGCTTTCTTTTTGTTTTTTACTAATATATTATAAACATATAATAAGCAGAAAATAATAACTATTATATATAGTTTTAAAAAGTAGTAGGCAGCGTGGTGACGTAGTGATTAACATCGTTGCCTTGCACCTCCTGGGTCGAGGGATTGATTCCCGCCTCGTGTCTTTGTGCGTGGAGTCTGCATGTTTTCCTTGTGCTTGATGGGTTTCATCTGGGTACTCTGGTTTTCTCATACAGATTAGGCTAATTGGCATTCCCAAATTGTGTGTGTGTGTATGTGTGTGTGTGTGTGTGTGTGTGTGTGTGTGTGTGTGTGTGTGTGTGTGTGTGTGTGTGTGTGTGTGTGTTGCCCTAGAATGGATTGGCACCCTTATAATTATATTATATGACAATATATACTACTACTACTACCACTAATAATAATAATAATAAAATAATAATAATAATAACAATAATAATAATAATAATAGAGGAATGTAAGAAAAACTGGATTAGTGTACACAAAGACTCTTGAAGAATTCTTACACAAGCAGATACTCTAATTACACACACACACATATACACACACACACACACACACACACACACACACACACACACACACACATATATATATACGCACACAAGCTGACACACACATACATACAAAAGCCGACGCGCACACACACACACACGCACGCACGCACGCACGCACGCACGCACGCACGCACGCACGCACACACACACACACATAAACTAACCACTTATTGACAAAAATGCTTTATGTTCTACTTATACATACATTACCTCAGGGGGTTTTATTATCACACCCTAATAATAATAATAATAATAATAATAATAATAATAATAATAATAATAATAATAATAATAATAATAATAATAATAGAGGAATGAAAGAAAAACTGGATTAGCTACACAAATACCCTTTGAATTTATTTATTTATTTATTTATTTTTTAATCCACCACAGTTGCTACTGTTACTCTGTGGAAAATTATTATTTAGTTTATTGTGATAACAACAAAAAAATATTTTAATAAAAATGAATCAAAGGGTTCTTTAGGGAAGCAAGAATCATTTTTTGACATCACTTCAAGAAACCTTTTTGGCTTTTTTTATTTTATTTTTATGAGTGTAGATGCTTCAAAGGTCAAAGGCTATAAAACCTTCATTTTATATATATAAGGATATTAGGATCAAAACTCCAGCTAACTCTATGCAAGAATCTCCATCTCTCTCCAACTAAGTATAGCGCCTTGTTTTCCTCTACATCGGCGATCCCTGATAAAACACACAGCATCCTCCTTAATGCCCTCCACCACCTATTCGTCATGGCCTCATGCCCTGCCATTCAGAGTACACCCTGAGACAGACCATCGGGCCTGATGATAAAGAATGTCACATCGAGATGACCCACTCTTCAGCCCTGCACCTTGGCTGAGGTAATATTAGTACAGTGCACTCTCAGCTGCTGGAGATCAGCGTCGGAGGTCCTTACAGAATAGAACAGAGGGGTTACGGAGAGAGAGAGGAAGAAGAGAGAAAGACAGGGCAGAGAGATGGAGAGAGGGGAATAAGAAAAAAGCCAAAGAGAGAGAGAAAGAGAGAGAGCCTGTCAGGTTAATGGCCCCTAGAGATTGGCTGTGTCTCTCTTTTTTCCAAAAGTAATCTCCACCAGCTCTAAGCAGGTGTACCAGGGCGCCGCCACACCATAAATAAATGGGATTGGCAACAGAATGGGGAATCGCATATAAAGCAATAAAGCAATTTTCAATCACAGCCTGCAGGCTGGGCTTCACTCTCTGCCAGGAAGACTTCAGTCAGTCCCAAGGTTATGGAAACAGTTAGTGAGACATGGGGTGTTCAGACCCCTTTCACACAAACAGACGCACACAAGCTGACACACACACACACACACACACACACACACACGCACGCACACACACACACACACACACACACACACACACACACACACACACACACACACACACACACACACACACACAGTTCAACTGCCAATGTAGTCACACCTAATACATATCACACTAAGCCTTACCTGGCCATGGAGAGTTCTGCTGTCCATCACTCACTTTAACTCTACACACATCAACTGTACAGCAATTTTCAAAGCTTACATTGATTTTTATTTTTTCATGTGTCACTATGAATCCACTAATACGCATGCCTTTGTTCATTTTTACATTGTTAAATTACATTTTCTCTTCTCTAAAGTAGGGGATTTTGAATGTGCATGTAAATTCCAAATCTCATTTTTAAACTTGACTTTCTGTGTAACAATTTAACGTTTTGTTTATTTATTTATTTATTTATTTAATTATTTATTATGGAAATGTTTGTGAGAATGTAAAATCATATACAATTACCTAAATTTATCAAAGTCAATAGCAAAAAGAAGGTAGATTAATAATTTTAAAAAGTTTATTACTATTTTAAGCTTTTTAACATCTTTAAATGAAATATATAAGGTATATGCAAATACAGAAAGATATTAAGTACATTTCGTAAATTGATAACTTTTAAATGCATACTGTATGATCATTGTCTAATACATGTGATAAATGTAATGTTTCATTGTTTCAAGGATCTTTAATTACACATTACATGGGTACATATAGAAAATATGTGTGTTCCTTAAATAGTTGTAAGTATGCTGTATAAGTGTTTTAAGGATATTTTCATAGATTCCCCCGAACTCCAATGTTTGGGACCACGTAATTTTTCTATTGATAGTTTACTATTATCTGCATCATCAATTAATGTCTTCAAACAGAACGAGGTCTGGCAAAAGAGTTAAATGCAAAGGTCCTCATATGAGCATCTTTTAAGGATATACACACATTGTAATTGGGAGAAAATGTGATGTCCTCATATGAAGACAGCGAGATCTCTTGGGCTCTCAGACCAGCCACATCATATCATTAGATCTACAAGTTATTAGCAAAAGTTTTATTCTGGATTCCCCTGCTGCTGCAACACACCCATCTTGCCCAAGGACCCAGCAGTGGCAACCCAGGTGGTGGGGTTTGAACCCCTGATGATGTTAAAACAATCCAGCTGACTTTTTTGGATCAGTACTAGGTCACTATTAACACGTTAACGAATGTGATTAATCTAGAAATTGTTACAAAGTGTTAAGAGTGACCTAGTACTCATCCAACAAAGTCAGATAGATTCACACGAATATGACCAATTCACATAGGACCAATTTTGACCCTAATGGCCTCCCAAGTTGAATGGCAAGTTTCATTATAAAAAGTTTTGCCTTCTAGATAGAGGTTTAGATCAAACCAAAGGTGCATGCTCAAGCTACATTCAAGGGGAACTATGTTTACAAGAATACATTAAGTGTAAGATGTGGGAGTGGTGGTTCAGGTTGTTGATTTTCGGATGCGGGGATCCGGTTTCGTGACCCCACACTACACAGGTACTGCAATGCAGAGCTGGTCCCGTTTGAGAGATTTTAATTTAACATGTGTTAAATGTTAATGTTTGATATTGCATAATCTGTTTCCTCTAATCAGTTTGTCATGCATTTCTTTATTCCAACATTTCATGTTTATAATACAAGTAAATCTGAGTGTTTTAAAATTGTGATTAATCGCACACTATGATTTTGATTAATTAGATTTTAAAAAATTATCAATTGGCAGCACATAATTACAGAATAATTATACAACGATTTGATATTTACAAAAGTTAGTACTGGTACTTTAAAACATTTAATAAACAGTAGCTACAAAGCAGTTGCAAGAATAGTTTAAGGTTGATTACACAGTTATTACTATACTACTCTTTACTTCATTTTTATGTGCACGGTGTAATTGGTCACATGACCAGGGCTGTAAATGTAGTTGTGAGAGAAGCTTAGTGACTCATTAGCAGACAAATCCCCAATAATCAAGTAGTTTCCAGTCTGTCTGGTGATGCGGCGATTGTGTCCGGGCTCTGTGTAAAGCTGGGTGAATGTGAACGTGGTCTGTGTGAGATCTTTGGATTAGGGTTGTGTTTTAGGTGAGAGTGTACATAGCGTAGGGGCTGTGAACGCAGCTGTGTTGCCTCTGTGTCACAAGGTGTGTGTGTTGTACTTCGAGGCCAGACAGTGATAAAAAGGGCATGCTCCTAACAGCCCTGAAATACCCTAGCCGTGACAAATAGTTTCCCTCGCACCCCTCTCATCATTGCCTTCGACCGTCAGTGTGAATTTTTCTTGTAAACAGCTCGATTGGTTGGACAAATGTTTGAGCAGCTCTTAAAAAATATTTGGTCTGAATAGTTTTGAGCAAATGTTAGCACGGTTTTGTTGTTGGGTTTAGTACTTTTCTTCTTTTGAATTTCCAGCACTCTGTTCTGCTCCTGGAATTTTTTTTTTCTCTTTCACTTGCTTTCATTCTTAAATGCAGAGCACAGATGGTTTGAAGGCGGCAGGAGCAGGAGCACAGTGCTTCCCATATGCAAATTCTACTTTTCAAGTCAAACGTCAGTGTAAGCACTGAGACATAATGTGTTTTTTTGTTTTTTTTTTAATTAGCCTAATTATGACAAAGTGACACATTGTAGTTTTGGTGTACATATGATTCCTTTAGATCAAAGTCTGATTCCTTTGATCGGGAGGAATCATATGTACATCAACGTAATCATATAGAGGAATCATATGTACATATATTGAACTACAAACTAACTATAAAACATGGCTATGTAAAAAAAAAAAAACCTCAACTGGAATTTAAGCTATAATAAAATAATTTGACTGTGCATATATTGAATTATGTTGTGTAAGGTATAAAACACAACAGCATGATCGAACACATGGCAAAGTGTCTCGAACCACTCTGAAGTTACTTGAAGTTACTAATTTTTATTAAAATCAGGGTGTCCAGGTGTGTGTGTTTTTTTTACTGTCATACTACAAATTGCCCAACAATTGCATTTTGCAATTATTAATAATTGAGGTATCACCTCACCTGTGCTCCTGATCTCCCCGGGATAGGCTACAGCCCCCCCCACAACCCATCACAGTGGAACCAGAGCCCAAAGTGCAAATAGGTCTGAAGTGGGATTTGAGCCTGTAACAGGGCACCATGCACATCTATGGACGATTTACTGTAGCCAATTCACCTACATAGAAACAGAGATACCAATGTTAGTCTGTGTTAAATAGTTTTTAATGAAACTTTTGACACACACCCACACACATTCACAAAACATAATATTTCATGCACCTTCCATATAACAACAACCTTCAGATAATTTATAGCTGGCGAATCGTGCACACTTAGCCTGAGAAGTGTCTTTAAATCTTCGCCTTCAAAGTCAAACGTCAGTGAAAGCACTGAGAAATAATGTTTATTTTCCGTTCTGTATCCAGCCTCAGTTAGAGAACGAGTCAGAGAGGTCATAAACAATCTTCAGTTTTTTACTGACTGCTGTGTTTTATTGCTTGAAGAAATGGGTTGTGTTCGTCCACTTATCTCTTAAGGGCTTTTTAAGGGCAAATATCATGTTATTGGTGTAATTAGGTAAACAGCGTATAAATGACGTTTTTGTCTCTATACATTTCATTTCAAGTGCAGACGAAAAAGCATTTACAATCCCAGTTTTTCTGTTTTTTAACCCAAAATAAAATACAGGTCATCTTTACCTGTATAGGTGTTTTTTTTTAGAGGTCTTGAACTTTATATATATATCCTTAAAGTGATATTAAACGCAAAAAAATTGAGAGTGAGAATGTATCCACTTATTAGTCCATGAAACCATTATCTTATGTCCCTCTGTATTTATACGATAGCATTTTCCCCTTGTGTCATTGAAAATATGTGAGATGTTATGTTACACCCTATTGATTACTGCTGTTAATTAAAATTTTAATTAAAGTTTTTTATGGCGTGCCTTTGCGCTTATGATAATAGTAGAGAGAAAAAAAAAAAGGAGCAGGGGGCCAATAAATTGCTGCTTTATTTGCGAGCAGCAGCTATCAACAAATACAACAGTGTACATAAAATTTTACTAACATTGATTTTAAAAATATGAATGTTACTTTAACATCTGAGATGTATTATTCAATTTAAAGCCACAAAGCATAAAATCCAGGACCTATAAGTCAGTTAATGAAGAGGAAAAGTCCATTACAAACCTATCAAAATCTGGATCCTCTGATTCACATAAGTGCCTTGGATTATAACCAGAATCATTTACCTCAGCTGCTGGAGGCTTTTTAGAGTAATACACAGTCAGCGGCAAGGCTCGCAGCTTATGGAATGGATGGCTAGTTAGTCTGATGGATGGAAGAGCACCGTCTTTGATGAAAGACATCATCTTTTCATATCCATTCTCTGTACATTTCTAGGCATAATATGATATTCCACTTAAAAAAAGGAAAAGAAAAGGAAAGCTATTAGGGTGTTTCATAAAAGATGAGGGATCCGACAGAAGCTTCAGACTTAACACAGGAGAAGGGTAAACGTTCAGTAGGAGGGGTTTTGCTTTATTTTATATATAAAATTATCAGGTATCATGGTGGCTTAGTGGATAGCACTGTCAACTTGCACCTCCAGGGTTAGGGGTTCGAATCTCATCCTTGATCTGTGTGCATGGAGTTTTTATCTATGCTTGGTCTGCTTTATTCTACAACCTAAAGACATGTGCTCCCATTCTGTCAATCGCTATCACCTCACCTTGTGCCCTCAGTTCCCTGAGATAGGCTCTAGGCCCCCTTGACACCCTACAAAGGATAAGAGGTACGCATGATGGATAGATGGATTCATGGATGGATGGATGGGCGAAACTATTAGTCAATGGTTAATGGAAATTTGTACTCGACGTTTAATTGCTTAAGTAATGCATTTGCTCTTATATTTGCATAGGTTTTTGGGAATATTTTCAGAACTTTTGGTTGGCTGTTTTGGTACTACCATCTGAGTTAATAGTGCATTCTCACATTCTCTCAGACTTTTTTGCTCGATCGTGCTGAACTGTCCTGAAATGCTCTTGGTCACTTCTCTCTGTGACATCGCATGCCTTAAAATCACCTTCAGGTTTAACACGTTAGCTACAAAGTGTTAACTTTTACACTCTTGAACTCAAGAAAAAAATGGGATGCAGATGATAAAGTCGCAATAAGTCTCATCTTTATGGGAATGCTGCTGAGCCAACCCGGAGTGTTAAGATGCTTTTAATAAGTCTAGATTTATGTGTGAGTTGAAGATTGCTGGATGCCCTGTGGTTGCTGCTCCTCCCTTTTAACCCTGTACCTAAGCAGGCCACAAAAAAGAACAGTTGGGACAAACGTGTCTTCAATGGACCAACACCATGGGGACATCATTCTGTCGAGCAAGCCAGCCGGCCCGCTGGGGATTCACTAATGCGTGCGCCATTGTTTCTCTGAGTATGATGGTGCTGCATGTTGTTTTAAGGGCTTAAACCTTCCCAATGAGCCCTTTGTGTAAGGATCTTACCCTCAGCTGGCTCTTGCCCTCGGGTGATGTTGGACAAGATGGAGTGCTTTAAAGCCCTGGGCTCTGTGGCAATTATAGACCCTTGAGTCTATTATCCTCTGATTGAAAGATTTCCCAGAACTGTCACTAAATTCGAAAATGAAAGAACACTTTAAAAATTTATGGACATTAAAGAGTGTCTTGTTTGCTGTATTTAGGGCTAGATTTGTTCTGCTGTGTTTTGAGTTACGATAATGTAATGATAGGCTGTAAGAGCCTTCAATCAGCCAGTCTTTTGGGGTTTTTATAGCCTACCACATTTTACAGTCCTCATAGTTCAAAAGGCCATGGCCCCTCACCTCCAGTTTTGTGTTCTGTGCCTTCTTTAATCGAAATGCCATGTTAGGCATTGATCTTCTTGTGTTGTATTGATTGAATTTTTGCTCATCATGACCCATATGTTTATTACATTTTTTAAATGTATTTCAAAGAAACCGTTCCTTTGTTGCTTTGCCCATGAAAGTTGGTATATGCACCACTAAAGGTCAAGTACTCTGGTTGAAAAAAATCTGTGAAGGATATCTGCACTGCTTTAAACATGGATTTGTTGTCCAGGATTTGTCATAGGTCACTAGCCAGGAGGCCCAAGATAACCATTAGACCAAACACTGAAGCTGTTCTGTCTCCTCCACTGTGTAGCGATGAGGGAATATCTATCACAAGGCAAGCAAAAGACAGTCACCAGCACCATTTAAAGAAATGTGGTGATTCATAACAGGCTAAAAGGTCATGTCAAGTGGCATGTTAGTATTTCACTTTAAGTTTGATTAAAGATTTTTTTAAAAGATGGGAAAACGACTCAATAGCAGGGCAGCCCTCCGTCCTCTCCAGAGCTCTGCTTCTATATTTCTTGCAGAAATCAATAAGATGAGAAGTGAAGAAGTGGTTGCGGCTCACCTAGGGCATACAGTTCTTACATGTGTTGTCCTCCTGTAGAAGTGTCATGTGCCTTCTTAAATATACAGTACAAATACAACACTGGTGTTGCATGAATCTGTACTAAACAAATCTTACGAGGGTGGCGATTAAATTTGTATTACCATGCAGACAAATGTTTTCTGTATGAAAAAAAGGGGAAAATATTTCGTCTTGGGAAATGAGTATGTTCACAAACATTTACCCTTGTTTAAAAACCCACAGTATAGTTCAGCACAATATCGCTGGGGGGTCAAAACCAAAATGGCACAACCGTTGAAAAAATTTAAGTGCGCTGTCTTCGTGACAACGCATCAGCCCGCTCATGTCAACGAAACGGTGAAACTTGCATCACCAGCTCATCCATTGTTTGTAGAAGTTTGTCACCTCAGATGGAGGATATGTAGAGAAGGGCTAAGCTCATGACCAACTTTTGTTTTCACTGGCATTTTTTTTCTCTTAGAAATAATAACAATTTTATAAATGCGACCTTGTAAATCAAATTATTTTATTTGATCATAAAGCAACTAAAACATCAAAAAAAGTCTACATTTAAGCCTGTGGTTCTCCACCCTAGTCCTGGATGACCACTGCCCTGCACATTTTAGTGTTTTCTCAGCTCTCAGCAAACCTGATTTCACTAATCAACTAATTAACAGCTTTTTTTTTTTTAAAGTGAAGTGGGTGTGGTAGAGCAGGGGAAACAGTAAAATACTGTATACAGACAGGGCAGTGGTCTTCCAGGATTAGGGTTGTATATAAGAACATGTATAAGAACTGGGCAAAACCCCCCTGTGATGCCACCCATGCTTTCTGAAGAATGGTTTTTGAAGCTTTTGAAGACCAGTGGGAGCTCAGCTCATTGCCATCTTGGCAACAAAATGCTAGCTAGTCAATTCATACATGGGCAACTCGGTGGAACGAACAGAGCCCGACTAACACGCCTTTTTACCTCAATTACCACAAGCTAGCTAACGTAGCTTTAGCTTATCTAAAATGCTAAGGTGGCTAACGCTCATTTATTTCCTGACATCTCTATTATCCATGTCCTACACGTCATCTCGTGGCAAATTCTACATTTAATGAGGTACAACAATTCCAGTTAGCTGGTTAGCTAAAGTGATGATAGCAGGCAGCTAGTCGTTTGACACCTGCAATGCAGCCATCCCTTAACTATAACTATTTCTGTTGTTTCATTTTAACCTGGATGCCCTGTGGAGATTGACTCACATTTAGGCTCTTCTGCCATTTCGGTTCGACTCATTTTTCAGAACTGGAGATTATCGCTTGACGAGACCCATTGATTTAAACCAGGTTAAGAATGCATTGTATAAGGATTTAAGTAATGAATCAACTAGTTCTTTGGCACCAGTAGCTGCTTATGACTGCTTGATGTAGTATCATACTGCAGTGATGTACGATGTGTGATCCGCAACCAATCGCATTGTGTTATTGTGCTTAAGTTTTTAATGAGCAGCAAAATGCTTGGTAAGTTTGATTAATTAATTAATGACCAACATCAGAAGACACCTGCAGACTAAGCTCAGACTAAATTAATGCACTCTTAAATATGATTGAAACTAGACTTTATACTTTCAACAAAATCGTTTAATATATTTTACATTTAAAAGCACATACTCCGCACTTAGTGCACATAATGACATTGCCAAATCTCTTTACATTAACAAAAATCATCTATGAAGTCTATAGAGGCTTCTTTTACTCAGCTGAATATTTCCTCCTTTCGCCCAACAGCATGTCGTCCAGGCAGTAATATGAATGTAACTGTATGCACACTCTGGGGAATTCGGTCTCAAGCCGCAATTACTGCTGGCCCTGCTGTAATGGGAAACAAATTTGCGGGAATATTGCTGGCTATCCGTCTTTATTTACACGCGCGGTAATAAGGCTTGGTGTTAATCTGGCTCCAAGGAGCTGCGGTGCTCAGACCACGGCACTGCCTTAAGCAAGCAGCGGCCTGGGGATAAATCAATCGCTCACTCCTCTCCTCTTCCTCATATTGATCAGCTCCTCAGCTAGATGGATGCTTTTTACAACTAGCTCCTGATACTTCGAAAACTCAATTACCAACAGAAGGACAATGGCTTTTTTTGCGTGTGGTCTGCCTCCAAAGATTAAAGAAAAGATATAAAAACCGCAACTTAAAGGGATGGCTAAATGTCACGTTAAAGGAGCTGTGCCGATCGCGCCGCTGTAGTGAATCTAGACGGCTGTAGACTAGACTGCTCTGTGTTGTGATATATGTGCACAGAAACTTAATATCCTTACATTTCTCTGTCAGTATATTGCCTTTGCTCACTCCGAAGCTTGATTTGCAATATGTCAGGAGGCATGGAGATAAGGATTATTGATATTATTATGTGCATTATAATACAATAATGATTTTATATGGAGGCTGCCAGTCGCTGCATCATTAGTCATAGATATGGGTTCATATTAATTATATGAAGACTTACAGTGGAATGTTTTTTATTATTATTATTATTTTAGCCCAAGCCTAAATATTCAGTTACTTTGCTGGTCAGAAATAACTAGAATACTGGTTAGAAATAACTCTAATACTTATATTTACAAGTCACTCTTACTGTAAGCTCACAAGTTCCAAGTCACACAACTGCATATGGCACACAGTTATAAATGGGAAATGTCCAAATCCAGTGTTATCCAAATGAGAATGGGGTCCCTTTTTGAGTCTGGTTCATCTTGAGGTTTCTCCATCATGGCTTGTAGTTTCATCATTCGGCTTGCAAATTAGGGATAAATACATTAATTCATTCATTCATTCACTTATATCCTCCACCACTTATCACAGGGGGCCAAGAGCCTCTCCCAGGAGACTTTGGGCACGAGTCAGGGTACACCCTAGACAGGGTGCTAATCCATCACAAGGCACACACACACACACACACACACACACACACACACACACACACTGCATGACTTTGGACTGTGGGAGGAAACCGGAGCACACAGAGGAAACCCATCAAGCATGGGGAGAACATGCAAACTCCATGTACCCAAAGCAGGAATCGAACCCTTAACTGTGGAGGTGGAGGCTATAAATCTGTTTTGTAACAGTGCCCACTAGGAAAAGCACAAAACAAATAAAACTGATTAGAATTTATTTTAATTGCATAATATGACATTCCAATTCTAAATTAGTTCACTGCAATGAAGCTCCTACTGGATCAAATCTGGTGATGAAATCGGTGAATGTATGGGCTGTACACTCTGTGTGTGTGAGTAAATACTAATATACGACAACACACTGCAACTGTATAAATAGTTTTTTGCACCATGCACCCAGAGCTTACTGTATTTAACTTAGCAGATTCACATGCCGATATATTTATGATATATTTAGGAGGTAAAATAAACCTGGATGACTTTCACACAGACTAAGATATTTTTAATTGGGAATACTAAGATATGAATTTGTAATTTGGATGGAGCGGGGGTTGTACAGTCTCTGTACATACATAGGTTAATTGCTAAACATATATGCTTTTCTTACATTATTTTATTCACCATCAGAAAGGGTCCCAGACAATTTTTTAAGATCCTCCTGCTTATGCCTTAAATCGTTACTCTGTCATTTGGAACAAACACATTTTAAGCTTTGGTTTTGTTGGAAACTGCAGCTAATTAAATATCAATGATTCATCAGTAAATGCAAAAACATGATACTGATAACCATTAGCGATAACTCATTAGTGCCACATACTGGTACGCTCCGGACAGTGTTTCACCAAGCAGAAAAAGCTGAGAAAACGAAAAGTTAATAGTTGTTAATCAGCTTAATAAGGCATGACAACACTGTTATGCATTCACGTCCTAAAGCAAGAAGGATAGCGGCAGAAAGAAAGAGCCCAACTGGATTACTGATTAAGCACGTTTGTGGCAGGGCCAACACAAAGGTGCAGTGTCCCAGTGGCCCTGGACTTCCTAAGAGTCAGGATGGGATGCAGGGGGTTGACGAAGAGAGGGGACTAGACAAATGGGGGGTGTCCCAATGGAGGCTCCCAGGAGGGATGTGGCTAGGTCTCGTCTGGCTTCCCCACCGAGCTCCGAAATGAACACGGATCTCTGCAGCTGAGCAGGACAAGAAGCAGCCTTGAGCAGTTTTGAGATGTTTTCCTTCTTCTCCTCCTCCTCACTTCTACCTCTTTCCTTTAGCTTTCTAACCCAGCGCCTATAAATGGCCAATTGCAGGCTTTCTTAAACTCGCTCTTTCTGCCAAAACCTCCCCTCCTTCTGTTTCCTGACCCATATGGGCTCCCACTGCAATATAAACTTGGCTGTCACAGGAGCTTTTGTGATGTGGAAAACTTGCCATTTTAGGAGACAGCTTGATAAATGCCGAGAGTGGCAGAACAGTGTGCTCCTCCAGCCAGACTCTTCCCCAAGCCCGCTGGCCACAAAGAGGAAGGGGAGGGAAAGGGGGCACGCAGTGACTTTCTCAAGGATAATGAGCTACTGAACGATGGCTGAACTGTTGCCGTCAACCTGCCCTTCTGCTATCGGCTAATTAGATAATTAGTGAGGTCCTAATTACAGGATCAAGGTGCAGGGAAACAATTAACACAAAGTATCGCCACATAAAACCGAAATGCACGTCCTGCCAGAGCATATTTAATTCCTCCCTTTTATCTGGGTGCGAGTCCCCATCTAAATAACTACATCTCGCTACAAAAGACTATTTAACAAGCCCCAGATTTAGTGGATGGATGATGCCATTTGCAAAAGGTTAATGTTGCGAACAGATAACTCAGTTTAGGCGCGAGAAATATCAACCGCAAGGGCAAGTAATCTCTATGTGCAAATTTTGTATGTAAATGTGTTGCTAAGTAGCCTCATCATCTTTGTAAATAATCATTACATGCTGCTGCATCCTCCTTTTCTCTCCAGCGTGCAAGCCTCCATTATCGCACCGAGGAAGAACGGCTTAAAAAACAGCAAAGACAGAGAAGGAAAAATGAAGAGCACATATCCACATGCTCCCATAAACACAAAACGTGCGTGGCAGAGAAAGAGAGCATGAGTAAGGCGAGAAAATTGAGCCTAACAGCCTGAT